>QLNU02015270.1:69081896-69132605 GCA_006491805.2 Dysdera silvatica
TGGTGTATTAATGAGATGCTTCGGATGGGTCAAAAGATGCTTATAATGATTAGGTTGGTTGATTGATTGTTTGGCTTTTTTATGGCGCAAGAGCATCTGGGCTATACTGCGCCAAACATGGTAAAGAATGATTAGGAAAAGGTTAATTTTGTTCCATCCATACAATACTTCAGATACTTCATTCACAATGTCCCGAGCGAACTATTACAAATTAACTAAGAGATAACGTTGCAGCACATCCTGCAAAATAGTTTTTTTGGTTTGTTTCTGTTTCAATGCAGCAAAGGTCATGCTGCACCAGAAACTATATATATTCTCCTTGAGGAGTCCAAACTTCTCAAGGCCCAAAGAACCCAACCTTGGACTACAGTGGACAATTAGTCGGCAAGCGTTATTTGTTTTTGGCACTGCTGGGAGTCGAACCATGGCAGTGGCGTCCGGTGACATTTTTATTTAGGCAAGCAATACATTCACTTTTGAGTTAAGTTTTGTATTGCTGCTATTAGATGGCAGCATTATCGTTCACTTATAAGTAGGGCTCGGGTGTTGATGACATCTGCATTTTTTTCTTCAATTTTTGGCCTTTTTTCTTTTTTTCTGTTTTTAGGTGACTTTTCCTTTTTTTAGGTTATCTTTTGCCAATTTTTTCATAAAAATTAAATTTTCGTAAGAATTACAAACAAGTTGAAAAAAACAAAATCAGGATTTCTAGACAAAAAAACAAAACAAACCAAAGCTTCAATAGCTTTCATTGTCAATCAACAACGCATACCAATCATAGCCTTTTTAACTTTTCCTTTAGCGCTATTCCCAACTTTTATTTCAACCCTGCGATCACATTTCCTGTTACCTTATATTAAGTATTTTTATCGAATTTCGAGGTACTTGAAAAATTAATCATTCAACCGTCTATCAGATATTTGAGAAATCTTTTAATCTTTTATGGCCAAACGGAGTGGAACATGACAACATTTTACCTTTCTTAATGGATACTATGCCAAACATTTTAAAAGCTGGGAAAACAAATGTTTTTATCCAAAGCTAGTGCATGTCACTTGCCTTGATCACACCTTACATTAGGGTTGCTGAGGAAATTCAGGCAAATTATCTGGACGTCGATAAAGATAGACTTGTTTCTATTGTTAAAAAAAAATTTCTTGAAAGCTTTTTATCGTATTGTTTAAAACGCAAGCTCCTAGTTTAACTTTGCTGCCAAATTCTTTGACAATGCATTAGGGAACATGGTTGGATGCTCAATGAATGTATATTTGTTACAGTGAAAATTTTGATGCTATAAAGGCGACAGTAAATGATTTTCAGCCGGAGTACGTAGCATCTCTTCAAATTGCGCGATGTCTGTTCTCTCAGGAAAAAATAGAAGGAAATTTGGCATACATAAGATCAAACTTCAGCATTTTACCTTCCATTATATTAAGGTCTCGGAAGCACAGAATGGAACTCGTTGACTTAATTGGTTACAGCGATAAGTAAAGTGAAGTATTAAACAAGTATAATAAAAAAATTTTTTTTTAAAGTCAATTCCTTCAATGCGCTGCTCAAATAAAAGGGAAGAAAGGGAAAAATTGCGAAAAGCAATTTTGGCGACATTTGGCTGTAATTGGCGGCAAGCATTAATCGCCAAATACACCAAAGGAAAGCAAAAAAAAAATCATTTAAATTTAATTAATGAATTAATATTTGAAAAAACTGTATTAACATCAAGTGTCATCCACTACAAGTTTAAAAAAATTTATTTGAACTTGATTGGATGGATAGAAAGTATTTTATTAACGATTGAAAATTTGAACAAGATATATATATATAGGGAGAGTGTGAGCTAATAGAAGGAATTGAAAAAAGGCCAAGGGGAAGACTGGACACTCCCTTGTTGCAAAATTAAACTATGTTTAAAAAAAACTCTAGGTTTCAGACTTTGAAAAAAAATTCTGGCATCTGAACTGGAGAGGCAGAAATATCGGGAATTAACAAAGGATTTTTACATAAAAATGAATGTGTTTCCATCAAAGATGCTCATGATAATATATGTAAGCTTCTTTCTGTAAGTCAGTCATTGTAATAACATATGTAAGTGTTGAGAAGAGCTTTTCAAGGCATCAGAATTTGCTTTCAGAAAATAAAATAGACTTCTGACTATATTAAAAAATGTATAATTATTCAGTGAAATTTTGATATTCTTGCAAGAGATTAGAAAACATCATTAAAATTAATTTATAAAAGGTATTTACTTTATTTTTTCTGACGCATCATGGTGAAAGAATGAAAATTATAGTCTGAATTGTATAAAGTTGAAGTTATTTAATTTATAACGTGGAAAAATATAATACAATTTGTTTTTTAATCTTAAATGGATTTTTTCGACTTTTTAGGTCATTTTTCCATCTTTTTA
Organism: Dysdera silvatica; assembly: GCA_006491805.2. Taxonomy (NCBI): domain Eukaryota; kingdom Metazoa; phylum Arthropoda; class Arachnida; order Araneae; family Dysderidae; genus Dysdera; species Dysdera silvatica. The sequence continues at coordinate 69,084,304 of QLNU02015270.1, forward strand.
AGGGCATTTTTTTAGGAAATTTTAGGTCATCAAGATCCGAGCCCTACTTACAAGCATTCCCATATTCGCTTCTCGGATGAGAACTATTTCACACTCATGCATCTTAAAAAATAAGTAATTACAAATTTAATCCATGCTTAACAAACTCGCAGATTTTAAGCAGGAAATACGATTATATAGAAAATTAAAATACAATAACAATGAAGTGCTTACGTAGATGTGTTCATAGTTAACATTCTCATTGGAAAGCACTTTCTCAAACTGCTTCTGATCCGATGTCACTGGCCTACCCTGCTGAAAATGTGACACCTTCAAGCAACAAAAATTTGCGAAAATTACTTTGGTCTATGATAAATTTTCAGTTACAAAAACACAATTTCTACTGAATCTTTATAATTAAGAAAAAAAAAAATGGAAATTTGTTTTAAATTTTTGTTTCAAATTGATGCCAGACAAGCAGTGCTTACATTGCTTCTATACACCGCACGCCACTGAACCATGGTTAATGGCATGGTAGGCAAGGTTGTTACCACCACACTACAGAATGGTGCAGCTTCTTTGATGAGACATTCTCAGATTCTTATAGAATCCATTTCCCTTTTACAATACTTCATTTTATTAATTATATTTGAACCTTGTTCTATATACGAATACAAAACCACAAAGGAAAGTTTCACATGCAAAAAAACAATTGAGTTATGATTATGAATACAGACTTTGCTGGGAAAATTAGCGGCGACATTTTTAATGCAAAGACTGAAGCAATATCTATTCCGATAGCATGGCATTAGAGTAAAAATGGTGTATTTAATAAATAACCACATCTAGATGAAAGGAAAATATAGCATTCAATATTTATATCACTTGTGACATCTGTTGTCCACACAAGAACGTTATGCCCATATGGTCAACAACAGGACATCACTAGCACAAAAACAAGAACAGCTTCGACACCAATAAAATTACAAAACAACCATACTCAAAGAAAAGCTGTATATGTCGATATGACCTACACTTACGTGTGGTAAGCATGGTGTTAAGAGTTCGAAGACAAGACAACGCATAATCTCAAAAAACGCATTTACATCCAACAAAAAGTATTGCAAGTTTCGACTTAGAAAGGTTTCCTGATACGGCATCACCATATAGTTTCCCAGTGAGCACAAATTGCCTTAAACATATCAAAGTATATACAACATACTTCAAAAATGCAAATACATAACAGAATCAAGCATAAAGTCAGAAATCCAAACGCTTCTCCTGGTTAAAAGCACCAACAAATAAATGAAAAATAATTACGATTTAGCACATAACGTTAAAAATACTACGTATCACTGTCCAGCCCATGCTTAGTTAGCATCATTTACGGACAGCGGCGATTACTTATCAGGAATTTTGCCATGCCCCTACTGCAATACAATGCAGCCATGTTCAATTAGATGCTTTCATACAAATACCTAAAAACTGCTTTACTGAACGATTTCTAAAGATAGAGACCTTTTAAATCCATGGTATACAATACAGCTATTTGTCGCATGGGATACACAAACTTGAACACAGTGAAAATTTAAGTGTAAAACGTCAAAACACGATTTCACATTGTATATTGATCCTACTTAGACTAATTTTCAAACAGATGAAACCAGTGTTTCCAACAGATCTTCAATGAGACATTGTCTACATTTCGTGAGGTGCCTCCACGTGCGTGTGAAAATGCTATATTCTTTGACACTTCAAAGAAATCACTCCGATGTTTTAAATTATATACTACTTTTGTACTTTAGAATTCCATGGAATATTGGCTGGGTCATAATTATACAATGTACATGGTCTGAATCATACAACGTGTGTACAATCATACAATGTGTATGGTCCGAGTCATACAACGGCTAAATATTTTACCAATAATTGTCTATCGGCAGAATTCACGGGGAAAGGTTTCTCTCAGAATGCTTCTTGCTAGCAATACAACCGATCTGTTGAAAGACATCATTATAATCTCCTTTTTCCGTCTAAATATATTAAATTTATGATCACAGCTAAACTTGATTCAACGGTATTCACTTTGGTAAAATAACACCAATAAGCAGCATAGTTGCAAGTAATAACTATAATTGTTCCAATAAAATAAACACATCTGGCAGTACAGTATTTAAAAAGAGACAATTTTGGACCAGCTTCAGACGGAGTGGAATGCATAGTTTCTCGATCTTAGTCAAATGCACACTTGACACTTATGTTTGCAACCTCCGTTGATAATTAATGTTAATTACATCTTCATAATAATGAAGAAAAGCTCTTATTATGTATAATGTAGGTAAGAAATAAATCACGCTTTACAGCATAAGGACATCAGCAGTCAAGTTATGCTGGAGCCTACACTTTACCAAGGACCATGGCAGGGAATCCGCTACACTCTTCTAACATTCCCCCAAATTTCTTAACACATACTCATAAATCTCAAAGTTCACATACCCGCTAAATATTCAAATTACAAGAAAGGAAATAAAACATTGCGCAAATTATTTTTCCTTACTTTTTCTGCATATGTAAATTGTAATAATCTTTTATATGCAACAATTTTTCGAAGAAAAATATGGATAAAGATACCAAGGGGGGGAAAGGAACCACAGGAAGTGAAATCCTGCCACCTCAACAATTATCACTCGTCTGCGAATGGACTAAATGTCTAAGAAATGCTTGAATTTTGTTTTCCTCTGAATAAAAAAATGAACTTCTTTGAGTAAATACAGATGCGTTATTTCATTGCTACTGAATATTTTATTTCGTTTCTTTTCTGGTAAGTACATTTTATAAGAAAAATTAAAAACTTGAAGGTAAATTTCAATTCCCCCACTCACTGAGCAAATATTGTGCCTCATCCTGGACTCCAGGAGCAGTAATTAGGAAGTAAGCAATTTTTGTTGGGGTGGGTGGAACCACCAGGAGTCAAATGTGGGTTAAGGGAACGCTAGGCCATGTTGCCACAGCACCACTGTAGGGCCTGAAATACCATGCTTGTATCTACTAGATCTATTTTTGTTTTACTCGAAGAGAGGGAGAATTCAAGTATTACGTAAGCAATATTTTGGCCATTTCAATACCCCCCTTCCCCCCCGGTAAGCAAAAATCAATATTGGACAACATAGAAAAACAAGCACAACGGCAACCCCTCCCTCCCTTTAAAGATGCTTACGTAATACTTGAGCTCTCCAAGTGGAGTGATTATCCAGAACTTTGGTTATCAATCGCATTCCAATTAAATGCGATAATAAGCCAAGACAAAGATTGTATAACTTATTACAAGGAATTAATATTATTAATAAATAATCTTAGATAAAATAGATCAAACAAAAACTCATGGTGAACGATTAATGCGGTATTAGTTTAAACCCAACTTGACCGATCTTGGAAACGATAAACTGTTAGCACCCAAAGTGTGTAATGTGCAATCTCAATCGCAGTGAAAAAAATATGCATTCCATATCCGAAACATGACAGACAACACAACAGAAAAATGAGCAATTAAGCCATATATATAATAGCTAACATCAATATGCTTTGCGTAAATGAAAACAATGTGGACTCAGAATCATGAAGTACTACACACAGAATACGAGTTTTGTATAGACACATAAATCGTACTTTTGCATAAGTAATGTATATATAAGTAACACCATCGTCGCTAAAGTAAGATAAATTTTGACACTAAATAGGGGTATCGACTATTTGATGAACTACAGGTTTTGAGAACCTAACATATACAATGCAAAAACACTGGTACCTTGCATATATAGGATACACAGAGAGTGAGAGCATCTGTACTTCGATATTTGAGAGGTAAACTAACAATTGTCAGGTACTCAATATCAACTGAAAGTTTCTAAACAACGTACATTAAATCTTGGTCAGATTTCGTCATCAACCAAGGAGTTGTTTCCTTAAATCTGACAGACCCAGTTAGGGGGGAGGGATGCATACATGATGCGCCCATACAGTTTTTTTAGAGCAAGGGCTAAATTATATGTTTGCCCCCTTAGTTTTGGGGCTTTTTTTTATGTTTCATTTGTTGCCGCCCCACTTTACACCCCCAAGTTACGCCTATGTGTGTGCGACAACTACTGTGATAAATAGGAACACAAAAATATAGGCAGTTTCCGACTCTATGAGTTAATTCATTCTCATCGTATATTTCGAAGAATTGTGAATTTTTTTCCTTCTGACGAACTGTACAGTAGCACTGTATTGTACATTGTCAATCACAATTGAAATGGCATACTTATGAGTACTCAGAATTTGTTGTGATTAATGTGCCGTTTCCTTTTGTTTTGTTGACATTTCAAATTTTGCAATCCCAGAAACTCGTAAAGCGGAAACTGTTCGCATATAATAATGCAAAACCTGGAAATATTTTGCTCGTTAATATCTTGCTTAGTCGTTGACATTAAGTTGCACATGGGAAAATATTTCACACTTCTAACAAGGTCAAATGTCAGTGCTTAACTAAAAAATGTTCAACATCGAAGGACAGATTCAGAAATATTGCTTGGTTTTGGCTGGTAAACACAAACTCCCTTAACATACCTTCAGTATATCTGATTGTGATATGCAAAAATTATACATATATATATAATTATATATAAACACAGATGAAACTGTTTCCACATCAGCATGGTATTTTTGTGTGTTCATGGAAGTCCCCCCATAGCAAACAACTTTCACAATACATCAACATTAATTCCTAGTATTTTAATAATGGAGGGGCTTATTTTTTCAGTCTCCCTGCACCGTACAGTTTTTGACGAGTACACCGCAACTTTTAATACAGTTACATCGGACACCCCTAAATTCGTTAAGTAATTCAAGAGGGGAAATCATGGCACGCCAGATAAAAATAAAAAAGGGGACAGACAATAAAGAAATCCAAGTTTTTAAACACAAAATACAAGCTACAATTCTTTGGTCGCTAAGAGTGGCACTTAGTGGGAGAGAAAAACCCTCCAGACAGCATAAATGCTGCATTACGGAGGGGGGAAGACAACATGACCTGCTGATGTCAAAATTCTCCCGTTTTGAATACACATACAGAATGAAGATATAATAAATATAAAACAATGCATGAAAAAAAAAAGAAAAACTACATAAAGAAATAGTGGGCCTTTTATAATAAATTACTTATGACTCTAAGCCTAAAAATTCCACCAGATAAATGCTACACGCTTTGGGCAAGTGTTCCTCATGATCCATAAATGGTTGGCATCACCTATGGATTATGGTATATTGCGAGTGTGTATGGAAAAAAGCGCTACCGTCTTTCGCGAGTATATATACATAATACATGCCATCCATTAGAGCAGTGTTTCTCAAACTTTGGTTGGTCACGGACCACTTTAACATTCTTTTACTTATCCCGGACTTCCTGTCTGGGATTACAGCGCCGCCCCCGGCGGCCACCCTTCCCAATGAAACCCTTGCACAATCCTCCTCCTTATCCCGGACCACCGGGTTCTTATCCCACCATTAAAAAATATATTGCCTGAAATTAGGTTGCCAACTGTGGCTAATAATAGTAAGCCCTACTTATCCACCGTCATACTAACCCCTGCCTCTCCCAAGGAAAGACATATACATAGTAGGCCTCGATTTATGTGACTTATTGGCAGGCTTATATACGTATATAAGAACTTTAGTAGAAGAGATTAGTCATCCCTTGAAATATAATTTGTAGTTAATTTTAACTTCTTTTATGGTAAATTTTAAGCTTTTTCAGTTTTTTTTACTTTAAAAAAGCATGAACTTTTGGCAGAAAATCTCTAAAATATCCGACCATGTTCTTAAAATATGGGTTGGTTGCCAAACTCACCTGAAACAAAATAATTTTTAGAGTAACACTATTTGATAAAGAGAATGAGTTACGATCTTATTTTGTCAAATTTACAATGAAAATGACATCATTAATTTAATCAAATAATAATAAGCAATGTAGACAGCAAGGGTGTATTTAGAGGATTCAAATCTTTCACGAAACGCCGTAAGGTAACGTTTATAACAAGTAATATTTATGAGAAATTCCTTAAATCTCACCAGAACATCGAATTGCCAGAAGGCATAGAATTTCGCTCCCCAATTCTCGAATTTGGTGACGATTCCTGCGGACTACTTGATAAGCCATCACGGACCATGTTTTGAGAAACACTGCATTAGAGATAGAGAAACGAAATGTAATGTTACAGAAAGTGTCTCATCACGTACAAAGGAGAAAATGCTGCTGGGGTAAAAGGAGACAGATTAAGGCACTAGCAAACTAGGCACACACAAACACACACCAATCAAATTATGACCATGGAAAAAAGGATTTCGAATTGCAGACACTGAAAATTTGCTAAGACAATTTATCAGCATAGTCTTTGTTAAAAGCAATGATTTTGGGTCCCACATTACCATCCAAGTATCGATCGACTAATGTAACGGTATGAAGAGATGTAATCGGTGAGAGCGAAAATGATGCACTGAGCAGTTTAAATGGCACTTTAAGTTGATGGGTAATGACAAAGGGCTGAAAATTTTAAAATTCCGGGGAGAATCAAGAATATGTTCAATATCAAAATTCAAAGCAGTTTGGAAAGACTAAGGAGACTAAATGATATAGAATATTAGCACAGTGTGCCATATCTTCTGAACCCCTTCAACAGGTATTATTCTCAGTCAAATGTTCCTTCCCATCTACGGAGATCACCACGGTGTTTACTAAAGTTAAATTTCGAGGAGTTTCACAGCACAGGAAAAAAACACACAAATCAAAATGGAGACTTATGAAAACATAGGCAAATGAATAAAATTAAACATGACTATCTCGTTAAAAATATAAAAACTATACCGTTAAAAACAGTTCTACTTTCTGTCAGAAAATATTACGGAACAGTGGATTTTATTGCAATTTCCAAGGATGTTTTTTCTAAAACACCTTGGCCCTGTTTTGTAAATTCAGGAAGCTTTGAATGGGAAGTTAGTCTATTTTCTGCAAATTAGCTTTTTGCACATCTTTCCGAATCGAATAATCTATTCTAAAAAGTATAAAGTTTCATTTACACAGCTCATGTATATTACTACTGGGAAAAGTTTTTTGTGAGTTTTTCGTGGGGGAATTTATTATACAATAATTTTCGACATCCATGTATCAGTAGCTCAATCTAGAGATTTTTTGTTTAGGAGAAAAATCCTTCTTTCTCCTAAACACGAAAGTTCCTAGATTGAGCTAATTATACATGGGTGTCGAAAATCATTGAACATAGCTCATTATAATCCGATTTTTTTTTTAAAATTCGTGTTGGATTCAAATGCTTAACAAGATTCCTAGTTAGAGCAACCTGAGCTGAGACATAATTTAGCTTTCAGGGAACTAAAGCTTAGTGAACTTAAAAATTGTTGCAAAATTATGAAGGTATTTGCTCGAACAGATATTAGGTTGATTCAAAAGTCATTGCCGTATTGAAGAATCATTGTGTACATCAGGAAATTAATCGGTACACATGTACTATGCACAAAAGAACAATACATGGCCATGTGCATTGTTCAACATAGGAAAATCTGCATTGTTTAGTTGATGTAAACAGGAGCATACATTGATTGGAAATTTTTCTGCTATGAGAAATGATGTACACAGAATGCCATTACGTCTTTTCTTAAAAAAAAAAGAAATTTGTGCTGTAGAGAGTAAAGGAATAGTATATGAAAGACCATCATTTGGTTTCAGCAATTCAAACAAGGGAATTGTAGCCCTAAAGATCAAAGTATGCCTTTGCAGTTAATTTCGAAGTTTCGTGTCAAGCCACAGATTCAAATCTAAGTATAAGAACTAAACAACAGTCAAATGAGCTGGGAACAGGGGTGGACTGGGCTGCCGACCCATCAGCCCTGGGCCAATGCATCTTCATGGGTGGTAGGACTCGCGTCTCTGAATGGGCAAGCATTCGCACCCTTCATAAGTCCAAGGTATGCGCCCTTTGAGAGGACCCAGTCCGCCCCAGACTGGGAATACCACAGCCCACCATTCCTTGAGAACTGCTCAAGCTTGACAAGACACATAGAAGCTATTGACAAATCGGAGAAAATGGCAATGATTTCTGAATCGTGCTGATATATAAGAGGATGCTACACATGCATTCCAATAACATACGTAGCAACAATTAAGAAAGAGAAAGCATCTTTAGGGCTAGTTTTCAATTTAATGAAATAAATTAGAAAAACTTGGTTCTCACGGGATATTTTCTACTACACAAGATGTACCTAGATGTAGAAGTACAGTGTAGGTTAGCTGTAAAGGTGGGATGCCACAAAACACGTGACTAAAAAAACAAAACAGAGATCTTCTACATATATTTTCTATTTTTTTTCCTAGTGAAAGACTTTGAATCAAAATTTATACAAAGCTGTCGATATAAGTAGTATCAATAGTGTTTCATTGCAAATTAATAATGGAATAGCCAAGTGCAAAGCAGGGATTTAAATCAAAACTTCCATACAATGAGTTGATAAATTTGAGATGCTATGCTTCTATTTTTATGGCACAAAATGATGCTGTATTTCTTCCAGAAAAATATCTAATACTAAAAATAAATAATACAAATATTCAAATAAAAAATAGTAAAAACCAATAATGCCAAATCCCTTTCATGTACTTCAATAATTTGCACTTTGAGGAGAAAGCTAGGAGTAAAGGAAACCTTAGCAGTCCAAAATTAACTTCCATTGAAAGGAAAACCAGTCAGTGATTGTACAACAAAACGACGAATTGGCCAGTTAAAATTTTCTCTATTAATGCAAGCCATTTCATTAATTTGATTAATTATCTTGAATTATTTCGCAGCAATAATCAGATCACCTCGGCATTATTTGCAAACATGGTCCCTCATAGTAAAAAAAAAAGCCAAGTGTCACCAAATCGCCATGGTTTGGCTGGAGCTCAGCAAACATGGGGTTTATACACAAATACAATAGACTCCTTTTTATCTGTCTCTGCTTTTATCATAATTTTATCACAGTTTTTTTTAAACATTTCGATAAAAATGGCATGATTTTATTTAAAAAGTAAAATGAATTTAAATTAAAATGGCAAATGATTGTTTTCCTTATGTCAGAGTAAATCAGGTCCCGACAAACATTAATAAATATATATTTACAGTGGAACCTGCTTAAGTGACCACTTTTTTATAAGAGAGAGAACTGGGAGGGACTAGTCATGCTTATACCAAAATCTGCCGTGCATAATGGCCACCTGTCTATAGTGACCATTGCAGTCCAGTTCCAAAGGTGGTCACTTTAGACAGGTTCTGATGTTTATATTTTTTGTTTAATTTATAGCTCTGTGAATGGGCCTTCTGCATACGTTGTCAGCTTAACTAACCCAAGACCGATTAATCGGGAGTCCATCGTAAGTAATCGAAGTGTTATGTGTATAACTATATTACTGTAGTTATGGTTGTTGCCATTAACTAACATTGAATTATACCAGAGTTCGGTAATTTGTCAGTAGCAGATGTAAAAATGGAAATAGATAAATATCTTCTACAAAGAACATTCGATCATTTCATTTTCTAAAGTATGATGAATACTGATTCATTCATTGCTAATTATCAATAATCGGCTTATCGACATAACTCAAAACGATAGACATTTAAACATAATAGACATCAACTGGTCTAAATTTTCAAGACATCATTCACAAGGATTATCCATTAAAAAAAACCTGTTCTGATCATTATTCTGGTTAATAATCTTTTAAAGCCATAATTAACAGAGGTTATATTGTGTATATACATGCATAGATAAACACAGTATATTTTTTTGCAAACGAGTGGCACAAATCGCCAATGATTATCGTTTTTCGGCGCCAACTGAGTTGTAGGAAGCCAGTTTGGTTCTTCTGTTCATAGCTTGAGCGCATCATAATTTAAAATGATCTCCGAATAACGATAGTTTCCTTCGAAGATAGAATTTGCGGAAAAGTAACAGTGTACGTAAATGTGCAAATTCGGAAGCAGACGACAAACACTATGAACGTTATGATTAGCATTCTTACCTAACCAAATGCACAATGTTTACTTCTTTAAAAAAAATCTTGTACCACTCATTAACACAGAAGTATTACACCTACATCGAACAATTCGACTGCGCTCTCGAAGAGTAAATAGCAGAACGAACTGCCACACGTTCACTTTTCTTTTGGGTATTTACTGAAATTTAGCCTTATTGTTAAAATTACTCTACACGGGTAAAATTACATATAAGATGGGGATTTTTATATTTTGCGAGTATATACATCTTTATACTTCAAGTGATAGTCAGCGTTGAAAAAACAAGTTATGCATATTCAACGCTAGCTACTTTTCTCAGAGGGGAATACCCTTCGCATTCTTTACATGAAATGCATGGATTCCGCAAGCATACATAGCCCGGGTGATACATGAAATGGAAACCACAGCATACGGAAATTTTAAACTGCCTTATACTAAGGGAAAAAAAAAAAAGAACAATATGTAACATATATTAACAATGGCAAAACTGCAAGCATATAAAAGTAGCTCACAATTTGTTACACCAAGCTAAGAGGCCATTTAGAAGGACGAAAAAATAATAAAAATTTAGCGCAGAATTCTTGGTAGAATGCTGCAAAGATGCATTGCTGATTGCAACGAAAAGTCATATACACACATACAAGTATATACAATTGTTTCTCGTTCGTCTTTGGTTTTTAAATTTTGGTAATTTGCACATACAATTTAAATAAGAAACTTAACGATTCTGATAAACTATGCTTTACATTAAAAACAATACATGCCGGGAGAAAACATGTCATAGTCTCTTATCACAACCACGAAAAACCGTGAATTTTGATACGTGAAACGATGATCTTTTGGTGCATAAAAAGCGGTGGGGTTTCGAAAACCCCTTCCCACCAACAATGGTGAAACAACCCACACACACACATATATATATATATAAGCTATACTAAACAAAGAATAGTTTACCGAGACAACTGCAATGATCTACGAAAACAACAAGCAATTTGCATCCTTAACAATTACAACAACCTTGACCATCGCATTTTTGATTCGCATCTAAAAGCAGGGGAAATAAATAAAAAAAATGGCATTGAGCAAATTTGATGCGGCATCTTCCTTTCTGTTACACCACGTGGCAGTGTCTCCTTCCACACAAACTCTGGGAAACTGTGCTCTTGAAGCATTGAATTAATTTGAGAAGGGGTGGGGGATCAATGCCTAGATAGTTGGTGAATCTCTGATCTTGTATTAAAAACATAAGGACCAATATAAATACTGCTTCGCCATCTTTAAGAATTTTGCATTGTGTATGTAATGATGAGGGGGCGGGGGTGCAGTGCTGGATTAAAAAAGAAGGCTGACGATGTGGCATTACTGGCTTCCATTGGTCACTGCTGTGCCTGTACATGAACGAGCAGCAATGATAAACCTGTTAAAATGCATATGCCGTGATTCGGAATCACACCGTACTTCTTCTCAAGCAAAGTACATCACTTTATTGGTGTCGATGTGAACAGTCACTGCTCTAGCCATAGCGACGGGGTTACGATCTTCACCATTGGTCGATTGAAGACTTCCATCACCACTGGGAAAGGAAAAAAAATTAAGAATGAGCACTCTTTTTGAACTAATGTCACATGCACAGGCCTTCTTAAAGACATTACTTATACTGTTTTTCGGGAGAGAGAGCACTCTGACAAAGGAATCTTGTGCTGCAAAGATGGGTGTTTTACGTTGTCATAATCTGTATGCTTAATTGACAGTTAAAATCATAGATCGTTTGGCTTTTTTATGGCGCAAGAGCATCTGGGCTATACTGTGCCATAAAATCATAGAGCATTGTGCTTCAAAGGTCACATTAGAGCAGCAACTTACAAAACATATTCTTAAATATCTAGGCATTTGAATTCAGACCTGTGATGGTGCAATATTACAATTGCTTTATTAGCAATTATTTCAGAAAACCAAATTCCAGCAACCAATCCAATATTAGATGTTCCACAGGCCATGAATCACTTAAGAGGTTTGATGAGACAGAAGCAAGGAATGGTCTAATGGAGCTTTGGAAGCCTGGTCCAATAATGCCTCCGAGGTCTGGTATAATAGTGCCTCCAAGGATTGGTCCAATACTGCCTGTGAGGACTGGTATAATACTGCCTGTGAGGACTGGTATAATATTGCCTGTGAGGACTGGTATAATAGTGCCTCCGAGAATTGAGATAATAGTGACTCTGAAGATTGGTCTAATAGTGTCCCCAAAAGCTGGTTTTAGTAGTGTGCCTCCGAAGCCTAGTCTGATAACGCCCCCACGGGCTGGAACAATAGTGCTTCGGAGGACTGGACCAACAGCACCTCTGAAAACTAAACCAATTGTGCCTTTGAGGACTGGTTTAGTAATGCCTCTAAGGAGCGATTTAATGGTGCTTCTAAGGAATAGGTTCAAACACACGGACTCATGGCGTTATATATCACATCTATCCCCATCCCTCCCACCAAAGCAAAATTTGGTTAATTACTGTGCAATAGAAAGATGGGGCCGTTCAAGCATTATGTAAGCACATTTTTGGCCATTTTATACCCCCTTTCCCCCTTATAAGAAAAAGTAAGTAAATGCCTGACCCGATCCCTCTACCCATGCTTACGTAACATTATGGTCCTCTAATTTTTTGGTATAAGTTTTTAACATAAGAACGCAATGTGTGATGCAAATTATAATACTTATTTACATTTTTATTGTACAGCACATTCCGGACCATGGCCGTGCCAAATTAGCGAGTTCGCCGGATTATCGAATGTCAATATGGTTTTAATGGGAATATCAAAGAAAAATTAATATGTATGTTGTATAATGTATTAACATTTTTCTTATGTCGTAAACAAATAGTGTGTAATAAATAAGCAGCAGATTTGGTGAAAGACATTTATTATAATTTTAAAACGTCAGGGGGGAGGGGACGCATAGGGAGCCTAGAAAGGTGCCCCAAGCGAAAAGAGTTGAAAGACACTGGTTTAAATAATTAAATATTTATATGTGATTATGCATACTTTATATCTTCTACTTGCAGTGTGTCGTCATCCAAGTATTGCAGCTCATTAGGGCTGTTGTAACATTGTCAGGGTTTCTTCCCACAGCCAAACAGTGCTTTTGGAACAGTAAAAATCCTTATTTCGTATCAGTTTGGAGCAGAAAATACACCATTTTGTAGCAGTTTGGAGAAGAAAAAAAAAGCTTGCATTCATATCCTGAACTTTATTTTCAGAATTGCTTCGTTCATTGCCTTAAGCTTGTCTCATGTGCTCAAAAGTGTATAAGTTTCGAAAGGAAATATTTGAATGATTGAAATGTAATATTTGAGCTACTTCAGAATGCCCCCCCCACTACCTCTTTTTCGAACAAATTTTTTTTTCCAGCGAGTATCCACTAATGAGGGGTTTCACTGTATTAGTAATTAAATTTGTTGCATTTATTATAAATAGAGCTTTAGCTAACAAGGCTTTATCAGTTAATACTTCCAAATAAGTATCAATCAATACTTTCGAAATTCAATTTAGTCATGCAAATTTAACATTTACATTATGTGTTGTTTTGGAAAAATCTAAACTTCAAATTGTTCAAATCTATTCACACTGCTGTGCAAAATTAACAACTTATTTTCTACATGTCGAAAAAGAATGTGTTGCACTAAATCACATTTTATTTGAAATTGCTTTAAATATTCACCTTACACAGTCGCTTGTTCTTATTCGAAAAAATAATATAAATCTACATGATAGTCTCAACCTCACTACAAAACTGATACTCATAAATTTTAAAAAACAATACTAGCTCTCGTTAGTACTGTTTATTAAAATATTTAACAAAAAAAATGGTGTGCCACGTAATATTCTTCAAAATGGGGAGTAGCAAATCTGGTGTAAAATAGATAAATTTAGCGGTTCAGTTTTGCAGTGCTTTTGAAGAATTGGCAACACTGCCTGGTGACAAGATCCGCGTGAATGGAATGTTATTGAAAATCGCGATGTTTTGGGCAACTTGAATTTCCTTGCTTTATCATCAGCGCCTACTGCATGAAAATATTGGGGGTGTCAATATACCATTAAAAGGCATTTTGTTTGAAATTGAAGGAGGATATGAAAACCTAATGTCACATTTGGGGAATGATATTTAAACAGATTAATAATTTCACTTGGGATAAATTTCCTCTCGGTCTGATGTGGCTGAGCACCGTCAATGCTGCAACTTTAAAATCCTAAATCTAGCTTGAAATCCGCTAAGATTGGCAACACTACTGCCAGTTTATGTGAGCAAACCTTGTTAGGTTGCACACCAGAAGCCGATTCCTCGCTAGATGTAATGCTTTTTCTCTCTCTGAATTGGGAACACTGGCAGTAGGCTCTTCCCAATTATTTTAGCCAGTATCCCATCCTTTTCTTGTGGATTCTGTAGGTAATGCCATTTTAAGGGAAATAAAAATTTCAATGAATTTTAATACGAATAAAAAAATTTGGTGCAGAGTTTATTTTCAATTTTTGGCACAATCTTGCAAAAAATATACGTGTTGACACTAAATGGCACAGGACTATCGGTCTAGCGCAGTGGTGGAAACCCTGCATTGCGACTATGTATTAGTTTTATTATTTTCTGTGTCTTACGTAAGCATGGTTCGCACTCTCCCCCCTTCCCATTGTCAGAAGAAATAAGCAAATCTCAGCCCCCTCCCCAAAAGATGCTTACATAATACCTGAACGGCCCCATATGTTAGAAGAGAAAAATTCCACTTACTTCAGACTCTGGCTGCCGCCACCTAAATCTTGTCTAGAAAACAGAAATAAGCAAATGAGAAATGTCGTCCAACTTTCACTTATAAAAAAAACATTTACTTCATATTTATTTTTTTCCCCTCTTCCTTACCTCTCGTGATCTTTTTCAACCAAATGATAGCGTGCACGAAAAGCTACCAGGTGAGCATAATAGGCAGGGGCTGGAATGGAAACTGACCTTGTACAGCGGACATAAGTATGGCATAGTTGGTAAGTTAGACACTGCAACTCATCAGCAGTAAACTGGTTGTCATCCCAAAGAACGTGATAATGTGATGGACGACTTGTGCCCTAAAATAAGGAAGAACATTTTCTTATTGGGACAATTCTGCAAAAAACCTAACTGTTTACTTGTGTCAGTCATTCAAAATTTCTGAGCAGGAAATTTTTTTTTTATATTGCCTACATGTGTTATAAATTTTAATTATATTTTCAATAACAATTTTAAAATACTTAACTATAACTTATTGAAATTATGAATGCAGACATATCCAACATAACACTGCAGTGAAAAAATTACAATTACGAACCCTCATAATTACCCCAAAGCATGTATATGAAAAACGTACTTTAAGGCATCCCGCAGGGTTCTATTCTTTGTTCATTATTATTTACTTTTTATATAAATGATTTTTTTTTTATTCCTTCTTGTTTTAAATTAATTTGTTATGTTGATGACATTAAGTGCATTTGCCTTGGACAAAGATATTAATAATCTTATTCAAAAGGCCAGCTTCACAGCTAAATACTACAGAGACTTCAGTCAAAATTTTCTTACTTTTAATGCAAAAAAGACTAAGTGTTTATTATTTACTCTCAAGCACAATATAAATATTGATAAATTTTTGATTGAAGTAAATAGGCAATGGTGCTCTTTCATTCTCACGCGAAACAAAATTCCTCGGGATTGTTCTTCAATCGAACCTCAAATGGCATTCTCAAATACATGCAATGTAATACCAAGGTTAGCAGAAACCTTGGTGTTATCTGAGGCATCAGCTATTTTTTACCTCCTGATATTCTTGTTAATTTATATTACTTTTTCTTCTTTTCTTACATTAATTTTTGTTTCTTACCTTGGGGACTGCGGCTAAAACTAATCTAAAGTGATCTGCGACGCTTTAGAATCGATTTTTGCGGCTGATTGTTCATGGCGGCTCTCTTTCCCTTGCGGCTATTGCCAAGCGTTCTAGTACATTAACCATGGATAAATTACTTGATTGTAGAATTGCTATCTTTATGTTTTAACATATGGGAGACTATGTTGTGGTTGATATTCCTCCTCTTATTCAATACAAACATACTTATGATGCCCAAGCCGTGGATTTATCAAGACTTTGCCATGAGTGGACAAACTTTGGTTTCGTCACGTATTGGAGCTTTGCGTCCAGCGCTTTGGGATATTTTACCATACGAATTTAAATCCTGCAATTCTTTTATGCATTTTAAAAAATTACTTCATATTTGTTTTACAGATTCATAATCATGCTGTGCTAGACATAAACTTGCCACCCATGTAATGCGCTCGAATCATCTATCTGGGTAGCATGAACTTTGCCAGACTTTTTAGTCTTTTCTCAATGCTGCCCAGGCAAGGCGTCAAAACACTTATTCGTTGAAGATAATTACTGTTTATCCTTATCTGTTAATGATTTATTTAATTATATCTTTTCATAGTCATATTTATCTAGTCAGTATGGACTATGTACTATATTTTTAGGTTGTTTCAGCATAACTTGATTTTACACTTTGCAGACAAAATCAAGATCTGTATAATGTTATTGACACCTGCCTAAATAAAATGGTTTAATAAAAAATTATTTGTCAAGGATCAAAGCATAAAAAATCCATATTTAGCTAAACCACAAAAATGTGGCAGAATTTCATTTGGTTTTATGATTGCGAATTTTATTGTAGTGTGACAAGATTTTCCTTCTTGTTACCAAAAATGAACTTTAGTTATGAACAACTAAAAGAAATCGTAAAATCTAAAAACAATCCTATTTTCCAAAAAATTTCTACAATTCTGAACTAATGTCTCAGCAACCTAAATTAAATGTAAAACATCTGTTGCAGAACTTTCGTGTACATCAAGATAACATTAACACCAAAGTGCAAATGTTCATGCGCAGACTTATTCTGAGGGATGTTGACACTTAAGGATAAAGGGCTAAAACGTGTTTGCTTGCCCTTCTTGCACTAGCGTAACCTTTGCTGTGTTTGTTTGTCAGCTGATAAGCTGGAGCAGCACAACAGCTGGCGAACGAATACAGCTGTTAAGTTGCAACAGCAGCAGACTTATTCTGGGGGACGACGTTGACACCTCAGGATAAAGGGCTAAAATGTGTTTGCTTGCCCTTCTTGTACTAGCGTAACCTTTGCTGTGTTTGTTTGCCAGCTGATAAGCTGGAGCAGCATAACAGCTGGCGAACGAATACAGCTGTTAAGTTGCAACAGCAGCAGACTTATTCTGGGGGACGACGTTGACACCTCAGGATAAAGGGCTAAAATGTGTTTGCTTGCCCTTCTTGTACTAGCGTAACCTTTGCTAGCTGATAAGCTGGAGCAGCATAACAGCCGGCAAACGAACATAGTTGTTAAGCTGGAGCAGCATAACAGCCGGCAAACGAACATGGTTGTTAAGCTGGAACAGCATACGCTTGAGTGAGTGCTTTACTATGCATGTAAGGTACGATGACTGAAATACGATTTGTTGTGTTAATGGTCATTTAAGTTTATGCAATAAATTCTGTTAGTTTTCTATGTGCAACAGTCTTGCTTTACAACATACATTCTGCAGACAGATGGCAAACCTAAACCATCCATCCATCATAATGCAGTAAGGTAAGTTCTTAGATTAACGACATGTATAAGCATGTGCTGTAAGGGATCCTTACCCACACGTATCCTTACCTGTATCCCAGCATGACTGCACAAGTAAAAGTCGAACTCAGTCGGATGAGTTATGCCAACATCTACGGTGGTGCCAGCTGGAATATTACCGCTTTTGCCAATCTGCTCTTTCTTATCGGAACAAAACAACCGAGTGTGATGTCGTTTCTGCACAACGATGAAAGTGATCCCTGGCTTGTAGTCCACCTCAAGTTTCATGCAAGCTTCCCTCACAGCAAGCAGCTCATGTGTGAGTACCTGTAAAATAATTCGTTGTTTTACACCCCTTTTCCTCAATGGAAGAAATCAAATCAATTTTTTTAAAAGAACCTTCAACTACAATATGGGGAAGAGGCTGTATTCAGATATACAATGGCAGCGTTCTGAAATAAGCAGCCACTGCTTATTTAATTTAGTTTCATGACACTAATTGAGTAACGTACAATGGAATCAACAGCTTCATGTGATCTATGAGCAATGGCCCATTTTCTTTAAAGATTGCAAATGCAAAGTCATGGATAGGGCAGAACATCGCTAAATAAAATAAATCTTCCATGCCCTTGAAGCACTTTCGAACTGCTATGACGAAACGGAAGCAGCACAATTAAATCACTACAGTTCAATTGTCCTCTTAACGATTTCGAATGCAAAAAAGCAGACAGTGTGCTAAATTTTCAGGGGAACAGGGTTTCCAACTACATTGCAAAAAAATTCCCCACTTTTCCGACAAAATTCCTTAATGAATTATAAACAAAACTTTGGTTTTGGGGAAAATAGATGAACATTCACACAAAGTTTAGTTATTCAGAACAAAAATTGGGAAGATATTTTCTTAACTTTTCCAGGTCCAACCAAAATCCTTCTCTCCCCCCCCGGACTTTCAGAGATAATTTAAATTCCCTAACAAATCCAGGTTCCTCACATACATGCATAGGCATAGCAAGAGGACAGTTTTGAGGTTGTAACCCCCTCATCGCAATGAAATTTTGTATATTTAACAAACAGTGAATGCCATAAGTATTCGTACACCTGCAGTGTGTTCTATTTAAGAAGCTGCTGTATAATAACTATTAGATGTACGTAGAGACAGGACAAACACCATCATGATTGCCATGAAAATATAATTTATTTTCAACTAAAAACTTAAAACTATGTATATAATACTGCAAATTACAATAAATTAGCATCAAAATTATTCACAGTTCACGTGTCAAAAGCATTCGTACATGCAAAAGTCTGTCCTAAAATGATAGAACTGCAATGTTGTTTGTGCACCCGAAGCAATCTGCGGGAAATGCACCGATTTCATTTAAAAGCCAATGAACAATAAACCCGTTTACTATCATTTCTGCAGAAAGTATGCGAAAATGAATCGTAGAAATAAAGAAACAAGTGTAGCGGAACAAAAGCCCATAATGAGGCTCCTTAACCAGTATAAATCTTTACGAGAGATTGCACAGCTCGTCGGCAGACCTCGTTCTACAGTCCAATCCATAACTGACCGTCATTGTCAAAGAAATACGATTCAAAATATGCCCCGAAGTGGACGTCCATACAAACTGACTGAAAAGCACAAACGTTTAATTGTGAGAGTAATTAAGAAAAATCCAAAATTAAGTGCTCCAAAGATAAGAAAAGAGCTGCTGAATCAAGGTGTATCACTCTAAGAAAGCACGGTGCGCCGCGTTTTCAAAAATGCAGGGTACAATGGACGTGTAGCTCGTAAAAAGTTTTTCATGTCAAAGGTAAACAGAAAGAAGCTTTTGCAATTCGCAAAAAAACATGTTGATAAAGGTCCTGACTTTTGGAAGAGTTACATTCTCGGATGAGAGCAAATTTAATATATTTGGATCAGCTAGCAGGCAAATGGTATGGCGTAAAAAGAACACCGAGCTTCAACCGACGAACCTGTGTCCAACAGTCAAATATGGAGGTGGAAGTGTGCAAGTTTGGGGCTGTATGAGTGCAGAGGGAGTGGGAAAATTGCACATTATCGACGGAATCATGGACCACAGAATGTATATTAACATTCTGAAGGAAAATTTGGGTCCTAGTCCTGCTCAAACGGGTCTTCAAAATAACTTTATCTTTCAGCAAGATAACGACCCGAAACATACTGCGTATAATACAAAGCTGTGGCTCCTTTACAATACTCCCAAACAGCTAAATACCCCTCCACAATCAATTGACATTAACGCTGTAGAACATTTATGGAGCATTCTGGACTCGTGGGTGAGAAAACGACGCATATCAAATAAAAATGATTTGAAAATTGCGCTTCTCGAGGAATGGACATCCATTTCAACGGATATCACCAAAAACTTAGTGGATTCGATGCCAAAACGCATGAAAGCTGTGATTAAAGCTAAAGGGAACCCAACGAAATATCAAGAATGAATTATTATTTTATTAATGAACTTTCTGACCAAAAAACAATTAGTGTACAAATATTTTTGACACATGAGCTATGCGTAAGTTTGTTCATTTTTTATTGTTATTTGCAGTGCATGTGTATTTTTTTCTTTTTTATGAAGTAAATACAAAAATTTATATTAATTGTGGTGACATTTGTCTCATATCTCTACATATAATAATTATTATACAGTAGTTTCTTAAATAGAACACATTGCAGGTGTACGAATCCTTATGGCATTCACTGTAGGAATATATGAGTTGTAGCTCTGTAACCCCTCCCATTAAGCCTATAACCCTCCCCTTATGAACTTTCTGCCTATGCCACTGCATACATGCAAACAGTGAAGAACGTCCTTGAACTGCAGAGCATACATCAACAAATGAGAGAGTGAAAAAACAACAAAAAATTTAGAATAACTCTATGACAAATGTTTGTTTCACTTACCTGATGAAACTGCCCTTCGGAAACACCGTCACGGTAGAATATTATCCGGTTCGGTTTGAACCGTGTTGATTTGTAGAACTGTAACAGCAGCTCTTTGACCATAGATGCCAGATCCTGAATTATTTCCTGCCTATGTTGCTGCACTCTCACTGTAGCTGCATACCTGCTGGGATGAGCATCCATACTGCCCACGACCTAAACACGAAAGAATGGAACACGCTTGAATCATGTTTCACCTTCCTGAAGGTTGGAGCCGATAGTCTCGATCAGGGGCGGACTGGGTCTTCTCAAAGGGCGCATACCTTGGACTTTTGAAGAATATGGGTCCTACCGCCCATGAGGGTGCACCGGCTCGAGGGCCCAGTCCACCCCTGGTCTCGATGCTTTTACAAATGATGTCCAAACTTATATAGACATATTATACGCTCCGCAAAAGCAAAATAACGCTTATCCTTTAGTTATACAATAATATAATTGCATGCAATGGGACACATGAATAAGGCTACTCACAGCAGCAATGGATGGTTTTTTGTTATCGCCAGCAGGTGGATGAGTTACATCTGCACCAAGAAATATCACAGGCTCGTTGAACACTTTGGGTCTAAAAAAATAAAAACAAAATACAATTATTTTGTCATAAGTCATAAAGAGAAAGTGTAATGTCATCATAAGCAACTTGTAATAAACTGTAATTTTGGTAACGTGTTTTAGGAGGTAAGAATGGTTCAAATCCCATTACGACAGGACCAACAATTGTCTGTGAACGTGGAACCTCTGTCAGGGTTTCAATTGCAGTTTCTCAACCGCTGGGTTGTGAGAGGTCCTCTTGAAATTCGGTACCTTAGTTTTCTAAACCTTTTTCACGAATGGATATTTTAAGGGCAGGAAACATTCTGAGAAGAATAATATTTGCGAACGTATCCAGAAGCTACAAGAATAAGCGTACCAATACAGTTTACAATTACGTCATAATTAATTATTAATACCTATGTTAGTTATGAACTTAAAAAAAATGTAGGACAGCCATTTATGAGTGAAGTTGCTAGGATCGGGCCGTGGCCTCATAAAGGTGAAAAACACTAAATTAGAGAACCAGCCCTTGGAACACAAATCAGCAGAAAAATGGTAAATGTTTTTATCACATGGATTCAAACTTGGGTTTCCTGCCAGTAAACAAGTTGTGTTTTTAAGATGCAAAGATAATCCTGCATCATGATCTACAGTTTTCAGGTGAATCCAAATCCCTTAAGGCCACAGGAACCAATCACCCTTGACCACAATAAACAATTAGTTGCTAGTAGACAAATATGACGCGATTGCATCACTATAGAGCATCATAATAAGCACCATCACTGACAAAATAAATATATGCTTGTGCTCCAAAGTACAAGGACAACCAATGTCATGTTGCATTAGGACTTCTAGAGCAGTGTTTCCCAACCTTCAAGTTGCGATCCCCACTTTTATAGTAGCCAAGTAATCCGCGACCCACTTTTATAGTAGCCAAGTAATCCGCAACCCCCTTTTATTATAGCCAAGTAATCCACAATCCCCTTTTATTATAGCCAAGTAATTCGCGACCCCCTTTTATTGTAGCCAAGTAATCTGTGACCCCCTTTTATTGTAGCCAAGTAATCCGCGACCCCCCCTTTTTATTGTAGCCAAGTAATCCGCGACCCTCTGCAGCCAGATTTGCATAATAAAAGCATTTTTAACGAAGTAAAGAAAACACATTAAATACAAAGGTATAATATATTAATAATACATATCAATATATATTATAAAGCTAACAATTAGTAGAATATTGCAATGTAGAGATGTTGAAATACAAAAGAGTTGAAAGCATTTGGTATGAAATTTCTCTTAAAAATAGTTGCAACTAAAAAAAAGTTGCAACGAACCCCAAGAAACTATTTCTTGACCCCCATGTTGGGAATCATTGATCTAGAGATTCAAAATTTGGAAGAGGGATTGGTGAACGAGGTTAATGAAAAGACGCTTTAAAACTAGATGAAGTTGACGAAGGCCTTAAATTGTTTTATATATTTTTTCAGAGGCAGGAAAAGTAAGAACATCCAATCCCACAGGTTTTTTGTTACTCATAGAATTGCTTTCATAAATAATAACAAAAAAATTTTTATAACTTTCAACAAGGGGACCAAATACAAGTTGGTATTGCTAGGTTAGTTGAATAATGAGTCTCCCTGCTCAATCTGATGTGTTTTAAACTTTAAGAAGGCAGTCTTTAATTCTTTTATATGACAAGTAAGCTTAATAAAATAGGGATGTAAAACATGCTTAGTTTAAAGCTTAAAGACAAACAAATTGATTTTAACAAAAATTTGATCTCAAAAATAGGTGGAACCGCTAACGTTTGTCGGAGTAGTCCATGGTTGAAAGTCTGCAAACCTGGCAACAGTGATTTGTTTACAGATATTCGTCAGCAATCTCGTTTTGCCAAAACCATCAGTGTTATTACGGAAATGAAATGCTGGACTACAGAATTTTTACAAACCAATAAATTTCGTCACACGTTTTGGATTCTAACGTGGGAATTTGAATTATCATCGGGGACGGATGATGTGTTATTTTTCCAGGGCTGAGAGGAACATTTGGGCACAAGGACGGTCAAGTTGAAGGGCAGGGCGCTTAATAGGTTCGGCAGGGCGTTGCGCCCTTCTATTTCGCTTTAGATGAAACACTATTCTGTAGAATACTTTTTAAGGCTAACACAATAGTTTGTAAATTGAAGGTTCATAAAGTGCGAGTTCACTGCATTTAGAAAAACGAAATTGACAGACAATGATCACATGTAACAATTTTATGTTGCTTTTGACACTAAAAAGGCATGGCCTGAAAGAAGCCGAAAATTTTAACATTGCGTTAGACAATGTCTTATTAACAGTTCAGATAACTCATACAAACCTAATATTTGGAACTAGAATACTGTTAATCCCTCCGAGTTTCACGTTTATCTTGAGGCAGAGGTTAGAAAGAGTCTGAGGAGACGTCTTATTCACATTTTTAGATTGAACACATTGTGTAGCCATTCCAAGGACGGTATCTCCCACCCTCTTCACTTCGGCTATTTCAAAAACATGAGAAAAAACAATTACTAATGCATATTCACATAACCTAAAAGCTGGCAATATATTTCTACTATTTTAGGGTTTATTATTATCTACTATTTAGGGTTTCAACTCACATTGGAGAAAAAAAAATCTGCGACTTTTCCGGCAAAATTCCCTAACCATTCAAACACAACTTTCAACTAAACTTTGGCTGCAAAGGAAATTAATTGCACTTTTGTGGGGATTTAGCCATCCAAAACCGAAGTTACTATGGTGTTCTCTGACTTTTCCAGGTTTGACCAAAAAATCTCATTTTCCCCTGACTTTTCGGGACGATTTCATATTCCCTGACAATTCCATTGTAAGTAAGAACCCTGTTTCTATAACTACAATTAAACAGTACGTAATCAATTTACTCATTAAATATAACGCACAATTACTGCACAATATATACTTATAAACTGCAAAGATATCATGAACTTTCAGAAATACATGTAGTGAAATCTCGGCTTAAATTGGGCGGGAGCCCACAGGAGCCTGGCTCCGGTACTTCTTCATTTTTGGCGATTATTTAAATATTAGCCGGAGCCCCTAAATAGACACTGTCATGAAAAAGTAATGAATTTGTGATTAAAGTCATAAACTTTGTTGTCCAGAAAAATGGACATAAACAATTGATATGATTTATCGATTCTTTTGCAGCCATTCAATTTTTTAATCGATTTATCATAATATTAGGGCTCCTGCACTTTTTTTTTGTTAGAAATTAAGCTTTAAGTGAAATAATACCACGATCTATGTAATAAATTAGTTTGCAATATTAACTTGGATACCAATAGTGTCATCTCTAATGACGACCTTTGACCCACTGTATCCAGGCAACAACAAAACAGGCCAGTACATAATTTTCATATCAAATATTATATAAATAATTATAATCACCTTGTACCTCTTCTCTATTGAATAAACGTGCGTTTTAAAATAGCTAAGTTTATTGATTATTTCCAACAGGCTTTACTAATGAAATATGTGATTTAAGGTATATGGGGAAAGTAAAGAATCGCAATCCTGTTCCCATATACGGTGCCATCTTTGCTGCTTTAACTTGGTAGATAAGGTCAACCTGCTTCTTCGAAAAATGTGTCATTTTCCCTCAAAGCAAAAAGACTGACCAGACCTGCTGAAAACGTTAAGTGAATTTAATTGGTAACTTGAACTTTCGTCATCTAAATTGTGTTTTACATATGTTTTTATAGTAATTGGTAGTGTTACACCTGCTGTATTTTCTTTTTCGGTATTATAGTTCACAAAAATTACACTTACTTTAGATTCAAACTAGGGAAGTGTGTAATACAAAATTACACGATTGGCTCACATAATAAAATGGCTATAATACTTCATTTTAATCGAAAATTTGTGACAAAGCTTTGAGATGCACCATATTGTGAGGTTGCACAATTTCAGAAAAAAAAACAAAACCCAACGAAGTTGTGGAAAGTTGGTACGATGTACAAACGAATCCTCAGAAAAAAAGGTATTGAATACATGCATCTCATGCAATTTGTGGCATGACCTTGGCAAAAAGGCACCAAGGTTGTACAGGTTTTATATGTGCTGCACAACCTTGGTAAAAACACATTGAGATTGTGTAAGTTGACATGTACTACACAATTTCGGAAACTTACCATAAACTGGGGTTTTCCCAGGTAACACCACGACGACTAGTTGCAAGCCCTGGAATGTAGATTTCAGGTATCGAAACATGGGTTCCACTTGTTCTGCTCCTGTTGCATACTTACAGAAACATGGCTGTCCAATTATGGGCATGCCAGCATCATTGCTTATTTTTTGAAGTTGCTGAGTAAAGTTTCTGGAAAGAAAATTGCAAGCAAATAAGTTTTAATAAACAAGTACATTGGTCACTCACTTTACTTCGATTTTTAATATTTTATCACATGCAATTCAGCTAAAACTGGAAGCTACATTGAACTAGTGTCATTAGATTTGGCTAAACGCAAAGGAACACTTTATAATTAGTGATTTTTTTTCCAAAAGTGATTTTGGCTAAATCATCATCATATTCAACCATTATCTATCCACTGCTGGATGAAGGTCTCTCCAAATGCTTTCCACACAAGTCTATCCTGAGCAATTCGCTTCCACGTCACCCCAACCTGTTTTCTTATTTCATCCACCCATCTAGTTTGAGGACGTTTTCTAGGTCTTCGGTGGTCTCTTGGAATCCAGTTCAGAATTTCTGTTGTCCATCGTTGATCAGTTCTTCTTGCAATATGCCCAGCCCATCGCCATTTCAGCCCTTTTACTTTAACAATGATGTCCTCTACTCTAGTTTGCTCTCTCACCCAAGTGTTTCTTTTGCAAACAGCACCCACAAAAGTTGCCATTTCTGGTAACACTTTGGAAGTGTTTACATTCTTCTATCTTGTTAGGACTAGCCATATAGTTTTGTTCAAGTTTGCAAAGTGTTTATTCTGATTACAAAATTTTCTTTGAATTGGTTTTAATGTTTCTCCTATTGCTTGTTTGGATTTTTATGGTGCAAGAGCATTTGGGCTATACTGCACCATTTCTCCTGTTGGATGTTGAAAGACTTCAGATTCCAAGTTTTGCATATGCAAGGACCCAAACAGAAACATCCAATATTAAACTCATAGCGACAAGTGTGTCTCTTGACAAAGTGCCGTCCTATGGGTTTCCATAGTCCATTTCATATTTCATTCCTACCTTACATTCTATATTCCACTTTCATTATATTTCATTCCAATTTTACCATATTACCATCTGAACTTCAACAATGTTTCATAAATTTTGTATAAATGTTTTAGTGTGTATATTAATTATTCTGTATTGCATAAAAACATATATTACTATGCTTTATTATATTGACAGTATGTATATAACTTGTAAATGTAATTCTTGCAATGCAGGTGTTGCTACATTGTAGTACAATTATTTTATGTTATATTTGAATTTTTCCTTAGATAGTACTAAAAGTAATTGTAGATGTTAGATAGCAGGCGTAGCAATACCTTATAACCCCACATTTTTGTTGATACTGTTTGCTGTAAGCTTCATGTTGTCGTTAGCAATTCAATGATTCCATCAAAGTAAATATTAACCATTTATTAACAAACTTTAAAGCAAACTAAACGCACAACACAACTTAAATAAAATAATAAGCATGCGTATTGCCGCTGAAATCTTGCGCCATACACAATACACTCACAGGCTTTATATTATTGCATTGCCGTTTTACACTTGCCCTCTGATGCAGTTCGTTATCTATTCGTTACTAGTTCGTTCGTAATATGCTAATCATGTCCGACCGTGACATAGTGATTTGTATCTGTCCACAAGGCCCTCCAAAAATGTTTTGGACCACTTTCACCTTACTTATTATATACAGTGGAATCTGGTAAAGTGACCACCTAAATAAAGTGACCAATTTTTATAAGAGTGAACTGGTAGGGGCTTACGAGGGAAACTCCCAACATGCCCGACAGGGGTTGGAACTGAAGTAGGCATGTTCGAAAGGTCTCAAAAGTTTTTAGACACATGTCCGAGCCTTTTTCAGAATGGCCCTATATTTCGGAGATATTCCCCCCCCCACAAAGTCTGAAAACAGCCCTATTACAGACCTTGATATCTCATGATTCCATGGATGGATTTTAATGATCTGCGGATTTTAAAACAGGTTATCGAAAATTACTTGATATGTGTTTCAGCAATTTTCCAGTAAAACTAAAAATTTTGAAATATTAACCTTCAAATCTTTCGACAAAACGGAAAAATAATCAACCCCTGTTTGGTGGTTTTTCAGCAAAATCCCGAATTAAAAATATTAAGCTTTAAAAATTCAAAAATGTAATATTTTATTTACTGCATATTTATTATCTACCCATTTAATAACTTTGAGCTCGGTAATTTCAAACAATGCACGCCGCATGAAGAAGGGGTTGGTTTTTGTACGTCTTGTGAAGTTTTGTTCACTCGCCCACTGCGATCGATGATTGAAGCTCATGGTAAACATTATTCTGACTTGCAATCCAAATCTTTGGTTTTCACTTACATTAATCACCGAACATGCGTAGGGTCCTCAATACCACATTTGTTTGAACTATTTCCTCATCCTCAATAAAATTGAGAGAGGAAATTAAAATTTCAAGTTTTTTAAAAAGCACGAAAGCTAAACATTTTTCTTCTTGAACAATTTCATTTGCATTACTTTCAAAAATTGTTTACAAGGATTTTACAATGCACTCAAAATAGTGAAGAACAGTGAAGGGATTAATATCGCTATTCATAATTTCAAATTACTGAAAATGACAAAAATTTTAAAAGTATATACTTTCAAAGCCCTATTAACTATCAAATAACAAACTCATCAAATTAACAAGCATATGATTTCTTTCATATTTTAAAATCAATATTAATAATATTTAGGAAGGTGACCCGGTATAATACTCGCAATACGATTGACGAAACGAAATCTAACAAATAAAATCAGTTTTATTTCTATACTTAATATAATTATTGCTCAAATACGTCTCAACTCGTTTTGCTATATTTTCAAACAATTTTTCTCTTTAAACTTGTTTTGAATTCATTTATCGGAGGGGAAAATAACAATTATTATGCTCGCTTAAACGGCCAGAAAAGCCTACGTGATTTGTTTTAAATGTATTAGTAAAAAATATTATAACATGCTTTATAACTATTTTAAGCTTTCAAGTTCATTTTTTGCTTACAGGCAGCAAAACTGCTCTGTACGTTAATACATATCGATTAAGCGAATCTACCTTGATTTCGATCTAACTACATTGAAGCTCATAATCTTAATACGGGCTTTTGCAGAAAAACAAACGAATAGGGGTTGATTATTTTTCACTCTGACAAAAGATTTGGAGGTTAATATTTCAAAACCTTTCGTTTTACTGGAAAATTGCTAAAACACGATTCAAGTAATTTTCAATAACATGTCCCAAAAGCCGCAGATCATTAATATCCATCCACAAAATCATGAGATATCAAGATCTATAATATGGCTGTTTACGGAATTTGGGGGTGAGGACATATCTCTGAACTATAGGGCCATTCTGAAAAAAGCTTGGACATAAGTCTAATAATTTTTTGAGGCCTTTCAAACGTGACTACTTTGGTTCCAATCCCCGTCGGGCACGTTGGGGAGTTCCCTCGTTAGTCATACCTATACCGAAGTGCATAATGACTATTAGCATAACATACTATGCATAATGACTATTAACACAACATGACGTGTATAGTGACTATTCGTCTATCGTGACCACTGCAGTCCCGTCCCAAGGGTAGTCACTTTAGACAGGTTCTACTGTACATATATAAATTTTGAGTTTTTGTAAATATGTCAAATTATAAATATGAGCACGAGCAACTAATGGTATAACCTCTTTTGGAATACTTTTATAAACTACACTTTGGAAAAAACTCACATTTTTAAAATTATAAGCATATGATATTAATGAACAAAAAGCTAATTCTGCAGTATCCACATATCATAATAAACACCAACTTTTTGCAGTGGCCATTTTATATGGCACGTCAAATTAAAAGTAGATTTGAAATAAGGAAAACAGACTGCTTTTACACCACGACAAAAAAGTAATGTCAAATTAATAAAAACTATATATAAAGACCATATAATTAACAGGCAGGTCTACCTTAAAGCGTCTTCCCTGCATGAGCGCTGAGGAGCGAAACATGCTATAGCCCAAACCCGAATTTCAACACCAGTGTGGAACTGCTTGCCTCTCATGTCCCACACACCTTGATTGGGAATTGCCTGTTGTTTCGTCTAAGAAGAAAAGTGCATTAAACAATTTTCCATAAACTACACACTACCAATTTGAAAAAAAAAAAATAATAATTTTCTACATCAAAAGACTTGATCATGCTGAATAAACATACAATGATATATATATATGGACAAAAAAAAAATTCTCACAGAAGTAAGACACAGTATCGTATCAAACAAAACAACTTGACTTGCATTTCAATCCCAACATTAGTCTGAATGAATTAGCTATACAAAAATATGCGAGGAATCTTTTACGATCAATGAACGATGTGCTGTTCCTTCATCTCCTCTATTTCTGTTCGAGGTGTGAATGAGAATTATTTTAAAGAATGCATTCTTTATTTGCTTGTGTCTTTACAACACACGAACAATAAAAGTCACATTGCCATTGTATTTATAGGTCTCCAATGAATTGGAACCTCTGTTGCCATGGAAACCAAATTCCAGACTATGGCAGTCAGAAAATGGTGTGCGTTTTAGAACAGCGGTTGCCAACCTTTTGGGCCTCACGGACCACATTTCGTGAATTTAGTGCAATATAAAGGCAAAAATTGTCATTCAGAATATGAGAATTTCTTAGAATATTATTTTTGTTTTATTATTAATAAAACATTAAAAATGCAAATAATGTTCAGATTTTTTTTGCAGACCAGCGGTTGGCAACTTGTTCTAGAATACCACTGGGAGTCAAATACAGGTTAATTGCATGGTAGATGAATGAATTACTAATATGTCATTACAGGGCAGATTTTTTTTTTAGGAATTCGAAGCTCTTGGGGTCTAGGGAACCAGTCCACAGACTGCAGTGAGCACCGTTGATCGGTAAGCATTTTTCTTCTTCTTTTTCTGAATTCATTGGGAGTCGAAACTGGATCAATGGCACGCCACGAGAATGTATTAACAGTTGTGGCATGCCACAAGAATATATTAACAGTTGTGCCATCACAGGTCAGAAGACTTGCATTTTTTTTAGGAATTTGAAGCTCGTAAGGCCTAGGGAGCCAACCTACAGACTACAGCTAATCGGTAAGCCTTTTTCTGGATTCATTGGGAGTCGAGACCGGATTAATGGCACACCACAGGAACATATTAACCACTCTGCCATCACAGGGCGGCATATCTACCTTTTTTTTTTAGGAATTCGAAGCTGTTGAAGCCTGGAGAGCCAATTCCAGACTGCACTGAGCACAGTTGATCAGTAAGCATTTTTCATCGTTCTTTTTCGGCGTGGTGGGCAGTCAAAACTGGATTAGTGGTATGCCACATAAGCATATTAACCACTGTGCCATTCTAAAGAATGCATTCTTTAAAGTAAATGGGAGTGGCATTCAGTAAATAACCGCCTTCTGAAGTGAATGAGTTCTAAAGAATACATTTATATTTTACAGGATGATGAGATGCATTCCCATAACAAATAATCCTGCATATCTATAATTTTGGGTGTACATTAGACAATTATCTGCTACGGAGATGTAATCAAACGTCTCTCCGTTTTCCTTTAACTCTGTTTCATAGCCAAATATTACCCACAGACCTAAATTAAGGTTGGTTAGAGCTTCATCTACTGTAAGATAATTTTGTCAGCATTGATCATACGACACTGGTTATAACTCTGATTATACTGTACTCATCAAAGCTACACTGGTCAAACAAGTTGACGGAGAATTTGTTTGAAATCCCCACAGTTTTGTTTAGATTCAAAAAATTATCATTTTGCTTTATTAAGTGGAAAACCAGTCTACTCTCATTGATTAAACAAAAGTGAGGGGAGAAGCAGGACAAAGCAAAATTACCAACCCAGTCAATTCTACGTACGTTTCCTAAATACTTTGGAGCGGGGACCTATTGTTTTTGACTCTTTACAATGCAAGGACAGAAAGGTCCATGCTGTGAAGGACCTGTGGTTTTCTGGGGAATCAGAACCTGTTGCTAAAGGAACAAAACCCCAAACTAAGATGGGTAGAAAAATGGCGTATTTTATGATACCATTGAATGTCAATCCTAGATCAACAGTACAATAAATAATTGCAATTCTACTAATACGCCACAGGGAAATGGACCTAAAGGTGTCAATATAAAGACAACTATTCACAGGTGCACATGTGAGTTTTACAGTGCAAGGACAACAACGGTTGTACTACACCAGAACCTACATTCCCCCCAGACAAATTCGAACCTCTGATGGCCCAGGAAACCAACCCCCGAATTACTGTGAACGGTTAGTCAGTAAACACTGTTTTTTGGTGCAATTAGGAGTCGAACAAGGGATAACAGTATGTTAGGTGAACAACAAAGGGTCATTCACAGGCATAATATACTAAATATATACATTGTTTTGATAATTTTACTTTATCAGATAATAAAAACAATACGAAACCTCTTAAACTTAAGCTGTGGTTCACTAGAAAGCCAAGTAAATACAGTAGAACCTCCATATAACGAAATGGACGGTTCCATAAAAAAAAATTCGTTATATAGAAAATTTGATACATGGAAACGATGTATTCATGAACCAGGGCAGTGCAATATGATACCACAATTAAAATCCCATTTTTCAGTAAACGACTGTTTCTCATAAATAACATTCAACCATTTAAAAATAGATGTTTTTAAGTGTGAAATATACATGCATATAAAAAAAAAAAATTCTTACCTTAAAATGAAAACGTATTTAATGCTTCTTTCATACACATTCATGCTTTTGTAGAAAAATTTCTAACATCCTGCTGCACAACAAATGGTGATGTTGATTCATCATAAAAGTGTTAGCACCCCTGTGGGAAATTTGCAAGGTCTGGATTTCTGGTAATCAACCGAGCAAAAAAGCGTGATAAGTACTCCTACTTAAACAATACAGTGTATTCAAAGACAATTGGGGCCCTCTCTTCCTAGCCTAGCAGCCTTGCACTGTATGGGGTAATCAGACAAAGTGTGTATGCTTAAGAAAACTCTTTATTAGGGAGATTTAATTCCCTTAGGCGTGCCTCATTTTGTTTGATTGCCACGTATTTTAAAATCGTATTGTATTCCCACGGTAATGGGGAACTCAATGTCTCTAACATTACCGCTCGATTTTCTGTTTTGGTCGTTAAAAATTTCGTTATATAGAAATTTATTTCGTTATATAGAAACACTTTCATATGTAATGACCATGAGAATTTACTAAAACTTCCCTATGTGGAAGTTCGTTATATGGAGATTCTACCGTAATTGAAATATGGGGCTAAAAGGTCGCCAACTTTGCTCATACAAGCTTTTCATTTCCTCCCCCCACCCCCCAAAAAAATATAAATTGCATATTCAAGGAAAAAAAATTTAAAAATCCCTAATAGAAGCATTTTGTGGCATCGGATAAAACTTCCGAGTCAAAAACGATTCCTTAATCGATAAATTCCACTTTTTTAAACCACACCATGATAAAATACAAAACAGGAAAAAAATATAACAGGGCATAAACTACCAACTACAAAACATAGCCATCCCTTTCGTTAAATACTTTCCTTTTGGACAAAATACAACTATAGATGAAAAGATCATTGCTTACCGCATAATTTTCTTTTTCCTTTATGTATATGCATGGAGAAGAAAATTAATGCTTCTCGTACAAAGTTAGAGAAAGGGATGGCTTAAGCCTAATCATATATACAACTAAAACGAAATGACATGCAAGAGGGAATGACTCGATCTTGATCAAAACAGTTTTACGTGAGAAATTTATCGCTCGATACCATTTAGATTATGGGAGCATGATCAATTCATATCCCACTGTGCAATGGAACAGTATTTAGTGGCAGCAACTTAACATGTGAGAAGTTACCACAGCAGAAAACATGCAATCCACAAACAAAGGTCCATCATACCTGTTCTGTTAATGGCAGAATAATTTTGCATAAAGCCCAGTTTCTGGGGAAAACACATTCAACAGGGTCTGAGTGTATAGTCAAAAGGGTAATCAACTACACGATAATAAAGAATTTAAATATATTCAACATTTTTAACTATACATTATTTGTGGTGCATTTTATTACAAAGCTTGCTGCTGCCACAAAATTCAATGTTTTTATTTCATACATTTTTTTTTTAAAGGGACAAATACAACATATTTGTATTTGCAAAAAGTAGCTTTGTATTTCACTAGATAAATGAAGGACATTACCCTTTCTGTGTTTGCTGACAAGAAGATAGTAATACTGTTATACATATCACAACAGCAAGCATATCCAAACTTATGTCATTTTAAAAAATTAATCAGCATAAAACTGATGGAGTTATCTCTGATGGGATGCACAGTTTAACGTGACTCCTAACAAAACAGTAGCCCAACCAGGACTTAAACCCAACAGTATGAGACCATTCTACTTGCAACACCAAAGAAGATCTTGGTAAAGTCACGGTAACCAATGGTCCCCATTTTACTCATAAAATAAACCTTGAAATTTCTCGCTATTGAAGCTATACTCAAACCAAATTAGACTCATTTTATTAAACAATAGAGACAATATGTTTGTTTTGGGAACTTTAAGTACAATATAAAATGGATCAACAATTATTTATATCTATTCATATTGATCATTAATAATAATGGATCAATTCAGTTCACGAATCTTCTGACAAGCTTGCAAACATCATGAGACAAATTATAACAAATGTGCTGAAATAAAAAGTGCATAACGAATTATTTACAATGTCATAAACTAAGCCAGTTATATGCAGAAAGAGTGCATCATATATAAATTAGAGAATATATATTTGAATGACCACGGATTATATATAAAATTCAAATTTTAAACGAGAAAACGACATAAAATAATTTGATACCCTTCCTCCATACTGCAGTTTAGGTGGAGGTAATATGCGGCCCCTCACTTCCATCATCGTATTGCTTATCGAGAGCCCGAATTCCCTTACGAAAGGATCATTGTTGAAATCTGCTTTTCGCACCTAAAGAAAAACAAAATTTAATTTAAAAGAAGAAAAAAACGAAATTTAACGTTCCAATCCTTCACCAAGATCTCAATTTCAACGCAAATTAGATAATACATTCTAATGTTGCTTTCAAACATTGAGGTCGATAGCTTTCTTTCTATGATGGTCTCTAGTCAAATTCAGTTTCAAATTTCCGCGACTTTTCAGGACCAAACCTTAATCGATTTCCAGTCACTAATCCTAGTTAGCAACACTTTAAAATTTACATATTCAAAACAAGTTTCAAGACCATAAAATCCACTAACATAAACCTAAAAGCCATCTATAATCCAATTACAGTGAATTTAGAAATATAAAAATTGTATTTAGGAAAAAAATGCATTTCTTATCGCTAAAAACTTACATTACATATTTACAATGATACTTTCATTTGACTGCTTTGAACGTCATGACCAGGTTCAACTATGTGATCAGAAAGCTGGAGCTTCATCTTCTATTTCGCATTTGAGAAATATATATGTATAAGCGAAAGGAGAAGGGGTGTGTGTGCGTAATCAGAATCCTTTATAGATCGGAATTTAGAAACAACAGCCCCCCCCCAAAGTTTGAAAGCTTTTTTAGTTGAATTTGGCAAATATTCTTTCCTGAGAAATAAGAATTTAATGGTTTTATACAAATTATTGGGTTTTTGCACAAAAGGCAAATTTTGAAGGAAATTTAGTCAAGAGTACAGTTCAAGGAAATTTAAGTACATTTCAAGAAAATATTTTACATAATAAGGTATTATAATACTAAATAAATTTTCCTGATTTGAGCCTTCAAACTTTAAATTTCCCTGACTTTTCAATCAGAAAAACTTCCCTGACTTTTTCAGGTTTATCATATGGTCAGACACCCTGCATTTCATATGTTGTTTCCATTTATCTAAAGTAATTTACCAACTGAAAGAATGTTCATGACTACAAATAACGTAAAAATATCCTAAGTTTATAAAAATCTATTTAAGGATTTAATAAATTAAAAAAAAAAAAAAAGAAGAAAAAATGAAGACATCACCGTCACTTGATTCGCTGCGGAACTCAGCCCAGCACTGCAAACTAAATGATTTATTTCTCTTTCACGATCTGGAGCCGACCTGGCAGTAGCCTACAAGAGAAGTGTAAACAGATTACAGAAAGAAAAGGTATCTAAATAACTACATATTTTCTCTTTACATATTGCAATTTGATTTGATACTTTTAAGAATGTGAACCTGAATATTTGTAGGAGCTAGTGTTCTATGTAATCAATACCTCTCTGTCAGGGACAGAAGAAAGAAAATACTTATATTGCCACACTACCGTTAATAAAAATCACATTTTAAGCGATACAATACCTTGATCATTGTGGATGTCTGCATATCTGTTAATTTCTTTATACATCTTTGACCGGCAACGATGTTACATACCTGCGATGGGGAGAAAGAAAAGCATCATGTTCATGCCTTTATCATGTTCAAAGTTTGCCAACGATAGTTATTCACAACATGCGATGCAGCTTTTAATACTGTTGCATATTTTTAGTGATTTTCATGTTTTGACTGAATAACGTAGAAAATATTTAAATTTACCTCCAATGGCAAATATGTGTGTTTGTGTTCTTGCCCAACTTGTAAACACGGAAAATGGGGATACCTAAGAAAAATTTTTTTTTTTAATATTAAAATTTTTACATTTAAACAATAGTAAATATTATGTCTTTGCATATATGACGGTGCTTCTTTGGTGGTTGAGACATATTTTTTTTTTTACCTTCTTTTACTGAGTTGGGAATGAACTGGTTCAGCCTTTTAGCCTCACCAACAGCAGAAATATAACGAAATGGTTGAACAATAAACCTGGAGTTTATTTACAAGTTCTTTCGAACTATTTATAGTTGCCTAAAAAGTTGCCGAAATCACTTTCCAAATTAAAGGCCCGTGTTTTCCACAAAGTTCCGTTTCGAGTGGTGAAATATTTCCCCAGTGAAATTACTACAATCAAAACTGAAGTGTTAATTACTCAACAGCAGAAGTTCCTTAATACTACTGGCAGCAGTGACTAATGCAGTCACAGCTGCCTACATTATCAATAGCTGCATTGTCAAATGTATTACATTAGTACAATTAAATCCTTCGAAATTTTTTAGAAACCACCACAGTTACTAATAAACATATAAAGAAATATAGTTTCAATGTAAAATGATGCAACGTCTCCCCTGCCAAAGATAACTAAAAAATTTTCACATTTGCAAAGAATGTATGTCAAGGAGGAACGAATCCCATAGACCAACGAAAGTCCAATGCACCTAGTACATTGATTTTATGGACATGTCAGAAAGCGGCAAATTTAGTTTGCATATATTTCAACATACAGTGGTATCTCGGCACTTGTTGAATTTGGTATTCGTCACAATCTGATGAGCAAAAAATGCTTCAGCACTCGCCGCTTGCTCGGCACTCGTCGCAAAACCAATAAAGCCGCGTCCCACATCCAATGTTTTCACGAGACGAGACAAAACAAAGACCAATGCGTTAGTTTCAGAGTAGCTTGTGTTCAGTGCAAAGCCTCACACATTTTGCCATATATTTTCTTGTGTATTTTTTTTTTTCCATTTTAATCTTATTTTGTACTTACAAGTCATCATGAGTTCGAAGAAGATTAGTGATACAACTCAGCAGAAAAGGAAATTAGTAAGAGCAGCGGTAAAACAGAAAAAATAGATGACTAACAAGGGGAATCCACAGTGAGTGCCCCGCCGATTTTGATGAAAGTAGAGCCAAAATAAGGAAATGCGTGTCTCGGCATTCGTGCTAATGCGTTATTTTTGGAGTCCCATTGGTTTGGTATGTTACCGCTGTTAAGACATTTGGTAAAGAATTTTGCAAGTATGTCTTCTACATATTCTCCAGCTTCTTTTAGGATATCTAATGTAATACCATCATCACCAGGGGCTCTTCCTTTCTTCATACTTTTTATTGCAAATGAAACTTCTTCTTTTAAGATTTTAGGAGCTGTTCCTTCGACTATCTCAGAGTCTTCGTTTAATCCACTGTTACTTTCGTATAGATTTTTGTAGAATTCTTCAACTCTTCTAAGTATTTCTTCCCTATTTCTTGTTACGGTGCCCTATTCCTGTTCCCTGTTTCTTGTACGGCATACATATATATAAAGTGATCGATTTCCATGGGCATCGACCATAAAAACATGGCATGAAGAGCCGACAACTTACCGCCCAAGCTACCGACTGGTTTGCAGAGGGCGTCGTGATTTAAGTTCATATATAGTATGCAAAATCTTTAAAAATTCATATCTCCGAAAATAAGACACATTGGCACGAATGCCGAGACAACGAGACATGTATTTCCTTATTTTGGCCCTACTTTCACCAAAATCGGCGAGGCACTCACTGTGGGTTCCCCTTGAAAGTATAAATGTGGTAGCCGCGTGTCTGATCTCTCTGTCGAGTTCAATACGCTTAGGAGAATTATATCTACAATAGTGAAAAAAAGCAGCTATTAAAGGAAGTAGTGTTGCTAGAGGTGTGAAGGCTGTGACTAAGCAAAGGTCACAAACATTAATGGAAGTGGAGAAATTATTCCACATTTGGATAAATGAAAAACAGTTAGCGGGTGATAGTATTTCCGAGGCCATAATTTGCGAGAAAGCAAAAGAACTGCGTGCAAGTGGCGGTTCTAGACTGGGGCTGGAAGGGCAATAGTCTCCCCAAATATAGCCGGATTTTATTATGCTACCTATGTGTACGGGCGTCGCCAGAGGCCTGATGTTTTATTGAAAGGAAATTTCCCTTCCAAGTAATGGTAATAACCACTCTAATTTATCTAGTGCGTATGTAAATGTTATCCTTTTTATTCGTATGTCTGGTTTTAAAGTTCAATATAAAACAGCCCCTATAAATGTGTAAATCACAAAGTAAAGTGTGAAATGTTCGTTGTTCAGAAACGGATTATTTCATTCAACATTGTTCCTTATGAGAAAAATTCATTCGGTACTCGTCGTTTTTGCCACTCGTCGTGCCTTCTGGAACCAATTAACGACGAGTACCGAGGTACCACTGTATCTTTTTAATCATCGTTGAGTTTTCCATCCTCAACTGCACAATGGAATTTCACGAGTCAGGACTGATGGCTAAATGAAATCGCCAAATCATGACATACCAATTAAGCATCTCTAATTTGAAATGTACGAGACACAGAATATTTCAACTTTCAGAGAACACACAATATGGTTGGCAAACTCCCGTACACTTATTTTTTTAATGAAACTATCTCATTTTGTTGCATCTTGTGTTTTCTTTTATATATAGTATCAAAATACTTTGCAATAAAGTCTTGTCCCCTGTGAGAAGGCTGTTTTCTGGCTCACTAAAAAACACAAAATTTGGAAGACGGAGCTTAAACTGTAAGAGTAATAAACCGCAGTCACCACACATGTGCGATAATCAACATGCATGTATATATGCCATCAGGTTAATGGGTCGCAAGGATAACTAGGTGAGCTCAAAATGATTATTACAACCAAATTTTATTCACATTAATATTTTCTCCCTGTATAATTGAAAATCCAAACCTAAACAAAATAAAATAGTGATTCCAAATTTTTTACAAACATCAGATCACAATGATGCCAAATGATGAATTCAGAGAGAGAGAGAGAGAGAAAGAAAAGGCTTACCTTAACTTCATTTTATATTTGTCTAAAAAGTATTTAGCTACGGTACATTCAACGGTTTGGCCATTTTCTAGCTGAAGGGGAAAGCTGAAATGAAAAATATAGCCATGAACATATTGTCAAAAAGATATAATAAATAAATTATTAATAATTATAATAGGAAAATTACACGGCAAAATTGAAAAATACAATTGGATTACCAAGTAACCACTAACTCATCCATGATGGCAACTCTTTGTTTGAGCATCTTTGATGGCAACCATATTTTTCCTGACATATATTAATTCATTGCACCCCCTTTCTCCCTTGTAGCAATTAATTGTTCTACTTTTGGTAATTTCCACATCTACAGTTTGTTTAGAAAATTGGCTAATTTCTCTAGGTTTCCAGGTGACAATAACCATAGATATTGAAGTTGCTAGCCTCACACCAAGAGGAACTATAATAATCAATCCGAAATTTTATTCCACCATAGGATTCAAACACAAAACTAAAGAAAAACATCCAGTGCCCCACTGTATATCAGGAAATTAATCACGGCTTTTTTGAATAGCAGAAGCAAGCCTTGCTTCAATGCCACGTCACTAGCTACCTATGGTGTGCAGAATCCAAGTTGCTGAATCTAGCTAATCAGACAGGAACTGGTGTTTCCAGCACAGCAAACAGACTTCTTCACTCTGCTAATTCCAGTACATTCTTGTACCCACTATGTTGTATCCAGTATTATGAATATTGTGTATATATCCAGCATTGTGGATACACTAAATAGGAAAATGATTCAGAATGTGATCTTAAATCTTGTATATATCATAAGACATGTGCACACAACATCTAACGGTGAAAAAAAAAAATGCAGAGGAATATCAATATCTATTTTGAAAAACTTACGATTGGAGTTGGGCAGGTCTCCTGGTGACATTGCACACCCGATACTTGCGTCTCATTGCACCACAGTGTGTAATTTCGATTTTCAGCCCCTTGATCTCCTTCGTGAATTTCACTCTCTGAGAATCGGTCAACGGTTTTTTTTGTTCATTGATTTCACGAATGTCCAGTACTTCACAAAGAAAATCAGTGACGGGCTGAGCTTTATAAAACGCTGTCGCAGACACTGTGAACAACAAATCAAAATGAACGAGATAAAATATAATGATATCATAAACAATCCACTATCATTCGAAGGCATTAGATCATCATTTGCTTAATTTACTCACAACTTTCATAAGTCCAATGAATTCGATACAAGAGTGCCTTGTTTTATTGCATTTTGCAATTATTGCTTTTTTTTTTACAAATTGGAAGCTCGCGGCAACTTACATAGAGCAAGTCCACTGATGCCATTTTGCAACAGTACGTACTCACCTCATGTCTGTGTTACATTTTGTGCTATTAACACATAAATTAATAATGCTAATGTGCATTGCATAGCGTCTTGTAAGAGTTTGTTTTAACTATCGTTGTTATTTAGTTTCAATGTGAAAGTTCCTTGAAACCATATGTGTCAAAGATGGAACATCACTATAGTTGCTCAAAGTGTGAGCTTCGTAAAATATTTTCGGTCGGAATTTTTAATCAAATTTAATGATGGAAACATATTTTTAAGCAGATAGAGTGTAAAGAACAAGAAAATATAATGAAACTCTTTCTTTTTTTCCCCCTTAATGGCTGGTTTTCGAATATTTCGCTCCACTGTGTGGCGGCGGTTTTTAAGGTCTGGTAGTTTTCCAAGACGGCACCCTTAGGCTCGAGCCTAAGAGTAAATACAGGCCTGATCAAAATTAATGGTCAGAAGGCTAGAAAATAGCATTGAATACACCTCCCACACACACACACACTTTTTATAGTTCTTCACAATGTCGCACAGACATTAATTACCATGGGATTAGCCAAGTATAATTTCACGAGTCATGAATAAATCAGAATTTTTTTTTCTTGCTGCAACCCCGCAAAAAACTGAGAGGACCCTTCAAGAGTTGAATAAAGAGACAAATTGAGAATTCAGATACAGATAATTTCAATACAAAACCCCAAATTTTTTCACTTACGTCTGAAACGTGCATATTTCATAATTGACGAATGTAAAAAAAAAATCATATTACACTAGTGACGCGATTTTACAGATGCTTATATATATCAAAAGAGTGTCAATGTTAAAACTGTAGGTCTGTCAAAACTGACCCAAATATTTGTGTGATCTTTGCACACATGTTAGTGTCAAGTTAAATATCCACTAATTAACATTAATTAATAATATTTATCATCCATACCATCTATGTTCAGCATCATTTTCCATTGACTAGGGCGAACACTTTGATGAAATCCAAACCACACTTCTCTGCCTCCGCCTAATGGGTGGTTGTATCCATCAGGAGAGGAAAAGAAGGAGCGGCCAACAGGTGTATACCTGCAAATAGAACAAATTCAACTTGTGAAATCATGCTCTGACAAGGAAATACAATCCACCTGTTTGTATACTTGTCAGCTAACCCTTTCTTGTACAGTGTATACGTATTTTGATTTTGCATGAACACGGTCGTACATGCAGAAAGGACAATGATGGGTGTCAGAACCTCTCCCACTAAGTTTTGATTACAGAAAATAACATTGAGAGTACATGTGCCTGGTAATGAATGTATGGTATTTCTCATCAGGCTATTTCCAAAAGTTTCTTTCATACTCCATTAATATTTCCAGAAAAATTTGCAGCTCAATCAATGGAACAAGACACTAAATATTTTAAATCAATTTCTCTCTTTTTCACTATCTTGCGAGAGTTATAGTTTCCACATACGTATTATCAAGTAGCACCAAAAACATAAAATCATTTCTCTCATCTAGAAAACGCAATATGATAATCACTTCCATTACATTATTCATATTTGGTGATTCGTCAACCATTATAGAAATGTATCTATTTTTTACGTTTCTTGCGTCATATATATACAGAAGACGATGCCTGTTGATAATTTTATGGTCTCGTTTCTCCCCAAAATGTCAATTTACGATAGACACAAGCGACAGATAAACTTTTTCTCTCATATGGATCCCATTCTCAAAGCCGTTGAGTTTTTAAAGGTCATAGAAGGAAAAACGACTCCTGTGGCGTAAGTAATGGACAGAGGCGAGCAAAAGCAAGTTTTGCAGAATAGGGTTATTCTTAAACCTATTATCAAAACGGTAATTTTTTGTGGAGGACAAGGGCTGGCCATTGTAAAATTTTATAAACATAATCTATTACTCTTAATTATTTTTCTTGCACTATAAAATTATTAGTAATTTAATAATAATAAATATACATAAAAAGACAACCGTAATTGCTATGGCTTCTAATCATTTTTTCCCTACCAAAAATTTCTTTCACCATTGGCCCCTCCCATTGGGAAAATCCTGGGTGCGCCACTGGTCCATGGGCCCCGACCACCCTAATAATGTTCAATTTTACATATATTGTAATGTTTAAATATCCATATTATGTGTTTGGACCCCAATAATTTTGAAAACTCTACGCCTATGCCCAGCAACCCCCACTCTTTTATCGAAACTATAAATATATATGTCAAACCAAACTGGCACTCTTTAAATCATATCGGATGAGCATTCTTTATGCCAAATTTTATAGCCCCTTTATATTAAACCAGATCGGCCCTCTTTATGTCAAATCTTACAGGCCCTCTATGTTAAACCCGACCTGCCTTCTTTATGATAAATTGAGGCGGCCCTTTGGACGATGGCCCGTCTGCCCCTGTTCGCTATCTCTTCATCACCTTTGCTGGTAGGTGGCATGTGAAAATACATACTCTTTTTCTCTCTCTCTTCCCTTTACAGATATATTTTATTTAACTTTTTAACTACTGAATGGTTACGAGAGGGCTTAGCTTTATGTGTTTTCTATAGCTGCCGTTCCCCTTACGTTGGGTACTCTCATCATCCTTTTTGCAACGTAAATTTTAAATTGATTGGCGAATTAATAACTAACCAATTAAAAATTAATCATTCAAGTATTTATTATTGTCAATTATTGATAATTCCAAAGAACATCCATTATATACATATATGTCATTTAAAACGTTCCAACACTATCTTTTAATGATGTAAAAGAAAAAGGCGAAACATTAATAAAATAGCTATACTCATTCATGGCAGGG
This sequence comes from Dysdera silvatica, assembly GCA_006491805.2. Lineage (NCBI taxonomy): Eukaryota > Metazoa > Arthropoda > Arachnida > Araneae > Dysderidae > Dysdera > Dysdera silvatica. Next base: position 69,127,643 of record QLNU02015270.1, read on the forward strand.
GAAAACACTATGTGTTGGCGTGAGTAAACTCATTTGCTGCAGTGCAGACCTTGCTTGGTTCATAGCGGTTAAAGGGTTAAGCATTTTCAACTAACCTCAAAGTGACTCCCGATATTAGAAAAATACATTATTAAAAAAGCAATTAGGCATACAAATCTTCTATATCTAATTCTAATGCAGAAAATTAGACTGCACACGGTACCCCTTACACATAACTTACGTCATACTTGGGAGATGCCTCATAACCACATCCAACGCTTGTATGACATCAAGAGGAATCGTACGAGAGCGTCCTTCTAGGGCTTCTTCTAGTGCATAGAGACTGACTTTAGCAACCCACTTAATAGCGACCCTAAAAACACGATCTTTGCCTTCACCAGGTAATGTCACTTCTAACTCCATCTATGAAGAAATAGATCATGTCGAAATAAACGTGAAACATGAATTTTTGCTAATCAATTATTACAACCTGATAAAGACTAAGTACCTACTTTATCATTTCCAATAGGCAGATCATCACGGGTATACATATTTTTCCGCCCGTCAAACACCGGTTTTAAGTTTCCAAATATTTTCGAATATGATTGCACCATAGTTTCAATTATTTCTCTAAAAATAAAAACTCAAATTAGGAACAACACACATACTTACAAGATAAAAATATTATAAAAAGTGCAAAATACAATTAAAAAATCTCAATTATATAGTGGAAAAACAATTTCACTTTAAATGCTTTTTTCCTCCCTCCAAATAGGCTTTTAATTTTGTTGTTAATGCTTCTATACTCCGTTGTAACTTAAAAATACAACATTATGCTATCAATGGCTGAATTACGACAAGTAACCTTCCGCCACAACGGAAATACTTCTAGCCTTACACATTGTGTCTTGGAACTTACTGGCCTTGAAAAATGTCTTTAAAGTAAACCTTGTTGCTAAGGGAGGTCTTGCATCGTGCAATTTTGGCGACTCTTCGCAACTTCATGGTGATTTTTAGGCTTGTTAAAACCAAGAGACCACAAGCTCTTGGCACAATTTGGTGGTACTGTATATATTTGGCTACAAATTTGTTAGTGTGGATGTTTTTTCCGGTACTCCGGCCTTTTCCATATAGCTGATAGTCTTTTCTTAAGTTGCAATGGAGTATAATTGTTACATTTATGAGTAAGTCAACAAGTGAAGTTACTTGTGAAGGGGTACCTCAACAAGCAGGATTAATTGAAGGGGTATAACAATAAGTAGAGTTACTTGAAGGAGTATGTCAACAAGCAGAGTTACCTGGAAGAGGTATATTAACAAGAGGAGTTATTTGAAGGAGGATGTCAATAAGTGGAGTTACTTGAAGGAGCATTTCAGTAAGTGGATTTACTCGAACGGACATTTCAACAAGTGGAGTTACTGGAAGGGGCATTTCAATGATTTACTTGAAGGTGTATGTCAATGTTGCTCAAACATTGGTCGCTTAGGTACTACTTCAAACATTTCTTTGCTTATCAGAGATCATCACGGAGGGGAGAGAATCTTCCCAATCATTAGAATAGCTCTAATACCTTAGAAACGGTATCAGATACTATTAACATACATTATTCGCCATTTTATGTATCTCAAAACTTATGTAAGAATGTGATTACGATGGACAATAACCGAACATCCTCTACAAACACAACATACTTGCATATTTATGATTAATAACTATAAACTCATTTAAGTGAACTTAAAAGTTATAGATTCAATCCTACTTAGAGATGTTCCTTCTTATTTTTTAATAAAAAACTACTGAATACTTTCTTTCAGTTGTCTAGTCTTGAATAATTCTTTGTGTAGCATTAATAAAAAAATTTAAGGGTCTTCTGATAATCACACAGAAATAAAGGTCTCAAGTCCATCATCACACCTTACGGTATAGATTGGTTGGTGGATTGTTGTTTCTTTTTTATGGTGCAAGAACATCCTATAATATGATGTTTTACACATCTGTAGCACCCTTTGAAGCTTGTCCCTGCACAGGGCTTGCACTGGGGAGGGCAGAGCAAACAGGACATACACAGTGAATCGCAAATCATTACAGATAACTGCAAAACATGGTTAGACATTTTGGGGTGGCAAAATACCGGTTCGTCACGAGAGGCATAATATCTAGTGCCAGTCCTATCTCCACTTTGCAAAGAAAAAAGTTTATTATCTTAAAGGATTTTGTTTCAACTAGATTCAAATAGAGTCGAACCTCATTAAGACGAACACGCTTAAGACGAATTACTTTTAATACCAACAATTTTCTGAAGTCCCGTCAGATTGTATAGCATACTATCCTGGCCGAACTGGCTACAAGAGGGCGAGGTGGAAAAAATGTAGGGAATCTAGACGTACCAAGAGAGGCACCATACGAAGATCGATCGCAATGTTGGGTCGCACGTGTACTCGCTATTCAATGGGTGATTTATTTTTCTTTTATGTTTTATGTAATTGACAGAAAAAATTGACAAGTAGGAAAACTTCATATTTTCAATCAGTCTTAATCTCTAAATGAGTGTAAATTCAAATAAATGTGGGAAAACAAGATTTCTGGGATCATTTACGTATTTTTATTTACCAATTACAATCATGTTTGAATCCATGTTTATTACAGTTGAAAATTCATATTAAACCCTGATGTATTGCACACTGTAATTTATCGAGCGAGAAAACGTATTTTTTTAATTATGTCAGACTGTTGGGTAGTTTTACACATCACAAATTAAAAGAAGTTAATTAAAAAATTATTAAAAAGACGGTACATGTTTGCATTTCTAAAATTAAGATCTAAACAATAGAATGTTAATAAAATAACTGTAATTTTAAAATTGTTGAATACATTTTAATACACTCGCATTATATAGCAGAATGAATTTAACATTCTTCAGATAAAACTGTCAACAGTTACAATTTTTTTTCTTGATTTCGTTTCTTGCTTGGCTTTATATGTTCGAATATCAATGAAATGGCATTTTGTTCCAATTTACATTTACCATCAACTCTAACTTTCTCCCGCTGACCTTCATCGAAGTGAATCTACGATAACAATAAAAAGGGGCTTTAGAGCTGAATTCATGTATTTAAACTTCCAAAAGGCATAAACAGTTCATTGCGGAAATATTTCACTTCACTGAAGTTCCAGTATAGACAGGGCTCACTGTATTTTATAAAAATTTTAAGTAGGAAGCCGATATACTCTCCCTAATTTTATGTAATGGACCTCTCCATTTCATGGTGGGAAAATTCTGGCTATATGTCTGAATATACGCGATCTCATGTATTTGACAAAGGCATATATTTTTAAAAAATTCTCATCTCACAAAGATAACTATTTTTTGCAGTTTTCCAGTTATCTCACTTGAGTTTTGTACGCCATAATGATATTTGTCTAGAATTTCTTGGGAAAACTTGCATACAAAATCCTTTTCAACTCCTCTTGGAGTAATTAACAGCAGCACAAACAGGCATCGTTTCTCAAAAAATATTCCAAGTTCATATAAACCAGGGTTATTCAACCCCTTTCCGAGTAACGGGCCATTGGAAAAATTTTCACGGATATTGTGGGCCAGTAGTTTCAAGTTTCGTAAAAAAAAAAGTAGAAAAAGAAGAAGCAATTGACCACATGATAGGCACCAAAAATTTTCACAGTAATTATTATGGTCACCCCTGCTGTTCTAGCGGTTTTTCCTTATTTCTAGGGGTGTGTAGGGGATGAATCTAAAATTTCTATTTTAAATTCTGGAACTTGTTTTAATCCAAACAGTTGTCGGCAGGTCAGATTCTGGTCCGCGATCGATCCGTATGTTGGACAACCCTGATATAAACCATCATAAAAACATAATATTCATAAATGTACAATTAAATTAATTTATAACAGGTTAGAGCAAAAGTAAGCAATAAAAAAATTTTGTTATCAAGATATTTCAAAATCTACCACAATAACATGTAGGCTATAGCGGTGAATCATTTAATAGTGCAATTACACCAGAGCCAAACATTTATGAACAATAAAAGTAACCATTGCCCTTTTTACAAGTAGTTTTATGTGCATAAAAACAAAACTATATAATTTCTAAATTACGTTTTCAAAATAACACCACACAAGAGTTTTGCCGTGCAATTTCAAAACAATAACTATGAGCAACTTCAAAATTATAAAAACAAATGTTTTAAATTATACTTTTTCATGCAAATTTTGAACAATATAAAAGTTCACTGGCGGTTTAAACCCCCAAAACACATAGATACGCTACTCTCCCACCATAATGTACACACCCATCCATTACGTTAAAAATAAAATGGTCACTAAAATAGCAAACTTAAATATTTCAAATCATTCTGATTGATATTTTCATACAAATTTACGATGCACAGACACGACAAAAAATGAAAACCCACCCTAAAGTACGAAAAGTTCCAAAGTTTTTGGGCTCTTATAAAAAATACTAAAACTAATACACAAGCTTTTACCTTCATTTTTTGATGCACTTAAACTATGGGAAAAGTATATAAAAACATTTTTAGCTTATAGATTAGTCAGAACACGATAAATCTAGCCAAATTAGCAACTTCACATCTCCAATCTGTACCACGCAATCGCAATTTTCAAGATGACAACCTCGACAAAACATGGCCACTGGTGCCGTCAGCCAATCAGAAAATGTTACCCCTATGTCTGCTCTTTGAGTACATCTAGGCTCCCTAGGAAAATGTTGCACAGGGTGCCAACTAGCTTAAAATGTACTGGGATGGACACATGTAGTAGTGTTTGTACACTATGTTGATTCTGAAGTATTTTCAGTCAGTCAACTAACGTTTTAGACATTGCTTTTCAAAATTTCGGTTTGTTATGAACGATAATCTACCAAGCAGACTAGTTTCAGAAATCGTAAATGGTAAGTGCCCGGTAACTTCAGTTTGACTGAGATTAGCTTTGATAGCAAATCATAACA
>QLNU02015270.1:69141963-69215306 GCA_006491805.2 Dysdera silvatica
CGCACTGGAAAGCGTCATTCAGACGAGGCCAAGCCCATGATCTCTTCTCACACTTGCATCCGGACAAAAATAATCCTTTTTTTGTAACCCACTCCAGCACATTTCTTTTCTCTTTCAACCGAAATTCCACACAAAAATATGTCAACCGTTCACACATACAATTTCCTGCAACGAACACATGAAAATGCCCTTGCAGGTCCAGATGCCCGTATGTGTGGCGTCACACAGTGCATAACGTCATAAGCCCATTTCCAACTACTTTTGACACTTCTCAAAAGGAAGAAAGTACTAGGGTATGTATTCTGTACTGTCACCAAAACCAGTTCTGAAATGACGTCCTCCCCTCTGCTGTAATCGGCTAGGCCGTTTGTGATGTCAACTCCCGTTATTTCTAACGGTACCATCGGACTACTTTTCGTGAACGAACTATATATGTATGCAGAGGTAGATGGCTGCGCGCGTGATTATATATATGTAGGTATGTGTGTATATGTAGATATGCATACTTCGAAACTAATATTTCATATTTTTAATATTTTAGCGACGTCGCCCCAAACAGTTTTAATTGTAAATTTTAATACACACATCTGTCACAATTTTCTCAAATGAGACCTAAGTCATCAGAATTGTTTTTGGAATACCAATAACTATATAATGAATCTTCAGGTTTCTGTTTTGCTTTTTGTCTATCTGATATACTAATTAAAGAAATACAATGAGATTTAGCGATTAAGACACATTCAGTTCCTTCATTAAATGCCACCTTCCCATAATAAACTCAAATTATTTTTGCTTTTTATAACTCTGGAGAAGAATCTTGTAACAGGTTTCTGCTTCACATTCTCCTCCATTTCTAACCCAATTTGTTACTCCAGATAATCACACATCATTGTCACATGTAACTCACATATACAAAAGAATAAATAAAAATATTATTAAACAATAATATAAATCAACGTTTATTGGCGTAGTGATACCAGCGCCGATGTTATGGCGTGATTAGATGGTGAAACGTTCGAAAGAAAAGAAATATTTCTCCGTTCGGTGGGACCTGAACCCACGACCTTCCACTTGCCGGGCGGCGGCATTATCATTCAAGTATTCGATTTATATAAATAAAAGTATTATTATTATTATTATTCATTTTTGATCAGTATTTAGAAAATTAACTAAAAGCTTATTTGGGGCTTTTTTGGAAAGTTCACCCCAAATTTGAGGAGTTTAAATTCGTCACCGCGCGTAAGGGGGCCCCCTATTTGATACCGTGCCCGTAGCCTCCCATTTTTCTTAATCAGGCCTTGGTTGTAATAATTTAATATAGCTTTAAAAGTTATTCGATGTCTTTTTCGCCGTCGTCCTCGAACGCTTCTCTGGAAGATGGCGAAAAGCCATCGAAAAAGTTTGAAGTTATATTCAATTGTTACAATTGTGCTAGTTTGTGTTTATTAGTGTATCATTTATTAATTTGTTATTTTGCCTTTTTTTTTATAATTCATTCGATTCAGACAATTTTTTTCGATATCCTACGAATTTTCATAACATAGCAATTGAAGCTGACTGTTCATATTTCCATTTTAATAACAATAATTAATTTATTCAACCTAAGGTATATATTGAATAGTGGATACAGTTATGTAGGTACAGTTAAATGAGGGGGTGGGGTATGGGCACAGTATTAGATAGGGGACCTCCTTATGCGCGGTGATGGATTTAAACTCCTAAAGTTTGGAGTGGACTTCCCAAAAAAGTAAGCTTTTACTTAATAATTTTCTAGATACTGATCAAAAGTGAATAATAATAATAATTTTATTTATTCTTTTGTACAATTGTCGTGTCATTTCTCAAGACCACAGTACAGCAAATTTAATAATATTGAGTGAGGCAGAAAGGACGGACGCTTTTAAAATGGCTAAAACTTGCCACCAGGTGACGAAAGGGATGCGTGGTAGGTGGCGTTTATGAAGTCCTAGCATTTTTTTTTTCAGTTGAAGCCATGGACGATAGGACATCGCGATTTTGGGTACGACTCTTTCGTCAAGAATAACGAGTCTAATACGGCAGTTCAGTGTGAGTTTCGCCGCCATTTCAATACCATAGAAATCAAGTTCCCGCTCGTAACACTCATACGTTTTCAACATTTTGCACACGAGGTACACTAATAAGCAAAAGACCGCGGGGGCCTACATAAACGGTACGTACCTCTGAAAATGTGGAAAGCGTCAGACAAGCCGCGCAGCTTTCAAGAACGCCTTCAGGAATGTATTAGTGATAACGGACAATATATGGGAGATGATGTTTTCCACATTTGATTTTGTCAAATGCTATTTCAATATGAAGTCAGGTACGTCAATAAATTTCTTTTCAAGAAAAATGAACGATTTTGCGATTTTTTAAAAAACGTCCTTCCTCTCTGCCTTACCCTGTATAACAATAATTGACATCTTGGCAAACGACAAAGAAAGGCCTCAAGAAAATATCAAAATGATATAACAGGTTTAAGACTTTACATTGATTAAATAAAATAATTCTCACAAGTAGTATATGTAACCATAAAGCCATCTCAAGATATTTGATTATTTCTTCCTTATTATTATTCTTCCCTATTATTATTTCTTCCCTACTCACCTTTACCATCGTGTATTACGTAAGTTATTTCAATAAATATCCCAGTATTATTTGTCGCTACTAAGTATCCATTTTTATTTATATTTCTTTTAATATTTCATTCTGGAGATGAATAGATTTAAAAAGAGATTTAGAAAATGTTCAATGTTATTAAGTTTTTTCAGTTTTTCAGGTAATCTATTCCAGAGTTTAGAACCTTTATAATTAACCCTTTACAAGGCCGTGGGAAGTATACTTACCACCAACTTCATAAATTTTTAAATGTCCATGGTAAGCTATTTTACCACGTCTGATTATTTTTATTAATAATTTTATCTAATAAGCTAAATGGATTTTTTTAAAATCTCAATCCCAAAAATATTTTAATATATCATTATTAGAAAAAAATGGCCTATAAAGGGTTAATATAACTTATTCTCATTTCGTTTTGCTTTTGGTAAAATCAGTAATTGTAATTAGTCATCGTAATCAGGACAAGTTTTTCTTTGTTATTTAATAATATTTTTACTAAATCAGCACGTCTGTCTTCTTTCATCCTTTGAAATATCTTGATCAGAGTACAGTACTCGTGAATTTTTTCGAATGGCAAGATGTTATATTTCTCCAGTCAGTTTCATTGTCCCTACTAATGATAACCAAAAGTCGACTTCTAAAAAAAAAACAAAAAACGGCAATTTAGAGGCCCTAAGAAGTCTTGCTTGGTAATCTTGGTCTAAGTCTAAGTAATCAGTCCTTGGTTCCCAATCGTGTTTATTGGTGTATTATTTATTAAGTGTATCGTACAGTGAGTCCATCTCTAATTGCAAAGTAGTGAGTGTAAATGAAAACAGAAACTAAATAGCAGAATACCTTTATTTTTTACTAAAATACTACTTACACATGATGCAAAATGGCAAACATTTCTTGAACACAATGCACCATAGTCATCAACCATTAAGAAATCATATTTGCCCGCACATTCAGTTCTCAATTTCCAATAAGTAACACTTAGCACAGCTGAAATGATCAGTGTCAAGTTAGGGGTGAAAATCTAAGAGTCGCTCTTTTGTGCAACTTTAACCAGCACAGGATTCTATTTTTTAAATCATTTTACAGGCAAGTAGTTAAAGCTTTCCTAATAGTTTAACCAACATGTGCTTTTGGATAAATTGGCCATCAGTCGTTTTCTGAAAAGATTACGATATTTTAGGTATTCTGTTTATAGTGAAGACTAACTATTTACAATCATTTGCGATTTCAAGATGAAGGAAATCACTAATCCATTTCAATGATGTCTACGTTAAACACTGTCTATTTGGCACATAAAGTGATGTTTAGATTACTCCATTCGCTGATTTGTGGGGAATTTTTGGTTAAAAAATATGTTTCCCATATTCTGATTCGTTTTGGCCGGTTGGTACGGATACACTTTGTCGCCAGATACGTATAAATATCATACGTTATACATATACGAGGCGCTGAAAATAACAGTGGTATGTCACAAAAATGAAAATTTTGAGTCAAGTCCATCCTCTGCGGTAGCCTTGTTGCCGGAAACACTGATATATGTCCATAGTGTAATTAATTGCCACAAGATGGCACCACGTTACTGTTGGCTAAAACGAAAATGGCGGTTCCACGGACACAAACCCTTTGGTATCTCCTTTTCAGCAAAAACGTACCGCTGTTGTTTTCAAGGCCTCATATGTTAGTTACGAATAGGGAAGATGTGGAATATTTCCATATATTGTACGAATACGCCAAGCATCTCCCCCTTCTCCCCAAAGTATAGTTTTTATAAATTTACATCCTTCGACATTTCACAAATAGATGATTACTGTTCTCAGAAAAAGAACATGCTCCACATGGGAGTAAATACATGTAGGCTTTAATATATACGTCTCGATATACACATTGCTATATGTATATAACAGGAATTTTTCGCAATTACACATTAACATGTAATTATTCGTTTGTAGGAGCTCATTGGTTCTATCACCTTCAGATCAGGAGTAATTGATGTAAGAGCAGCTCAAACCATGAAATCATACACGCACGTGTTTGGAGAATGAACACATTGGAAGAAAATTTATTTAATCATCAGTTCAGAAAATTTATTTAATCATAAAATTTTCAGTTTTACGAAAAGCAAAGTACTGGTGCAAGGACCCGTAACTATTAGCTTGTTTGTGCACAATATTTCTATAGGAACTCATTTTTTTTTTACTATAAACTTTAAATAGAATGATTTTTAAATTCCAAGCAGTTCAAAAATATTTTATCGACAAAGACATTAAACTAGAAATATTTTTTTAGATTATTATATTTTGCATTATTATTTTTGCAATTTGAAAGACATACAGTAAAATCATTCACTAGCGGACACTTATGGAACACAAAAATTTGTCCGTAAAAGCGGGTGACCGTAAATGAGATGCGTACATTAAGAGGGGTGTTAAACTCAAAGCGATTACTTCTTAAAAATGCACTACGCAAGAATAAACTTATTTTTCGTCTTGGGTTAGCTGAAATAGTGTGCAAGGATTTGGGGCATAAGTCCCCGATCAAGCTTTTTTCCAAATCAGTTTCTGTAATGTGTATTTCCCTTTCCTTTAAAATCCAATTAGTGTATTTGCTTTGAATCAAGGAGTAAAAATATAATCAGGGTTCGCACTGACACATTGGAAGGAAAAATTCCCTGACTTCTCCGGATTTCCCCCTGGCCTTTCCGGCAAAATTCCCGGACCAATTACAAACAACTTTCAACAGAACTTGCGTTGCGGAGGGAGGAGTGAGGGATTTAGTCACTCAAAACAGAATTTGTTTTTCCTGACTTTTCTAGGTTTGACCAAAGAATTCTGCTTTTCCCTGAATTTTAGGGCTGATTTCAAATTTCTTGACCAGTCCAGGTGCGTGGCAACGCCGTATAATAATGTCTTGATTGTTCGAAACGGTCATTTCAAGGATCTACATTCCCACAGCAAGGTTTCAGTCATACGTTAATACTATAATACCATAATTAAAAGTTTAAACGAATACGCACAATTCCTTCAAATGAACGCAGGAACAAATCACGTGACAATAACCCCAAATTTAACCTCCTGCAAATAAATGTTTAGTAATTCAATTATTAATAATTGTTTAGGAGGAAATACAGTCAAACCGTTATTCGATGAACATCCATTTTACGAACTGCTTCGTTGGGATGTTACACTATTTGCGAATTTTTCTAGAAAAACATCTCCAATTAGTGAAGTACTATTTTCTGCGTAAAGAATTTTTTTTTAAAATATGATTAACAGCTGACGATTCAGTTTTATATGATTCATAATAGTATCCGTATTTTAGGTAGAGAAAAAAAAAAGATGATTTGCACTCAGACTGGATTCGAACCTGTGACCTCTATGTTACTGTCCCAATGCCTTATCCGCTGGACGGTCAAAAAAGAGAAGGGAAAAAAAATCCTTTCTTTTAAAACTTTTCACGACTTCATTCTCATAATGTTCCGCGCCTCATAAAGATACGAAATACACGTCGTGGCAAGAAAACTGCTTCAAACTGACGGTCCATGTGAAATTACCAGATCAAGTTATTTCGCTTGGCGAGTTTTAGGGTTAAGAGAAATTGCTACACTCGTGGTAAAGCTAACCTGGTACACTGAAAAGGCGCAGAGCAGTATGGTTCTGCCAGTGTGATATAGTTCATCATTTCTTACGTTAACGGAGTTAATAGAATATATATTTCATACATAAAACATTAAAATAATGCTCAAATACATAAAACATAGGCATATTTGTGCAATTAAAATCTGGTATTTATTAAATTTAGGAAAAAGACTCATTATAGGAAACGCTGACGTCATTCAAGTAACTGACCACTCAGAGGACTTCGTTTGCTTGGCGAGAAATTTGGCGCCTGGAATTTTGGCAATCGCGTTTTTCTGCATTCCAAATTAGGCGATAAATAGCCTAATAATGTTGAGGGCTATCTCATTTTTCGCCAATTGGCGAATGAATACTCGTTGCACGGGCGCGAATAGGTCGTCGTAGCCTTAACAGTGCACCAGGTTAGCTTTGCCGCGAGTATAGTTAATAACTTCCGGCTGAACACCCCACGACATACTATATAGTATTTTGTGACTAGTTTGTACTGCTTTAGCTTCCGCACCCGAGGGAAGGGGGTAGATCCAGTAAAACATGGCGATATAGGGATTAAGACTAAACCATTGCATGAGGGAGTATCCCCAGCGGCAAAGCATTATTACCGAAAGGGCAACTTCCCAAGAATTGCAAGACCAAGAAATTTTGGGGGCTCGAAAATTTTCTTGCTGGTTGGAAAGCACTGATACAGATAAAATGTAGTGCCTGATTTACATGTACTCTAAGTGGGCCAGGGCCCTTCAATTTTGGGGGCCTTACTGAGGTTTGATATTATTTAATTTTAACAATTATTTTGATCTTGTTTATTTGCAACTGTCCGAGTTACATTATTAATAAACTTTAATATTATAAATGATGAACTTGAAACAGAAAAAAAATCGTGATTTATTGATCAAATATCGAGAAGGCTATATTCTTTAGGGGCCAATTCCCTCCTTTTGGACTAGAGCCCATAAGATCCTAAATTCGGCACTGATAAAAGGCAATTTATTTCAGGAGGGAGGGCCTGCTGAAAGGCCAAGACCCCCCACTGAACCTTCTAGTTTCATTCCCCTTGTACAAAGATTACAACCAAGAAGTTGGGGGCCCCCCGGACTTTTTGTTTGCCCCAGGCGTGAGACTGTAATGACCGGGCCCTTTACAGAGGGGGAAGAGTGCTGTGAATTAAAATGATATTGCTTACCATGTACAAATAACTCCAACACCTACAACCTTTTCTGTCTTCAGTGATTATCAAAAAACAATTGTTAATTAATGATCGCGTTTCAAATCTGGACAAACATTGCAGCTATCAAACACGAGAAATATTTTCAAACCAATTAACAAATATTACAAAATATATTAAGTAGTTTATGCCCAGAGGTACGTGGTGTTTTGTAAAACATTCTAACCAGTTTTTCTTATAGACCTTTTTTTTTTTAGTATGAATGGCAGTGGGGAGGGATTAAATGCAATGGTATAATTCGTTAAGAATCATTTTAAGTCTTTAAGTGCAAATTATGATGAATGGTGAAGATAAAAATTTGAATATGGCAGAAGTGTGGAGACTAAGACAGAATAAGATTTCCGGGTTCGAGGGCTAAAATTCTCTTGAAACGAACGTGAAAGCGGTATTCACCCATTAGGCGAATGCGATAACAGAAATACAATTTCTTCGATTCTTATTGCCACAAATATCTCTCAGCAATTTGATGGATTTTTAAATGAAAAATTATTAAACATTTTACTAATAAATCGTTACTTACAAAACAAAAAATTTCGATATATAGTTCTGTAAAGACTGTTGAAATAAATAAAGCGTCACCTCTTAATGAGGGACATCCACGTGACCTGATATTCTGTCCCTTTAACAGAGGCGTCCCTTCTTCGGAGGTACACGTGCCCCTATTCAAAGGTACTGGAGAACTAAGAAATTGCCCTTTAAATAGAGGCGTTTCTTAAGGGAGGTGACAATGTATTTTGAAATGGGCAACATGGGTATCCATACGGCTATAATCAGCTTCGGACATGGTTAACTGCCCCTGGGACTCCTAAATCGCGCCCCGTCACATTATTTTTTTGTTATATTAAAACAAATCTTTTTGTTTATTTAATGTACTTTGACCTACGAGGTCTATAACCACTGCGGTGCCATTTAATTACAAGTTTCACAAATTACACTGCAATAAGACAAACTTTCTTCTCTGAAAAGGAATGAATGACCTCACTATAGTCCATAGACTATACTGACCTCATTATAGTCCATAGACTGCATAATTTCTGACTCTATATACAGAACTGGGAGCAAATTAAGCCTGTTATCTGTATGAGATCTTAAATAATCTTTTACTCTATTTGACAGCCGAAAACAACCGGAAAAGAAAAGAGCTGGGAGTGAGCCTTTGGTGCCAGGGCCCCCCTGCGGGGCTCGGACCCTAGGCAGAAGTGTGGTACTGGCTATAATATTCAATATAATTAAATTATTTTTAATTGTGGTCGATCGTGGTTGGGGAATGGTGGTTCGCCAAAGGTGGTTCTGTTTTCATAGAGAGGCTGTGGCAGCACAGTGGTTTGAGGGTGGTAAAGAACTGGGTTTCCCAGGGAGTGGAGTACGCGAGAAGAAGTCCTCATCTCAAGGCAAAGATAGTTCAAATTTGTATTCATTAATTGTATTAATTATTAAAATTAATCTGTCCTGTAATTGGATGTATATGTCAATGTAAAATCGCATGTGTGCATAAGAGCATGCTTTTACGAAACGTTGAAAAGTTTTTAAACGAGGGTATAATTTAGATACTCTCGAACGCACCAAAAGGCTGCATGATGGATTGTATGAGACGGGATCAGAATGGTGTTTAACGGGACCTTTGAACTACAACACGCTTGGAATCGAATCAGAACTAGCTGATTCAAGGGTCGCAGTTGAACACCAAGGTATTCATGCATTTGAGTTATGTGTCATTTACCCTCCCTAGTGAAAATGGACTAGGTCCTTCTCCATAGTAACAAATACGCACAGACTCAGCGGCGGAAAGAAGCCCTCGTAGTAGTAGTCAGAAAGAAGTTCTTAGTATTTAACGTTTGTAAAGATTTTGATTTTTAACGTAAAGCACGTAAGGACTTGGAGCCCTAAAAACACTTCTCAGCTTTCTTTGTTCAATTGCCGCGATCTGCAAAAATAAAAGCTCCAATAATATTCATGCTGCTAGTAGACGGTCATAGCAGCTTACAGAAAATCGATTAAATACATCCACAGTTTCAGTGAGTACCTGGGTGGTATTTGAGAAGATTTCATGCAATCGAAACTGTATGTTTCCAAAATGGAGTTTTGTTGAGGGAAACCAAAAACTGCATTTTTTTGCCAGTTGCCACGCGAATGTCTCTTCACACATCGATGATACAAGAAATACCAAGCAGATTATGTTAATCCATTCCCAATTTATAGAACGCATGCAACTTTTATCCATCGAATGTGCATTTTTGAAATTACGAAGAAATAAGTTTTCGACCAAATTATTCGCTTCCAACACAAAAAATGGTAAAAACTACGAAAATTACAAGACGCAACACTTCATGAAATCAGTACCGCGTTAAGGTAGGTAGCTGTGGGGGGGTCCAATATTCCTAGTATATATTCTGTACGTTCGTTTTCACTGATATCAGTTTGAATACGGGGAAATGAGAGGCGAACATTCGCATGTTGCCAGGGCCGTAGCCAGTTTGGGGCCAGAGAGGGCACTCAGTTCCCTGAAAAATATCTTTTTTATCAAAATAAATTACTGTAGAATTTTGTCTGAAATTTCTTGACTTATAAAATTGCAAAAGGTAATGAAAATTGTTGTTTGAGGTTATAAATTTATTCAAATCGGATCTTCACAATGGGTTTTATGAATGGGGTTTGTCATTCACAGAAGTTTATGTCTTCATCTGCTTTATAGTAAGGAGAAGGACAAATTATAAATTTTAGTATACCCCTGCAAGTTTCCAATGCAAAATTTAAATTAAAAAATTCATTAAATATATTAGTCTTCGTATAGACATTTAGTAGTAATAAATAGGTTAATGAAGTACAGTGGAATTTGGTCATAGCGGACACGAATATAATGAATTCGTTGCTATGCTGAATACACGATTCAATTATATATATGATTATGTAGAAGAACATTTTCCGGTCCCTAGATGTTCGTTATAACCGATTCTACATCAAAATATTAATGGATCCCAAGCCTTCTGTAACTTTTAGAGCCCTTTGTAAGAAGGTCTAGCTACGGCCCTGATACTATCATCCCTTGACAACCTCTACCTCAACCCAGCTTTAAAAAATACAACGATCATACACAGAGCATATGACGATGAACATCAAGTTGAAGATATAATAGGCAAAGTTTAAAAATATTTCCTGAACAAACATCTTCAAACATTTAACTTCAAAGCACAGACAATATAGCTCATATGAAAATGCATTTACCTATGTACACTGTACAACTTCGTAATGTATGGGAATCAAACAATATTAGTTGATTTTCCGAATTAGCACAATGTAAATAACACATTAAGGTCTAGTTTTCAGGTCGACTTTAGAACATTTGTCTCCAGTATATTCAGGAATTTTTGTACCTCAGAAAAAAAAACAAAAACAAAAAAAAAACCACGCCATGTTCTCATGGCTTCCTGCCGCGTCTACTTTCTATGCAGTCGCTTTGAAAGAACATGCTATGAAATCATTCATGTTGCTCTAATTCAGTGGTTCCCAACTCGATTTAAGCCACAGACCACTTCGAAAAATTATCGAATTAGCGGATTTAGGCGGCGGTATGATCGCCCTCCCCTTGAATGAAAAATTACTGATAAGATACAAGGTAAAGATCTAATGAGGTATTTTCTGCAATCAAGTCATTAATCGCGCTCCCACCCGCGCTGGCCCTCTAACCCGTCCCTGCACGAGCTGGACTGCAAGACCTCAATAAAAAAGGAGCAGGGCTATTTTTGGGTGGGGTGATGTAGATGTATAGAAATAAAAGCAGTAAGCAACAGTGAAGCCAAACAAAGCAGTGCTGTCAAAGTGAAATCCCTAGTGGCAGCAATGGAAAGTCCCTACATTTCACCAGAAAGTCCCTACATGCAACAGCGTAGCAGCTTTTCTTCAAGAGTGGTGGGGGGAGGGGGCGCAAAACATTACAAATGTACCATCACTTTCACTTTTATATTTAATTTTAATATTTAATAATAATTTTTATAAGTATTTTTTAAAAATAATGGCCAGTCTAGCGGACAATTTAGGACTCCTTTGCGGACCACCAGTTGGAAACCACTGCTCTAACTCTTTTCAAAAATAATCTGTAATAAATTCATTGCATGCTTTACACAGTTGTTGCGCGTGTTACATAATTCACCATAGTGAGAAAAGAACAGCATGGATGTGGTTTCTATTCCATAGGATATTGTTCTTATAAATTCCATTATTGCTGCACTGACGGTTAAAAAAATAAATGATTTTAAAATGAAACGAATTCCTGAGAACAAGCAAATGTCACGATATAATATAGATATTATATAATAATTTGATATAAATATAATAATTAGCGTCGATTATCTGATCTGGTAACGAAGAACGGGTAGAAATATAGAAAAGAGAAATTTCTGTGATTAAAATATGACTTTTCAAGCAAGTATTTAGAATGTAGGTGGGCAATGGTTTTTAAGGGAAGATGCCTATGGGGGGGATTTGGAGGTCTGGGAAAGAAAAGTATCTGCATTTTCAAAACACAAAATAAAATTACATTGTTATACATGTATAAACAAATATATTGGATTTATTAACCCAATGCGTTATTTAAAGAGCAAGCTAAGGTTCTTTTTATAAAGCAATTTTTGTAGAAGGAATATTTCTCCCTTCAAAGAGAGAGAGAGAGAGAGAGAGAGAGAGAGAGAAAAGGGGAACCTTCAACTTAGGCAACCATTTGCCCACACGAGACTCAGATGGAACCTTACAAAGGTTTTGTCTTAAGGCATGCAAAAATAGAAGAAATTTTTAAACATATGCCGAGCGAGTTGTCTTACAATTCGATACGTGAACACAACGAATACAATGAAACAATAAGGCACTTATGCCATTGTTTTAAGTTAGCTGCTCCGGTAATAACACCACAAACTCTAAAAGACAATGTCGAATATCTCCAGAGAGCACCATAAGGGATGGAGTATATAATAGGTCGTTTACATCTGTACTGTTTCCGATCATAAAAATATTGTTCAAGAATTTCGTTGTTTTCATATAGTGACGATAATTATATATATATATGTAATAATATATATGCTCGACTGAAGATGGCAGTTCAAAACAACACTTTAACAACATCTTTGCTAAGCCTTCGCCACCGTTCAGAAACAAATATATTTTCCCCGTTCAATACCTTTAGGGTTTATTCAACAATTTTGAAATTTCACAACTTTCTTTAGAGCTTTGAAGACGCAACAACCATTGATGAGTCAGAAAAATAGTTCATAATTATTCAGAGAATATTTTTTCCATAATTAACATATATTCTGTAGTTCAGTAATTAGGTTACACATTACACAACACGATTGTTTTTTTTCGATACACAATCATCAATGAAAAAGAAACTTAAAGATTAATACACTATTCAAAATTCAAAACTATGATAGTAAATCAGATGAGTAAGATGGGGTGACTTTTTGAAAACAAAAAGTCAATAGTGACATGGTCAAGACTTAATCCGTTCTAATAAAGCTACGAGAACATTTTTGTGCAGTTAAAACATAATTCTTTTATATTTGATTTGAGAAAAAAAAAAGCCAATCAGAGAAAGGTATTAAAATAAATAAACAGCCGTCTGGAAGAGTACTTCCAGTCTATCAAGGGAGTTCTCGTGATAGACTAGTCTGTCTACAAAGACAGTGCAGACAGACTGTTTTTATAGTCACTGTGTCTGTCTATGAGACTCTAGTGGAAGATAGACATTTTCATTATTTTTCAGTAACAATTTTTGGCCACAAAACACAACTAAGAAGGAGCTAAAACAGCAACAGGTGATTCATCTGTCATGTTTACACAACTGTAAATCGTTTCACATCTAGGAGAACTGGAGGGTATAAAATTACAGAAAATGATTTACAAAATCACTAGGAAAATACAACCGCAATGATACTGGAGTTTAAATTTACGAAATGTGTGACATAAATAATTTGGGAAACTTTACATATAGTTAATACATAATGGGAAGGTGAAATTATTCCATTAGAAAAGTACTTTTTCTGAATGGAGATGTGCATTTTGACTCTGTTTTTGGGGTCAAAAGAATAATGATGCCCATCTATATACATACCATTTATTCGACCCCAAAAAGAATCAAACAGCTCCCTTTTATTTAGGCCACTGTGCCTCATCATGAGATGCAGGGGAGCGAAATTTCATTGAACATTAGTGGGGGAGGGGAAGCTGAATGCAGGAGAGGGGAAGCTTATGAAGCATGTGTAGTTGATTCAATCACATGCTGCGTGCAGTTGAGTGATTCAACCAGAGATGCCACGCTTGGCCACACATGAGTATCTCACAGCCTCACCAGGCTCCTTTCAGAGAAAATAAGGAGGCCTGGGGCAAATCCACATTTTGAGCCCTGACTCTTCCACAGGCGCAATGCCTAACATATATTGAGTTACTGGGTTGAGGCCCCCCTAATAATGCCATAGGCTCAAACAAGTCCTCCTGCCCCAATTGATAGGCCCTTGTATCTTACTCATCGAATTTCTGCATTTATTATCCATGATTTTGGGAGCCCCTCCTGACCATTTTTAAGGGAGGCAAAAGGGACCAACCTAGTCCTTTAGAGTTCAAGATGCTACTAAAATGATGAACACAAGTCAAGCCGCACGCTATATATTTATGAAATGAACATGGCAGTGTTGTCATGTAAGATAGTACATATGTATATAAATGTATGTTTTCGATTGGTAGAGATGAGAATTAATGGTGCACACACACACATTTTGCCAATCAGTATATTCGTGTTGAAAGCACTCAGATTTGATGTTTTTAAAGGATTATTTTGACCGATTTTGTTGACATTTCACATAGACAAACTGCAACAGAAAATCACCATAATTGGCAATTGCTTGTTTTAATTTTCCTGTATCCCTATGCTATTGAGTACTGCCACTCACTTAGTCAAAGCATTGGACCTTTAAAAAATAAATGAAATTGGCACAACCATTGTCAAAAAGGAGGATTGTTACTGACCATGTCTATTTCATCAGAAATTTCAGCCCCACATGTTTTCATATGCTGTGTGAATAGAGTAAAAAGGAAAGAAAGTAGAATGGGCACACTGAGTTTAAATGAAAAATTTTATAACAATTTTACTCGAAGTTTCAATATAATCAGAAATTTAAAGTTACGTTTTTATAAAAGGAAGACTTAAGAAATGAAGTGCAGAGTAGACTTTAATGAAGGCTAAAGTATAATTTTTAAATAGGTGAGAAATTTGAAGGGTTTGGCTTGAACTTTATCTTTTCAGCATAGTTTTTGCATGTTAGGAAAAAAAAATCTGTAATAATATGGTAATCTATGAAATATTTTGTTTTTAATTTGATTCATGCAAACAGCTGTCGAAAAATGTCAAAGTTACTAACATGATATTCAAATCTCATTAAAATAAACTAGAGGAATACAAAATTTTGTCTACTTTCGAAGAAAATATTAATTGATGTTACATCAATCGTAATTAATGGTAATTATTGGTACAACCAAAACAGTTAAACGCTGAAATTGCTCTCAGCAAGAATTTAAGCCTTGGAGTGAAACAAATCTTTACTTTGGAGCTTCGCACACACATAGCGAAGACAAGTAAGTGGTCAGGAAGACCTAACGAAGAAAGTAAAATGCTAAAAAAATAACAAAAACAAAAGCAATCTAAACGCTGTTTGTAAATTAGGGTATGTATGATGTTCCATATTTTTTACAAATGATGGAATTTTTTCCAAATGTGGCAGGCACAGTACGTACTTTTACACACACACACTACTTCAAACAAGTGTCGGGACATCTCTCAACGGAGGCTGGAGATCCAAAGCTTCAAGCAGGTCCACCCCCTGGAGCAAATGTGATGATTGGATGGGAGCATTGACGTCTGCATCGTATTGGCTGATGTTTAAAAATGAATCAAGAAGTTCACTCTCCGAAGTCAAAAGTACAGATTCTTGTACTGTGTCCATTTGGGAGTTGTCATTGGTGTTTACAGGCAGTGATAAGACGGGTGCTTTGCACTACAACAGAACATACACAGTAAGATCACATTCACTTCTGCAATAGGAACTCTACAGCAGACCTTACACCATCAATATTAATAACGTCATGACCTCCAAACGTCTCACCACATCACTTTTTTCAACCTCATAAACATTTGAAATGTTTACTTTAAATTATCTTTAAGGTTGAAAGTAATGAAGGAGTAATGAAGCAAGATTTTGAAAGTAATAACATTACTATTGACTGTATAAGGCCCACTTAAAAGTACAATACAAATTTACTTAGGCAGAATCACATTACATTATGGTGTTTTTTACACATGGTTTACACATAGATATAAATTTTGTAAATTGCAGATTGATATACTCATGGGCAGCACTGGGTAAAGACAATCAGCCTGATAGTACTCATGCTGCCCGAGGGAAGAAAAGATTGTTGTATATATATTTAGGTGAAACAGTAGAATTATACAATAGTAGAACAATACCTTATTATTATTGTAATGAAAATACAATGTATGAAAAAGTAAAACATAGCTCACAGGTGCAAAACAAAATTTGAATGTTATATTCAGCAATAGGTGTTTTCAACAGGCAGTGATAGATCCAGTAATTTTTTTAAATGGGGCGAATACAAATTAAGTCGGCTGTCGTAAAGTTGAGATATTTAACCAAAGAAATGTTTAATACAAATCCCGCTTGTGTTTCCAGTGGGGTAGGGTGGGTTGAAGCCCCTAGACCACCCCAAGGTTCATCAGTGCCAACGGGTGGGTACTAGTGCTCCAGTATGCTTTAATACAATGGTAGATAGCCGTTTAGCTTAATAGGTTACACAGAAATGTATGCCTTTCCGATAGTATAAATATCAAAATTACAGATCTGCATTTAAAATATGCTAAATTTAATGACGATTAATGAGTAAATATTGTAGCTGCGTACAAAATATATGGATGCATAAATGTACAGAAATTTTTCTCAGTTACGTTTTCCCTTTTGTTTTCGGGAGTGTGTGCTGCTCAATATATCCAGTAGCCACTAATTCAATGTCTGAACATCACCAATCTTTGTTAATGACTCTCTACCATTGAGTAAGTATTTCTGTATGTAAAATCCAAATATGGAAGGATTGGTTGAACTTTTATGATGCAAGGATTCAGGGGCGGACTGGGTATTCTGCAAGGGCACATACCTTAGCTTATTAGAGGGCGAGAATAATTGTCCATTTGGAGGCGCAGGTCCTATCGCTCATGAGGGCGCACCGGCCCGTGGGCCAGCGACCCAGTTCGCCTCTGCAAGAACCATCCTGATCCATTTGAACATGGATTTAATTTGTATCTAAAACTAATTTCCATACAAATATGGACAATTAAACGATCCACTGACCATAGGAGTTTGTGTAAAGTCATAGGAGCTGAACGGATATTTTTCTAAATTATCACTTTTTTATAAGGGGGTAAGGGGAAATGCCATTTGTGATTAAGCCTCTTACGATGTATGATAAAACCTTCTTAATAGCCACTTCTTTATAGCAGACAGCTCTATTTAATGCATACTTTTCCAATTCTAAATACTCATTATCACCTAATGATCTTGAATAACAGACACCTCTGAACATGCAGCGGCCAAATAAGTCCTGAGCAATCCGCTGTTCAGGGGTTTTAATACAAATTCATCACATGCATATTCAATGTGTTTTACAAGCTCTTTCTGAAAATATGCATTTGACATAGTTCAGTAAAACCTCTAAATTTTGCTCGTTCATCCAAGACTAAGCATTTGATTCTATAGCAAGTTTCAGTGGGGACAAATCGCTCAATAATCGAATCGCTGAACTAGTCTGCTCGTTTATGGTAGATGGGAAAACTCATTCACCATTTCATTCAGTGATCTATTCGGCACATATATGCAGTAAGTCTGTAAACACTTTTAGTATAATATGGATAGTGTAGAGTTCAACTTTTGCAAGTGCTATAACTCTATTGCATTTAAAAATGCACCGCAAAATTTATTGACAGAGGCTCACAGTTGTAAGCTTTTAAATTGTGCACTACATCATCGATATGATGCGAATAGGTTCATAAGTGCAAATAATTTAAGTATATAAAAGGATTAAAAGAAAATTTAAAACAAAAATATAATAAATGATCTCACTCACTTGGCTATCAGAATATCTACTGTTTCCGGAGCTTAGATACCCACGACTTGCATCTTCACCACTGATTAAAAGGTTCAGCAAAACGCTATCTGATGCAGGAACTGTAAGAATGATAATAATTTCCATCAACGTGAACTTTTCAAAATCACTAGGGTGGCAAGTACATATTCCATACACTTATACATTACAATATATGTAAAATTGCAATTCATTTAAAAATATTTGGGGAGCTCGGACAATACAAAGGCCTAAAAACATCTTCGAAGAGGGGAAATAACCAGAGATAAGATAGAAAAGGTGCAAGAGTAAAAAAAGTTGGGAACCACTGCACTGGATACTATGTTGCTACTACTAATTAACTGTACATTAACTCATTATTGTGGAGTATTTTCATTGTCATGAAAATACTATACAAACAATAAAGTATTTAAAATACTACGAGAGTCTACATGCAGCCTTAAAAACTGACGAACGATGATGGACCATGTGTAATACATATATACCCGCCTGAAGAAAGGAATACCAGGTAGTACCATCGATGCACTGGTGTGATAGGGGATGCACAATGACTTCATTTTATTTATAATAATTTCCTTCGTTGTTCTTGTTACAAATATGCATTTGTGTATACGCTTGTGTATGACAACAACTTCATATAAAATTTCAATTATTAATATACGAACGTTCAGTAAACTTTATAATTATAAATATAATATATAAATATTAATAGAAATTATTACTAGAAATAAGCTACATAAAAAAAAACAAGATGTATAAATACAGTAGAACCTGTCTAAAGTGACCACCTTTGGGACTGGACGACAATGGTCACCATGGACCACCATCTTATAAAAAGTGGTCACCTTATCCAGGTGGTCCACTTACCAAGGTGGTCACTTTGCCAGATTCTACTATAATACGGTCTTTTTGTAGAAATGCACTTTGGGGTCCCGAGGTCACCAAACTGCGTCAATTTAAGACAATGTTTTAACAATCTAGTCAATATTCTACAACCTAACTTTATCTAACGCAATGATTTCATGAAGGCAAAAATCAACTGTTTTGATCTAGTATCAGAAGGCGCGACATAGTAGGTAATAATATTTTAATTGCTCCTGACACATGGGTTGCACTTCCCACCAATGGTGCAATCATTAAAATTACCAGGTCGTGTCGTCTGACAATAGGCTAAGAAATGCTTTTGGCGATGATTTGAAGGACTACAGTGTATGCATTTTAACTATTCATTTAATTAATAGCTTATAAATAATCTTTCATGAAAAAAAAATCTTACCAGAGGAAATTATGTTCCCATTATCAACTTTCTGTCGTTTGGGGCTGTCTACTGGGCCGGGCAGCGAAGAGCCCAACCTTTTAGCGGGATGGTCTAATAAGGATGACAGTGATGATCTCTGCTCAATGGGTGGCGAAGGTAGTTCAGAAACAGAAACTTGCACTTTGATGAGCCTGTCGTTGACTTTTACGGTAGCTGTGTGCGAGCCGAGAGTGGGAGGTGCAGGGGAATGATTATTAATGGGGGTTGGGCTGAGACTCTGCCCATTCTTTTTATGGTAGTTGGCAGTTGACTTGATTGGTGCAAGTTGTTTCCTGTTTGGTAACGTATCCAGCATGATGATATGTCCATTGCCACCATTACTGGTACCATTACGATAGTGTGGAAGTTGTTTCTGGATACCAGAATTGTTAGACACTTTGACAGGTGTGTTTTGTCGAACACTCCCATTGGTGTGGAAAGTTGCCACCCATTTTTTGTGCGATGCATCTCGATGCCCTGTTGATTTCACCGTCTTCTCGTGCCTGTTGATTGGCTGCTTTTTCACATCAGACTGCAACAATGCTGCTAAACTAGATTTAGTAACAGCCCCAGCTGATGTCTTCGTCTTTGAAGGGACCACAGTTGGCTCAACAATATCTTCAACGGAACTGTGGAAAAGTATGAAACAAATGAAAATCAAAAAATATATTGAGATAAATGTGGGAACTTCGGATTCTTAAAAAAGAAATTAAAGTTACATTTTGATCTCTTAGCCGATAGTCCGAGAAGCGATAGAAATTAAAGCTCTTTCGGACAATCTCTAAATGCTTGATTATGTTTCCACGTAGTTTATTCACAAGTTTAAAGTTCTAATTATTTAGAGAAACAGGTATATAATCATTATAGCATAGAACAAACGATAATGTCATAGGTAAATCACACAAGTATCAACAATACAAATTTATATATCAGCGGCAGAGATTGACTTCAAAACTGGGACATCTCTTACTGTTCGTTATCCCTCCCTGCTCACTTCTAAAAAAAATCACAATTCATATCAGTGTTGGATTAAGGTTTTTATGGGCTCTAGACATGAAGGATAAAATGGGACCTCTGAAGAATGTGACCCTGATGATATTCAGATAATAAATCGTGATGTTTCTTTGAAGTTCATTACATGAAATATTCATATTTATCAACAATGAAAATTTCCCAAACATTTGTAGATTAAAATAACACTTAAATTTAATGTCTGACCCCTTCAGGGCCCCAAAATCACAGGGTCCCTAGAAGTGACACCAATATGAGTAATTCTAAGCCGGCTGAGAAAAATTATTACCTTCTTCTCAAAGCTGTCAAACATTTTAGTAAATGTACAAGATACTAAAATACTATATAAACATTTGATACTGCAAGATAATTAGTAATGAGTCAAAAAGTATCTTATTTTAAAATGTGATCCTAAAACTTTTTTTTTTTTTTTTGAAAGTAAATGCATGAGGGAAGTGTACAAATAAAATTTGTAAACAACAGCCAATGGGGGAGAGGGCTCAAGCTCCCTATATGAGCACCCATGGTCCCGAGGTCCAGACCTGCTTGATGATATATGTATGAATTAGGACTTTTTATGGGACCCCGAGTTCCCCAAATAATTTGCAAATTTATATGTATTGCGAAATATAAATGTCCATAATATGTGTTTGCACCCCTCCCCCAATAATTTTGAAAAGTATGCTCATGGTAAGTAGTAAAGGAGATGGCTCACTTTTGAAGCCACACTATGTTTTATATATTATTATACATTAATATACTCACATAAGAAAAAAAATACAAGAACACTAAGCAAGGACCCAGTGAGTTATTTGTGAATTACAGCTGATGTTGGCCACAGTTCTATGATGTAATAAGTCTAAGTTTGTCTGTATCACCCCACCCCTGTATGAGTTGCATGAAACCTGATAAGAGGGAAGGTGAGTGTAGATCATAGCCATTAACGTTGAGTTTTCAAAATTATTGGGGCTCAGACCCCACAGAACCATATATAACTCTACACCTATGACAACAGCTAAATTAGTAGATAATCTAAAAGGTTCGAGACTTGTGATCCAGTGATTTTTCCTTCCTTTCTTAAGTATGTGATTTCTAACTGTATAATGTATCAATTAAAGCTAGATGAGTGAATGACTATCTTCTGAAAAAGCCTAGGAGACAACTACATCAAAGTACAAAGTTATGTTTATAAATTATAAAACACGATTATGTTTTTTAACCAATTTAATAAGGCTTAAATCCCCCACGATTAAAAGCTTACCTCCTCCTCGAACCCTTTTTCTGGCTGATCCTGGTCCCCACATTACTGTATTCGAAGGGCTCAGTAAAGGAAAATCATCGTCCATATTCATGGAGATATATGGAGCCCTTCCTTGGAAGTTGATGTCCTAGGAAGACAAAAGAATTGCTTTAAAAGAAAAAAAATTAGAAGTTCAATAAACTTTTTGGCGAAAAGTCAGTTTTGGGTCCAATTCTTGAAAAGAAAGGACAGGAATTTCTTCTATATGCAAAAAGTTAAACACTGGTAAGATACAAATGAAAAAATCGCCCAAGCTTTCGAACGTGTTAGCAGCAGTCCTTCATCAGGAGTAATGACGATGTTATGTTTCTGTCTCTTTTTATACTTGAAATTTCTGTGAAAACCCTTCATCAGAGTAGTCCCGCAGAATGGGAAAACCCAATGAGAACCAACGGGAGGCCTCCAATAGAAATCATACTCCACAACAGCAATTTGTGCTATCTCTCGGCCTGAATTTCTCACCTGCTCCACTTAAAATTCCTACACCACAGATTCTCGCTTCTATAGAAAATGCCCTATAAAATACTCACACCGACGACCGTGTTGCAGCTGATATCTGTTGAGGGGTGGTAGACTTCTTTAGCCTCCAGAACTTCCTGACGACAACCTAATGCCTATGTAAAGGTTTGCTCTCTGACAGCTATGAAACATGAAATGACAAGGACCTTGTCATACTGCCAGCTGATAAAGGCCGTACTATAGTCGTCTTAAATCGTCCAGACAACTTACATAAAGTTTCTACACTCTTATCTGATACAAATACATACACCCGCATCATAAAAGACCCTACACAAACAATTCAATCCAAAATGAACTCTCTCCTTCTAAAACTCTATAAATCTAAAAAACTTACATTTAATCTCTACGACTCTTTAAAATGCACTTCCGGCCGCTTACCATCCTTCTACGGATTACCTAAAATTCATAAACAAAATATTCCTCTCAGACCAATAGTTAGTTTTTGCAGCTCTCCTATATACAATTTATCAAAACACCTTGCATGTCTACTCTCTCCTATAATTGGTAATAACGATTACACTTGTTTCTACTAGCCCAGTGGTTCCCAACTCAATTTAAGCCGCGGACCACTTTTCCACTTCAATTGTACCCGCGGACCACTTTGAAAAATTCTCACGAGTTGACTGCAAGACAATTATAATAAAGGGAACCGGGCCATTTTTAGGGGAAATGTGTTCGTAAATTGGTACTTTGGAGAAAAAAATAAATAATAAACAGAAAGAACAAAACAAAATCTAATGATAATGCAGTCAAACCTCGTTAAGATGAACACGCTTAAGACGAATTACTTTTAATACGAACCGTTTTCTGAAGTTCCGTCAGATTGTAAAATACTACAAATATGCAATCAATTTCATTTTTATAATTAATAATTTTTGTAAATATTCTTTTTTAATATTTTTTTTAAATAATGACCCGTCTTTCAGACCACCAGTTGGGAACCACTGCATTAGCCAATCCTTCTGCACCTCTTTAAATAACCTACAACTTGACGACGACGACCTCATGGTCTCATTCGATGTAATTTCTCTCTTCACTTGCATTCCCATACCACGATAAACTCATTTTCCTAGATATTCTTTTAGATATCACGATAACTCTATCTTCACCTCAGTTTACCGTAAATCCAAACATACAGACAGATATCTCGATTTTAAATCGCATCATCCAACATGCCACAAAGCTTCCGTTGTTAAAACATTAAGTCTTAGAGCGAATTCTCACTGCAGTAATGAAACACTTTCAAACACAGAAACAAAACACATACACACGGCACTTAAAAATAATGGATACCCTAAACGATTCATTCTCAGAAACTGTAGACCCAATAGTACATCTTTAAACAATACATCTCACACCCGCATATCTATTCCATATATTCACGGCATTTCCGAAACAATCTCTCGCATCCTCAAGGAAGCAAATATCAAAACATTCTATTCCCCTGTCACAACACTTCGCAAACAACTTACAAAAGTTAAAGACCCAGTTCCACCAGAAGATCTCACAGGCGCCATATACCAAATACCATGCAAAGACTGCAACAAACATTACATAGGACAAACAAAAAGAATGATCAAAACAAGAAGAAAAGAACACAAACAAGCACTCGCGAAAGGAGACATAGCCTCACGTCTGGCAGAACACGCTTTACAACACGGACACGAACCCGACTGGGACTCAACAAAAATACTACACCGTCACATCACAAACAAGAATAGTAGACTCTTCTTAGAATCTTGGGAAACTTACAAACTACACGGGAAAGCCATTAATACATCACAACCACTTCCAGAAACTTATAAACAACTCTTACTCTGAAATGTATGGGACTTCCCCAATTTTTCAGGAATCCTATTGGAGGCTTTGAACTGGGGCTTTCCATTCTGTGGGATTGCTCTGATCTGGGATTACTTCGGCAGCCACCCTTCCCAATCCTCCCGCCTGCTAAATTCAGTCAGTCAGGGACTGCCTGATGAAATTTTTTTTCCTTTCTCAGAAATTTCAAGTATAAAAAAAGAGACAGAAACATAACATCGTCATTACTCCTGATGAAGGACTGCTGCTGATGCGTCCGAAAGCTTGAGTGATCTTTTTCATTGCTATTTTACCAGTGTTTAACCTTTTTATGTAAATTTCCTCCCTGGTACTTTGTATCTTATTTCTACGGGAATTTCTGTTCTATTTACAGATGATTCCTGGTAGTGGGTTCATCATAGATTTATGAAGAGTTGCACAACACCATTGAAAAAAATATCGGTTTAGATGTAATTGCAACATGAAAATATAATTTTGAACATGGAAACTTACGAAATACTAATATATTCAGTGCAATCACCAAAATTTGTTAATTCCAGTTGTGTAATGTCGCCAAAACTGTAATTACGGTTGGTTTATATTTGGATAGCAAATGAGGCTTAAAAGCCATCCCTCCTTCACTTATTATGCTGTAATCATGGACGCAGCATCCCATGCTGCATCTGTGCCATCAAAATAGTATTATCTTTTACATGCCATTTTATATGTAAACATAAGAGGTATTTACACATAAAATGACACCATTATCTTGTAAACAGAACAATTTAGCATGTGGAAGGTAAGACCATGTGTCTTGACGTAAGTCCAAAAATCAGCCCATTTCCCATTTGTGTAAAATAGCCGAAAATCAGAGTGTGAGCATAGTAAAAAATGTGGGGATAGGTACAGCATAGTGGACTAGTAAACAGCTTGATTTCAAATCCACCATCCTATTTCAAATACTAGAATTAGTATTGTGCCTTGTACTGTTTAAATAGTTTACATCAAGATAATTAAAGCTATCTTGGCCACTATAAGCTAGCTATTATCCTGTTTACTATCCAATGTAAATAAGTCTCTACACCGGCACACACACAGGGGTTATTGATGGGGGTTTTAACCCCTATTGCAATGGAATTTCGTATATTTAACATGGGAACATATAAGTTGTAGCTCTGCAATCCCCCTTCACCATTGAGCCTATAACTCCCCATTATAAAGTTTCTGTATACGCCTATGTGTCTTTAGAAGAGTAGTAGGGGCCAGACGGAGCAATATTTATAGAAAGAAATTGTATAAAGACTATGAACCAACATTATCTGCAGAAAATCACAAGAGTTCGTTTTTATGTTCCACATGAAATTAACAATAAAAAGTAAACATAACCAAACTTCCATGAGAAGTTCCCAAATTCTGTAGAAAGACACCCATTTTCTAAAACAAGAAATACAGTATGCGAATGTATCTAGTTCCAACGGAAATGTATATGGGAAGGTTATTCTTCACTTTATACTTTGTGTCCTGTTATGTATAATATTTGACACATTTATATACTTCGAGGATATATACAGGGAAATCCCGGGAGAGATGGAACACTCGTTTAATTTTTGAAACCGGCTACGACATGGTACTGGTGGCAGTGCCAGCCTGTAATGGCGGATGTGAAACTTTTGGTGCATTGTTTTTATTGTCTTCGTTCAAGTATTTGAGTGAAAAAGCTGCATAGTACAAATCAGGTGAGTCAAATGTTTTTTGTATTATTTAGATCGTAAGGTGTACATAAGCTAGCTGATAATATTTTTGAACCAGCATCTCACATGAGGTGTAAGTCATATTAATCAACAGTTGTAGTGGGCCATAGTAGTAATGGCGCCAAACTGGGCGCAGTGGATGCCTGGTTTATCTCTCCCTGGGGAGAGATGGACCAGAGAGACAGACACGGGAGAGATGGACCATGTTTTATATGGTTAAAAAAAAATTTTTTTTTTGACAAATAAATAATTTTATATTTATTATAATTATTTGTCTCTATATGTGTTTATAATATAACTTTCTGTATATTCGATATTGAGAAAACGCACTGCTCGCACAAAATAGCCCATATAACCTACATTTTTTTTCAGAAAAGTGCTAACTACGTATAAAAGGGAAGTGGGGTCTGCCAGAGAAATTTGTAATGCACACCATTTGCTGAAGGCTGTTCACTCAATTACATTGTAAGTTATTTATTTATTTTGGTCACTGCTTATGTCTCCTTTACTAGCTTATCTTTCTGTCATACTTAACTATAATCTACCCTAAACCATATAGTTTAATTAAAGAAAAGCCCAGCTTTAATTCATTGTCGTAAATTAAATATTTTGGTGAGTATAAAGGAAGGCTAGTAATATAACAACATTTACCTAAACTATTTAACAGTCCAAAACTAAAATTTTCCCTCTGAGGGCTTCTGAAACTGCCACCATAATAATATCCTGGACCCGCCCTTGCCTGTGTGGTTGAAGAAAACATGAAGCTAACGAATTTAAATAATAAAGTTAAAAAAAGTTGTGATTATAATATTCAATTATCAATTTTTATTACTAATGTTTAGTCTCATTCCTGTTTCAATTTTAAGTAGGTCCATCTCTCCCGTAGCACATGGTCCATCTAACCCACAGTGGTATGAGATAGGTAAATCACTTAATTTTTTTTTTGAAATTAATAATAGATTTATTTATATGTCTCTTCTCTTTTTATTAAATTTATACTGATAGACATTTTTAACATATGTCTTCATAATAGTATGGTGCCATTTTTTCCTCAATATTAATATAAAGAACGAAAATATAGCAATTCTTAAAAAAGGGGGGTCATCTCACCCAGAATTACCCTATTGAATGTAATATATATTATATATGTACATAATTCCAAATAATTTTAAAACTTTCATATTGCAAATGTTGTATGAGAGAGGTAGCCATGGAATAGGAGTACTGTGGTGGGGAAAGTACTAATTTCATTGCCTTTAATAGCTATTAAAAACTGCTGGTAAAGTAATAATTTATCAACATTTATTTTTTTTGTACACATGACAATAATGACGTAGTACCTCATATTCACACTCTTTGTCTAGAACCGAGGGAGACATGCTTAATTTTAGATCTAAGTTGGCAAATTCGTCGACAGGATCTAAGGTTGGGATATCGGAAAAGCTCCCACAACCAGAGTCTGGAGTGCTCGGTGTTGTGCTGAAGTGATCAGGTGACTTGCTGCTAGAACTCTACAAACAGAAAACACAATAATTATTTAAACATATTTAAACAACTACTCAATTACAGTACAGTGAAATTTATTAGTAACTCAAATCACAATTCTAATACCTATTTACAATAAATGGTCATGAATTGAAATGGACATATTTGGAGGGCATAAACAGGGTGTCTACTGAAAATACAAAGCCCAATTCCTTGATTATTTTTTGTATATTTCTTGACGTTGAAAAAAGATTTCCACTTTTTTTGAAGGTCCATAAAATAGCTATATAAAAAGCAGCTGAAAATCTATAAATATTGCGAAAATATGATGAAAAATAGACGAAAATCATTAAAAATTGCTAAGTTATGACAAAAACAGCTTAAAATAACCAAACCAGTAAAAAATCATTAAAATATCACACGAAAATTATAATTTAATGCACGCGTAAAATTGGGGGAAAAAAAAAAAGGCGTAACCGTGACTATAACATCGATTCAACGACCTTTCCTTGACTTCCGTTACCGTTTACTTATTTCTTTACCTTTTCTTGACTTCCATGACTTTCATAACTTGGTAGATACCCTGATAAAGCTTGGAGTTAGGGAGAAGGACCCAACGCATACATAAGGTCGGGCACCCATTTGTCAAAGTTTTGGTGAGAGACAGAATTCTTACATATAATTTTTAAAAATTATGTAAATTCATTTACTAAGGAAAACTAAGAAATGTAAATATTTCATTACACTATGGCACCATGCAGACTGCAGCTGAAGTACGCAGGGGTAAATTGCGTATATTAATTTGAAAACAACATAAATCTGAGAGAAAAAATTGAGACGATAGTGGCACGAACTCAGGACTTTCCGATTACATGTCGGATGACTAGTTGAGTGTTATGGTCTAAGTCCAACTTCTCTCTACTTAAGAGTATCTTATTGGTAGGGTACCCGACATGTAATCATAAGGTCCCGGGCTCGTGTCCCGGTGATCTCATTCTTTTCTTTCACAAATTTATACGCTGTTTTCAAATTTATACATATTGAATTTTCTACCAGAATATTGCTTAAGATCTTCAGAAAGCCTGATAAAAAGCGTTCAATTATCTTATCAACTATCGCGGACAGAAATGAAATTTTGGAACTTTCGATCTTTTTAGTAAAGTTTTGAAGCCCCATAGGGCTTGCTTCCTTTGGACTCGAGGAAGGAGTTTTTTGCACATCAAGTTTCATAGTAGCCTCTGGCCATGAGAGAAAAGCGATAATCACTATAAAGCATTTCTTCTAGCGATTTACTGCTTTCACTACAGCAAACACATTTCCATTTCACGACCAAGTCACTTCATACTTATGTATGAAGGTGTAGGGGTGGACTGGGCAAAGGGCGCATACCTTGGGTTATAGGAGGGAGCGAGTCCTATTGCTCATGATGTCGCACCGGCGGCCAAGTCCGTCCCTGTGTTGGTGAATATGGTCAATCAAAGCAATACTGTCATGCATAAAATAAGTTTTGGTTTTATGAGAATGCACATTTCTGTAGGAATCTGTAAGAGCATGTCAATCTGGAAAATAATACCCCCCCCTCCCCCATTTGTGTTATATTTATAAACGTCAGTAAACTTACGTAAAAAGATGGCACATTTCGTCATTAAATTCATTTCAACCTCAAAGACGACTTCTAAATTAATAATCAATAAAGAAATCACGAGAAACGGACTGTATGTATTAAAAGAACCTTCATTTTTTTCTATGTCACTGCTCGGTTTTTGCCAACTCGTTTGAGTTTCGAGACATGTTACAAAAGTGCACCCAGAAGTTGGATTTTTTTGGTTAGAAAAACCTCCAAAAAAGCAAACTATGTCAAACGACTCCAATGTTTGTTGTTCCTTTCGCGTTTTGCGACGCAAGAAAAGGCAAGATCACACTACACCAGGACCTACGTTTACCCTGAGGGATCTGAATCTATTATCCTCATAATCAAACCTAGGACTAGGGATCAACAGGAAAAACGGTGAAGGTTCGAGTTAAGACTAAACCCGGATTTCCTGCACGTTCCAGTTCTTCATAGCAGGGGCTAACGCTTCATAGCGAAAACGAAGTTGAAGGTTGACAATATTGAGCTAGAAATTAGAGACTGGTGCATTTGTAGCTTTGCTAGCAGCCGTCATAGGAAGATGATATTGTGAGAGAACTGCACACAGACATATTAAACTCAGCTGAAGTGATAACGTTTTCCGAATGTAAAAACTGCACTGAACCAGAAAAGTTTACGATCAGTGTTACCAGTATTCTCTTATGGGTAAGAAGCACGGAATCTGACGATGGAATCAATAAGAAAGCAGGAAGTAGTTCAAGGGAGAGCGGAGAGGTACACACTTGGGGGAAGACTACGAAATATTGGAAAAAGAAATATCGAGGTGAGAAGGCACATAAGGTTCCAAGTCATCAAAGCTTAAGTGAAAACCATTGCATCTGACAGCATTAATTCAAAGCAGAAAGAAACCATTTGTTTCGATTTGCCTTGTCTTGTTACAGTTAAACAATAGAATTTTATAGGTTACCCGCGGCAAAGAAGATTCAGGCGTCCCACAGTAACCTGGGGATAATGAGTCATCTCTGTAGCTGATGAAGGGGTCACCATGGAGGTCGTTTCCGAGATCATCAACTAACAATTCAAGTTCTAAAGGAATCTTTGAATCTTTACTTTGTTCTTGAAACAAGAGTAAATCTGTAAAAAGAAAAAAAATAAGAACTTGTAAGCACATTGCCATTGCCATACATACACTGAAGTGCCAGAAAAACTGAACAAACGCTGCTATTCTCCAAAGATACTGTCACACCCCCATTCAGTAAATGTAATTTTTTGCCATTGAGGAACATAGGAAAGCATACATATGTACGTTTCTACAATCAGTTGTCATAGAATTCGCAGTGAAGATGGCAGCATACTACGATTTAAGCTTCGAACGGGACTCGATGGTCGGCGCAGGGGGAAGAGAAAGAGAGCTGACCCCATCTCCGAAACTGCGAAATCTTAATATTTCAGAGACAACAAACTTCAAAGGCGTACTTTAACTGCATAATATCCGTAAAGACATTCTCGTTTAGAAGACATTCTTACTAAGTATTGAATCCCAGCTTTTGTGGCACGTGAGTGTGTATAACCAGCATATAAAAGGGCTGAACATTTGATTTGCAAATTATAAATTGATAAAAAAATAAAATAAGCGTAAGATAATTTTAAACAAGGACCTGTATCAGGAAAACTAAGGTAGGCCTTATTCATCACTTCTTCTTTAGGTGTGAAAATGGACTTCGTACTGGACAAGATCACCAGTGGTTTAACCACTCTTGAGGTGTCTGTTTTCACTTCGGAGATTTTTTCCTCAGCTTTTTCCGTCTTTTCAGCTTGGACTTGTTCAGTTGAAATTATTTCGTTTTCATTCTCGGTTTTGCTGGAATAGAAAAAGAAATCTGAACAGTTGTTTTCACAGAAGTTTGGCAATATTTTTTTCAAAATAAATATGATTATAACATATAATATTTCCCATTAAAAAAATCTTATATCGTTTTCACGTGTTATGATTTTTTATTGCTATTTATTCCTAAGGGAGAATTGCAGCGTGGAAACGGTCTTAAGTCCTAAGGGATCACCAAAAAGGCTTAAGCGAGCAAGAAATTAGCAAATCAAACTAAAAAGTTTATGAAAAAACGGAACTCTTTAGATCAGGGTTGTCCAACCTTTGTGGGCAGCGGGCCACTTAAAAAATTTTCACGGATCTCACGGACCAGAGAGTTTCGAAAAAAAAACCCCCAACCCCAACCTACAATTGTTCATTTGCGATATGGAAAGGGGTCACCAATGCGCCAAATAAGCTCTAGTTTGAGCTAATTAATACGTGGGTGGCAAAAATTATTGTAAAATGCGGTTTCTCTCTATTTCTGGAAAAAAAAAATTATTATTATTTTTTTTCCAGTCCAAACAGTTGTCGGCGGGTCGTATGTTGGATAACACTGCTCTGAATTGCGTTGCATTTGTGAGAGCGCTTATTTACTATTTTTGTGGGTAACATACTTGGCTATGTAATGATGTAATACAGATGTAACGTAATACAGATGCAGATGTAACGTAATACAGATGTAGATGTAACGTAATACAGATGTAGATGTAACGTAATACAGATGTAGATGTAACGTAATACAGATGTAGATGTAACGTAATACAGATGTAGATGTAACGTAATACAGATGTAGATAATGACGTAGATCAGAGGTTTCCATCCTTTTTAGACAGAGGGCCATTTAAAAATTTCACACGGATCCCATGTGCTAACGATTTCTTTTTTTTTTAATTAAAAAAACAAAAACAAAAAAACCCGGAGTTTCTTCCGGTTTTCGTTTGTTCACTTGCGATATGTCAAGGGGTCATCCGTGTTGTCCCCGCGGGTTTTCCTTATTTCTGAAAAAAAAATCTAAAATTTGTGTCTGGATTTTTTTTTTATTCCAGACAGTTGTCGGCTGCCCAAATTAACATTGTTAGCGGGCCGGACTGTGGCCAGCGGATCCTATGTTGACAACTATCTATGGGACAACCCTAATATGGATGAAACTGGCAACGTAAGCCAATATATTAAGCAATTATTTACACGTATTTCAGGTGCAGATATTAATTAGTTACATAAATAAAATCACAAATTCTAAAACAAGTCATAAGAAACGATTTTTATCAATGCTTTAATAATACGCTCGTAATGGATTAAGTGTTTGTCGCTTGTAGCTCAGATGGTTAGAGCAGTTGCCCGGATAGTAGAAAATCGTGGGATCGTACCCTCACCACACGCAGAAAAAACACTTCTTCACGAACGTTTTACCATCCAACTACATCATAAATATATGGGTGTTAGTATTACTAAGCTTAAAAAACTTTGATTAAATCTATTTCCTAATTTAATCTGCGTAGTGTTGGACTTGCATAAAAAAAAGTCAACGAGTTTTTGGTTCTGACATGGTCACGGGTTTGGATGTTATTTCCTTTATTAGATGATCTGATTTTTGCGAACTAAATTCATAAATTAAATGATAACTCTCCCGATAATCTTTTCCTCCTTAAGTAGATGATAAAATTATGAAATTCTGTCGCTAATTCTTTTTTCAATTGTCTATTTTTAAAAAAAACCATACTCTTCATATTCATAGTTCTTTTATATTTACAGATCGTCCAAGTCCTTTCAAATTTATAGTTCTTACATATTCTTCCAT
The DNA here is from genome assembly GCA_006491805.2 of Dysdera silvatica. NCBI lineage: Eukaryota > Metazoa > Arthropoda > Arachnida > Araneae > Dysderidae > Dysdera > Dysdera silvatica. The sequence goes on from QLNU02015270.1 coordinate 69,174,059, forward strand.
ATTTATAGTTCTTTTATGTTCCTTCCTGTTCATGGTTTTTCACATGTTTCTCTTCATATTTATTCTTTCTTGTTTCTCTTCATATTTATTCTTTCTTGTTTTTCTTCATATTTATAGTTATTATATTTCATGTTTCTTTAGATTTACAGTTCTTCTACATATATTCTTTTATATTCACAGTTCTTTCACGTTTTGCACTTAAGTTATTTTTATCAAGCACATTTCATCGTTCTTATTATATGTGATTCTATAAGTATACTTTATATTGTATTGCCTTCTTTACTTCCTCCCATCCTGATTTTACTTCATTATTCGCTTTAATTCTTATTAACTATTGTATTTCTTACTATGCTTTTATTTCTGATTCATTACTTTGGGCCATCCATTACCTGTTCCATTTACTCGTTTCTTTTTCATTGCACGTTCCATTTCCTAATATACTTTGTCCTTCACGCTCATCTCACATAGCCGTCTTCCGTTATCCATCCTTACTTAATTACAATTAGAGATGTGTTGAATGCCATGCTGGTCAAATGAATGGACGTATCTTCCCATCTCAATGATCGTTAACCATCCTTACAATCAAGCGAATACCTTAAGGTACGAGGCAATCCACACAACAAAATAGGTTTATTGGACCTTTATTTAATTATCATTATTTAATTATTATTAGTTATTTAATTATTATTCAATTATTATTATTCAATGAATTATTATTATTATTCAATGAATTATTATTATTATTCAATGAATTATTATTATTATTATTATTATTATTATTATTCAATGAATTATTATTCAAATGTTATTATTCAAATGTTATTATTCAAATGTTATTATTCAATTAATAATTATCATTATCTAATTAATATTTAATTATTATTCAATTATTAATTATTATTATTCAATTATTAATTATTATTATTCAATCATTAATTCATTATTATTCAATTATACCATGTTATTATTCAAATGTTATTATTTAATTACTACTAATTATTATTATTTAATTACTACTAATTATTATTATTTAATTACTACTAATTATTATTTAATTACTACTAATTATCATTTAATTATTGTTAATTATTATCATTTAATTAGACCTTTATTTAATTGCCATTAAGACAATGCAGCAATACATGACCACACACTCGGAATGTAAATTTGAGTGTTAGCTTCGGCAATTCTAAATAAAAAAAAAAATTAATAAATTAAAAAAGTAAATTAAAGAACAAAGTCAAACGCCGGGAAAACACAAATACAGTGGAACCTGGTAAAGTGACCACCTGTATAAAGTGACCAATTTTTATAAGAGAGAAATGGCAGGGATTTAGTTTAGCCATGCCCATACGAAAATCTGTTGTGTATAGTGAACATTGCGGTCCGATCCCAAAAGTGGTCGCTCTAGGTAGGTTCTACTGTACTTCTTATGTCCTGATAAGGAGAGCGGGAAGAAGTCCGAGTCGATTAATATGTAGTATTAGTAAGTGGAAAATAAACATTAAATACAGAAAGTTTACTTGCACAGAAAAGCGAGTTCTGAATAACTTTGGAGACAGTTGGCGATATCTCCGTCAAGGGGAAAAATAAAGTTTTATCATTCATAATTCCGTTTTAAAGAAGTATGAGATATATTTAAAACGGAGACTAATGTGAAATAAGTTCGACATTGAAATGATAAGAACCACAAAATTAAAACAACACGATCTATAATAAGCAATAGCGTAGCCATTAAAAAACAAGCACTTGAAAGAAAATGGCGATATCTCCGTCAAGGGGAAAAACAAAGTTTTATCATTCATAATTCCGTTTTAAAGAAGTATGAGATATATTTAAAACGGAGACTAATGTGAAATAAGTTCGACATTGAAATGATAAGAACCACAAAATTAAAACAACACGATCTATAATAAGCAGTAGCGTAGCCATTAAAAAACAAGCACTTGAAAGAAAATCGCCTAAAGTCGATATTTAAATTTAGCGGGTTTCAATTAACATTAATTCGCAACTCTCTAATCCGTATATAACTCTCCGATCCGCAACTCTAACTCTCAAGTTACTCGGTACGTTATCAACGTCAATAATGGCCATCATTACAGCATTTACGGAAGACCTTTACCTTACTCTTTTTATTGGGTACAAAAAACAACAAAACAAAACAAAAAACAACAAAAAAAAAACCGGGTTCAATATCTATCGAACTCCGTTAATTATGGAAGGGGGCTTCAGCGACCTGTACCCCCCCCCTTTCTTACGCTACTGGTAAGTGACTTTCAAAAATACTTTAGAAGCTTTCACATCTGATGTGCCTTTCCAAAGAGTAATGTACTTCATACAACTAAATAACTTTAATATTTTTACTAAAACTTTTTTTCCCCATTTCAAGCTGTCTGCTGAGTAAAAAGGTGTTGGAAATGTTGGCTTCCAAAGGTACAGCATTGTATTCCCCGTGAGGGGCGGATGAAGTTCACCACCGGGAGTGGAGCGCTATGTAGAGCGTAACTTTTTGCAGCAGGAAGAAGAGTAAAAGGCTCTAACGTTTTCATTCAGTTGCAAAGACTTAATTCTTCTGTAATGTGCCAACATTATTACTTTCTATCGTTTGCTTCTGTGCTTTGGAAAACAAGGATAGCTAGAGCAAATCTGTGCCGAGATCTAGATTTCCGAGGAATCGAACCTCTATTACCTAGGGACCTAACCCGACGACTGCGGTGTGTAGGAAAAAGGGGCATGTGTTCCACGGTACCACAGGAATCGAATCTGGTATAACGGCACGGCGATAGATGGACATGTTACCTCTACATTAGTGTTCCTTAACCTTTATGAGTCTGCGGCCCGGAAAATTCGTTTTTTCATGAGACGAAGGCCCGCTCCCAACAAGTGTACTCGTAAAGATCTTTCCGTTTTTTAAAAGGTCGTACGTTAATCTACCACAAGTACAAATAATAAATAAATTATGAGTGCAACAGTACATTCCTATTAATATGTACTTTGCTGATTGGAAGAGCTGTAGCCAGACTGGGGCTAGAGGGGACTGAGTCCCCTACCCCTGGAAAATATTTTTTCTCGAAAATCAAAATATTGTAGTTTTTTTTTGTTTTTTTCATGAAATTGTACATGACAATGGAAATTGTTCTTTGACGTTAAAAATGTATTCAAAATAGCTTTCTACTGTAGATCTTGTGTATGTAATTTTTTTTACATAGGTTTGAGTCTTCATATACTTTATAATAAGGATTGGGGAAATTATAGAGAGGTATACTAAAGTTTTCAATGCAAAAATTACATTAAGAAATTTATTTATTAATTTTAAATATATTATTCTGCTTATATATTTAGTGTTATTAAATATATTAATAAAATACATAAAAACATTTACGAATTTTAAGCTCCATCTGTAGCTCTCTGAGCATCCCCCCCCCCCCGTGTAACTTTCAAAACCCGTGTAACAAGCATCTTGCCTGCTGATTGGTCACAGACAATTGCAACCAGAAGCTAATTCTTTCAGTTTTAATACCAGAGGAAATACTACACATCATTGTAATTGGCTTGCAGGCATTTTTTATAACCGGTCATAATGTGCGGTATACCCGTTCCCTAAAAGATTTTGATGTAAAAAAAAAACCCATACATTTAAGGGAAAATGAATTTGTTTACAACGCAGGGATTGCAACGAGTATGCTGCGTTGGAACCTACACATTTCAGAGAAAGCGGAACCTTTGCGGCCAGGGTAGCACAACCGCAATGTGGGCCTCCAGGCATTCTGCAGTGACGCATTGGGCGCCGAATATGGAATAATAACGTGATAGATTACCACTTCGCCATAGTAGGGCAGTGGGTTTACATTTATCCCGAGGAATATGACTTATTACATTATTGGGAATGGGTTATTTTTGGGAAGGGTGGCCTGTAATCCTAGACAGGACGCTCAAACAGCGCAACCAACCGCCGAGGCGAGTTGTGGGGAAGTGGGGATATTCGAAAGCCGATCATGCACGGCACATAAAGATGGCCGCTCGATTGACTGTTTTCATTAAACGTAAGCCGAAACTAGCTGCCAGCGCGGCCTCCACGGAGAGCGGCCCCAGCTGATGGACCGGAAACATACCCCAGGGCCGGCCGCTGCCTCTACAGTAACCGGCCAACCCCGGAAAAGACAGTGCGGGGCACCGCCAGGAGAGCAGCGCAAAGACGGTAGGATCCAAGAGATCGAACAGATCTGATGGGACCGGAAACACACCCCAGGGCCGGCCGCTGCCTCTACAGTAACCGGCCAACCCCGGAAAAGACAGTGCGGGGCACCGCCAGGAGAGCAGCGCAAAGACGGTAGGATCCAAGAGATCGAACAGATCTGATGGGACCGGAAACACACCCCAGGGCCGGATGTGGCATAGCCACTCATCGTGAAATACACCCCACCACAGGAACAGGCCAACCCCGGAAAGTTAGGGACGCCACCAGGCGAGCGGCGCAGAAACAGTAGGATCAGGAAGAATCCAAGACGTCGGATAGACCAGGTGGTTGGACGAGATCCAGACGGCCGGGAGGGGGTGGGGAGTGGGTAAGAAAGTGAGAATATGAGTCTCTAAGGCCGAGTCCACACTTGCAACAGAACACCGTATCGTAACACCGTCGCGTATAAAGTCTGGACCGCACTCCGTGACAGAATATCGCAACATTTCCGCGTCCCACCAGTTGCCGGTTTTTCCTCGTCGCTTCGAAGGAATGACACGCGGCTATGTTGCACCGGGTATTGGTGTATTTGAACCGGCTTGCGAACAACGTGTAGACTGGATATCGGTGTGAATTGATGGGACGCAGTGACGTTACGCATTGATGATACGTGGCGTATCATCAATGCGTAACAATGATGCCAAAATTAACCTCCATACACGCCGGTGGGGGAGCAACTTTGAAATTTTAAATGGGAACCCCCCCCACTCCCATTTTTTATTGCAGATTTGGATTCTCCAGAAAAAAATACACACTTCTGATCTACAATTTTTAATTTTCACTCTCACGAACGGCGCTATAATCGATAAAAATGGAAGAGTATAAACGTTTGAAAATGGGAATATCTTGAGAAATACACTTCGGATCGAAAAATAAAAAATACGTGTTCAATATATATATAAACTATCCAATGGCGCCAAAATTAACCCCCATCCCCGCTGGTGGGAAGCAACTCTGAACCTTTAAATGGGAACCTCATTTTTCATTGCAGATCAAGGTTTCAGGAATAAAAATGTCCATTCATCAGTTAGGAAAATTGTTCAGCAAACAAATTTAGAAAAATCCCCTGTTTATACCATACTAAAAAAAGAATAACTACCATCCATTCAAATTGATGTTAGTACAAGAGAGTCCAGGGGGCGACATGGATAGCAGTTGACCATATTTCCCTCTTGTTTCAAGATCAAGCCCTTTAACATAAAAAGAAAGCAATCTTACCTGAGCACATAGTTGAGGCAAACAATACATTCTGGCTTTGTACTATTGTCGTAGATGATTGTGGCTTGTGTCAAGACCCATATGTATCCACCGTATTTGGCTAAGAATCGATAATATCCGGTTTCACATTGTCCTTTGTGGAATACTGGAAAAAACAAAACTAACATTGAATATCGATACATCCTGAGAAAATCGATGCGCGAAACGATATAAACAACCATCGACATATTGAATGATGTATAAACCAATTACTAGTATTAGAACAGGCTTCAAACACATTAATCGATTATGAATTGCATGAATAGGTTCCTATTACGATGTAAATTTCATAAGGTAATGACATAATGTATGTGTTCATCAACTATTTTTAGTAGTGAGAATGTACGTGTTTTGTTGGTTTGTTTCTTCTTTACGTTTTTAGAGATCTGTTCTTTGGAAGTTGCTTTTATTTGTTATTATCATTATTTTCAGTATACTTACATCTATGTATCAATGCACACTCTACAGGCCAACTTAAAGGAGATATTCGGGAGTCAAGGCCCCCCGCCCTCATAATTTTGCATAAAGCATTCAAAGACCCAAATAGACAACATATAAATTTTTTTGTTTATTTAAAACGCTTGGTAATTGTTATAACACTGAAGATGTATATTGACGTAAATAAGTTGGTTATAGTAGGGGCAAAGCTATCCTGGTACACCGTTAAAGCTACGGTGACCAATTCACGCTCGTGCGAGAAGTATTCGTTCACAAATTGGCGAAAAATGAAGTAATTCTTAACATTAATACGCTATTTATCGCTTAATTTGAAATGCAGAAAAACGCGGTTGCCAAAATTCCACGCGCCAAATTTACCGCCAAGCGAACGAAGTCTTCTGAATGGTTAATTACTTGAATGACGTCAGCGCTCACTATATGTCTTTTTCCTAAATTTAATAAATACCAGATTTTAATTACACAAACATGCCTATGTTTCGTGTATTTGAGCATAATTTTAATGTTTTATGTACGAAATGTATCTTCTATTAACTCTCTTAACGTAAGAAAGGGCGAACTATATTGCACTGGCGAAATCATACTGCTCGACGCCTTATAAGTGTACTAGGTTAGTTATGCCATGAGTATAGTTATACCTTTATGGCACAAGGGTAGTTGGTTGTAATTTTATGGCGCAAGAACAATTTGTTTAATAAGGTGCAGGTTTGTATCCTCCTCAATAAAATTCAGTTACATCTTTACAACAACAGGTAAAAACATAAAATGATAACATTTTATATGTTATACCTTTCCCATCCTTAATTATGTTCTGCATTGTTTTATTCGTTGTCCATAAATTTTTGCGGAAGGCCCGACTTCCGCAAATATATATACAATTTTTTTCGGGGGGGGGGGGGACCTAGGCTCCCTTAAAGCTGCAGCACCTGTCATAGTACGTAATTTTTAAAGTCATTGATCTTATTTTTATAGAAAAAAAATCAGTGGCGTAAGAAAGGGGGGCCCAACCCTACCACGGACACCAAGGCACATTTTTCTTTTCACTGATAGATTGCATATTTTTTTCTGAGGAAAAGTTTGTATTTTTCACAGCCTAGGAAGCAACTTAATGTGACAATCAACTAACAATCAGTCTTTCTAATGCCACAATCTACAATCAGCCTTTTTTTTTTTTTTTTTAAACAACTTTATTTCCGGTGGTTCATAAATGCAATAATATTACAAGAAGTAATGATTATGGTAGAACGAATACTGAAGGGTCATTGAAAACTCAAAATGAACATAATGATAACCACCCTGGCAGTAATGGGTAAAGACGAAGGTCTGACAGAGTCCACACTGTCCGAGAGCACGTGTTATAAAATAATAACGCAATATAACATGCCGAATATAAATATACATAAAACAAATGTGAAGAATTGGTCTACAGGTACAGGAGTGCCACGTAGTGATTTTCTTGAATGAACGTAAACCAATAGATTAGAGGGGTTAAGCAGGAAAATTAAGAGATGAAAAAAAAAAGAAAAATCTGCAATAAAAAATTTACGAACATTATTTCTGAATTTTGAATATGAAGTAATGAATTTTGTTGTTCGTGGAACAGAGTTCCATATTTTTGGACCAGCATATCCCAATTTTTTCCTAGCCAGACTGGTCCTCGTGTGGTGAAGTCTATAATTTTCTCTAGACGATGTTGGATAACGATGATGAGGTGAGTGAATATCTATAAAGAAGGAATTGATGTTATACCTTATATTATTAAACATTACAAGAGAAAGCTTATAGTTCGATAATTTGTTTACTAGCAAAATATTGTACTTATTTATGCATTATCTCGGAGTTAGAGAGTTGTGACGCATGTTTAAGTATTAATAAGTTAAAAAAAATTGTTTTGAAGTGTTTGAAGTCTATTATGTTATTTTTAGTAGTGAATCCCCATATCAGGTGGCAGTAGTACACACGAGAGAAGAATTTCTAATTCACACATTACTTTTTCTGTGGCAATTTTCTCCTATTAACTCCTAATAAAGATGTTCTTAGGATTAAAAAAGACACAATCTTGAATTACACAAGGTTACATATGCAACTAAATTATTTTATTATTATTAATTAATTTTATAAATATTTTAATATTTAATTTCCCCTGCGTTTTCTTTGTTACGCCTATATATTATTTTTAGTTCCCACACATATTATATGTAGTTTTCATATTCGCAGAAAGACACAAAAGCGAGGTTTTAGTATAGATTAATTTAAGCACTTCTCTATGGTAACCAGAGGCGTAGCCAGTGGGCGGTTTTGGGGGTTAAAACCCCCATCGCAATGAAATTTTGTATATTTAACATAGGAATATATGAGTAGTAGCTCTGTAACCCTTCCCATTAAGCCTATAACCCCCTTATGAACTTTCTGCTTATGCCACTGATGTATTATACACCAAGTGCTATTTCGTCACTAGTGTGAAGATTTGCAACGTTTTAAGAGCCAACTGCTTTCATTATCAAATGAAGGCAGAGAGAATTCAACTCCTCATTTGCAAAGGGAGCAGTCGTCGACTCCCGAAACGTTTTCAAATCCTATATCAGTGTCGAAATACCCGTTGCACTAGAAGCCTCAGATGAAACTCAATACAGCTTTGTAACTCCCACCTCCTTTCAGAAAATAAATTCTTATTTTGTTGCTGTTCTAAATCTAAAATAGGAAAATATTTTCATATTTTTGGTAAAATGAGATACAGCGTCAAATAACACACACACACACACACACACACACACACACACACACACAAAATCTGTATTCGCGCTATGATACTTGAAGACCCACGTTCTGGAGAAGAAATACATTTGAAGGAACTCTCCCAGAAGAAACTTAATTATAAAAATTACAAAAACAAGCCCTGGTGGCTTTGTGTGTTAACCATTATTTGGCAATTGTGTTATCCCTGAGAAGGGTAATAATATCTTACGAACAGAGAAGCGAGCGTCGTTTCTGTACCCCGGTGGCCTAGCGGTTAAGGGACTCCGGACTTAACGGAGGAACCTTAGTTCGACTCTAGACCGGGGCGATACCTCTTTTCCTATACTTTAAAAGCTCCAGCTTGAACTCAAGGGTGGGTGTCGGAGATTACAACTTACAGACCGCGTTCAAACCCTGGCAAAATCTGCGAAAGATTCGGACAATCTAAGAACTGTGGTCCGAGTCGTTCATTTATTCGTTTGATGAACGATTTTAAATGGCTCTGGATCCTTCTTGACGCCTGCAAAAGGGTTCAGTGAACGCGTTCTGATAAAAGTCAACAGGATCGTTCGTTCACTTTAGGTTTTCAGTCAGTGTAACGAAAATAGGAATAGAGTCGTTCATTATTTCGGTAACGAACGACTCCGTCGGTGTAGTAAAAATGAGCGGAATCGTTCATTCATTCGCAAACCGAACGGTTTCGTACTTTTAGTTCATCCAGTGTTTGAGTAATCTAGTTTACTTCCAAGACGACAGCAAACATGTGGTCCTGTGATAACTCAGGCCACTAAGCTTTTTTCACACACCATTTGCAGCCTGTATTGATCCTCTCTCTCTCTCTCTCTCTCTCGCACTCCCCAAGAACCGATCGATTACTGATCTAAAACCGATAAATATTTAAGATGGGAAGTTATTTGAAATTGATAGAAAATGTCAAGATACAAGGTTGGACCACGACCTAGCGCTTCAGTATCCATGGTGATTTTTTATTTATTTTTTAAACAAACAACTCATTTAGTTAATATTTCCCGTCTACGCAGAAACAGGGATACTATATTGCGTAATAATATATACTATATTGTGTAATAATTGGCCAATTAAAATCAGCTATAGCGTAATCAATGGATTTTCAAGTGGGGTTGCTTTTGAGTTGCCACACGATTCGCGCCAGGTGCTCGGGGAATCGAATCTTCATAGCAGTGGGTGTGAAACAGAGTTTAATCACCAAGCGCGCATTGGCGTACGCAGGGGGTATTGATGCGGATTGTAACCTCCCATTCCCATAAAATTTTGTATATTTAATATAGGAATATATGAGTTATAGACTCAATGGGGGTATAAAGCTACAACTCCCTCTTACGAACTTTTTGCGTATGCCTATGCAAGGACATACTAACCCTCCAATAAGAAAAAAAATTGTCGCTGCGCATGCATGAACGTTTAATCACGCGATTGGGGGGGGGGGGGACGTAAACAAAGAAAAACAATAAAATGGCAAAGTACCGAGGATCGAATAAATGGATCCAAAAAGTTTTTCGGGAGAGGAGCTGAACGTGATGTAGTCCAGGACGTAGCACTTAAAAATTATGGGAGGACCAAGTAGCTTCAAAAAAGACCACATGATTTGGGGTGAGTGTGTAATGGAGGATTTGCGAAGGGTGGTCACCGGAGGCGGCGCTGTATTCTCAGCATATTATTTACATTAAAAAAAAAATCCCCTCCTAGCCAATGAGAGGGGCTTGAACCTCCCGAGTTCCTCCTCCTTTCCTACGTCACTGGTGTGAACACAGAGCAACCTTCGTCCGTTAGAAATCCGCTTATTTGTTGTTTGTTTTATAGCGTCAGGAGAACAAAGGTCATGCCGTACCAGCACATAGTTTTCCCGGGGAATGCGAACCTCTCAAGGTCTAGGGTAGTGGTGCGCAAATCGTGGGTAGCGACCCCCAAAGGGGTCGCGGGAAAATTTTTGTGGGTCGCCAAATTTAAAGAAATTTATTTGACAATAAAAAATATAAGGCTTTTCTTCAACAAGTATCAGTAAAATAGTGAAATGAGATATACGCTACACACTTTACAATATTCTACTAATGGTTGTTAACTTTACAGATATATAATATATATATATAATTAATATAATTCTATATTTAATGTGTTTTCTTTACTCTGTTAAAAATGCTTTTATTATGCAAATGTGTCGGCGGCGGACAGAGGGGTCGCAGATCTTTTGGTTACTATAAAAGGGGGTCGCGGATTACTTGGCTATTATGGAAGGGGGACGCGGCTTGAAAAGGTTTGCGCACCACTGGTCTAGGGAACTAACTTCTGGACTACAGTGAGATGTCAGTTGGTAAGCGTTCTTCAACTTGGCACCGTTGTGGGTTGAATGTGGGTCAAAGGCACGCCAAGCAGACGCATTACTACTATCGGAAGGCCTCTTCAGAAATCGGACCTAGGGTCCGAGGATCTGCAGGACAGAGGGTCCTTGCCACTCAACGTCCCAAACTTACGGAAATCAAATTGAAGGTCTCGAAGGGGCGAAAATATTGGCAGAGCCTCCGCCTCCATCACACGCATCTACCCATCATTGTGTCTGACCTCATTTTCCGTAGCTATAGATAGTCCGGAAACAACTTCACAAAGAAAAACGAGCACAAAATCGTCTGCCCAAAGACACACCGTCAATGGCATTGGATTCATGAAGCGGCAGTAATTACTTTTTAATGCCAAGCAGACGATAGCTGAAGTTCCAATCGATAAGACACAGCCTCTTGAAGTGTATTTATAAATACGATATGCTCCCCAAAAAATCGATTAATCGAAAAATTCCAAAGACAGCACTTAAAGAAGAACTTGAGAATGACAGAAAAGTGTTTGCTCTGTGGAGCACGGTCTCCGCTTTCATACAGATCGTAAATTTATGCTTGTTCATGGTCTAAACGATTGATTGGTTCTATTAATCCAGAACTGGCAAAAAGAAGTTACAATTCGAGTATTATTTATGATATGATGAATATTAATTCAAGATTAACATGGTTTGACTTGGCTCAAAATGTCAAGTCAAACACTCGTCTGCTCTTAAAAAACTCCAGCGCTTAAAATGTTTCGATTTAAGCGCTGGATTTAGGTAATTCTATATTAATTCCTTGAATTGACTCCAAATTGTGCGGCTATTTCTAGGCCCCCAATACGATGATTTTTAGGAACCCAATGCCCACTAAGTTCCAAAAGGCTTCTTTCACGCTATTTTAATATATTGTTAGTAAATTTGTGCTTCTGGCTACGCACGCTTTAGTATCGCTTTTACAAGTTTGTCGTGAATTCCACATATTTTGCGATTGAATTTCCCAGAGTATAACAATACTTACTTTTGTACATGAAAAGATGTTTATTCATTTTCCTTCCTTTTGAATTTTTAAGTTCTTTTCCTTTCTTTCATTTCATAATCCTTTATGCCGACTTTTACAATGCAAAATGCGTTCATGTGATGGAGGATAATTGAAACCTTGAGTACTTCCATGAACTACACGGTGTGCGGGTAAAACTGAACGAAGACATTCTGCTCATTAAAATAACGAAACAGTACCAGCTAAATGTAGAAATATCCTCATTTGTATATCAAGTTGGCGAACAGGGAAGGCCATTGTGCTTGACACATTTCGTAGATATCACATTTAATGATCAAAAACGAATTTTATCTGCGGTATTGGAGTGGTTAGCCTTGAGGTCAAGAGGGGGGTCACAGCCCCTCCAATGACTCAATACATATCATTCATTTGTAAGTTTAATTTTTCTTGAAAAAAAAAGGGGGGGGCCTAAATATTCTTTGGGAAGGGCTCAGCCAACCTTGGTCACCCAAAATATATGGCACCCTATGGTGGGAAAAATGGAAGTAATCCATGAATTCGAGTATGGTATTTAAAACACACCATTATATTTATTTTTAATACTTTAATAAAAATCGTTATTTAAATACTAATCCGAGTTGTAATTTTTTCTTGATGAACTTCAGATCTTTAGGAGGAGGAGGTACCCTCTGTTGATATCGTAAAACTAAGGCTCCGAAAAAAGGGGAGCGGGCGCGTATCCGCCATTTTGTTGCCATTTTATCACGTGATCCTGGTTGCAAATTGTATTTATTGGCGACATTTTAAAAGTTGCGCCAATGTTTACATTCGTCTGATGAATTATAGCGGACTGCTGATTATTTTTATGCAAAATAAATAGCGATCATTGCGCCAATATGGAAACCTTCATCGCCAAAATAAATGAAATCGGCATTGTAAAATGGCGGCTGATGCGTTGGCTTAGAATTCTAGGGGCCCTACATAAAACCAAAAGTTGAGAAAATACGTCATATGCCCATTTTCAAAACCAACCGGATACAGATATAATAAGGCAACGATAAAACGGTGAATTTTAAATAAGATTACATCGTTCGCTTTACGCTCCCCAAGTTTAAAGTCGTCGGTAAGAAAAATTGTAACAGAAAATTAACTACAGTTCAATAGTTATAAATAAGGACATAACATAGACACAATGATGCAAACATCCATCCATGTAATGTACTGCTTGTAGAGTTGCCATCCGGAAAGATAACAATATCTTTAATTTTAATCCGCTGAAAAGTAAAAATCTATTTATTTTAAAATATTAATATAACCCTTTAAATCACAGTTTAGAGAGAAAGAGAGAGAGAATTCGTATTCACTGCCTGATTTAATGTAAAAATTAAGTCAAATATCGTCTGGTAGAATGCAAAAATAAATGAAATTTTAATATCAAAGAGTTACAGTTGATATTACACATGCAGTAATTTATTTTTATTTTTGCCTTGAACACTGTTACTGAGCTGCAAGCTTCGAGTAGAAGAAATAAATTCCTTCATAAATAATGCCAAGAATTGCGCGGCTATTCTTCAGCAGACGACGTGAAATATTTTACTACTTCTCGGTATAATTGATGCGCTTGCGACTACGTTACAAGCGCCAGTTCGTAACAACAGACGATGAAAATTTTCGGAAGTTAAGACCACGGAGCTAAAAGAGAATAAAACTACAAGAAATTCATCCCAACCATATCAATATTCTATTAGCCCTCTTTGTTAAATGTCTGGACAAAAGTATCTGCAGCAATTCAGAGAAGTAAAGAAATAAAAGCAGAGGAATATAAAGAAAAAAGAGAAAAATGGGAAACAAATGTTACTCGAGAAATAGATGCAAGATATACGTGCCTGGTATACGCAACGACAAATCCGTTAATCCGAAAGCTATTCGCCAAGCAGACGATATAGGCTAATGAAACAATTAGGGGAATCTGGCAACAGTGAAACAGAAGATTTATTTATTTATATTTTTTGACTTTCGGTTGTAAATCATCATCACTATTATATTCAATCATTATCTATCCATCGCTGGACGGAGATATCTCCAAGTGCTTTTTACACAAGCCAACCTTAACCCTTTCGTTGCTGCTCACATGCTGGCACGTTCGGTCAAAAGTGTCGAACGTTTTCTGTTACGACGGGCAAAGTCGTTACTTTTGTGAATGATCCTTTTAAGGCCCGCACATTTTTTAGATTTGTTCTGTTGAACTAGTTTCTCTATAATAATATGTGTACGTATGATGTTTTATTGCGCTTTTATTTAAGTTAATCCATGAAATATGTGTATTTATTGTATTATGTTAAATTATGCTTATTTGTTTTAAATTAAAATATAGTGCCGAATTTTACTTCTCATAGTATTCTTCAACTATTAAATATATTCTTTACATGTCAGATACGTAATTCATATTTCCATAAAAACAACTTTAAAATTTCATTAAAATTAAATTTTCCACATGTGTACCAAGCCTTTTGCTACTACATATATTTTGGTACGTTGGGAACATTCATGCCCTCTACGCTACTAATATACCTGAAGATCAGGTCAAACATCAGGCTTGTAATGTATGCCTTTATATTCCCTGTTTTGAAATTTATCAAAAAGATTAATTCCTGTTAAGAATAAGAAAGTGAGAATGGAACATTTTTTTTCTTTGCTATATTTAATTTCACTTACTCTATCTTTTGAATATTTTATTACAGTTTATAATTTATTACTATTTACTTAAATTTAGCAGGGTTCATGGATGTCCAAAGTAATACGTTTTAAAATCTCTTTTACTTACTTCTAAATGGCACAAATTACGATTAGCTTTTTACATATATTGAACGATGACTCAATAAAATATTTTACAGAATAATTCTATTGCGCTTATAAATTATAGAACATGTAAGTATTAATACTCTATAAAAAGTAAAATCATAAAAAAGTTTAGCAATTCATAAATACATTTTATATAGTTGTATAAATTTCGAACTGAATATTGAAGTCATTGATGAGCATCAATTGATCTCAAACCATTAATTTAAAAAAGTTTTAATAAACATTTAAAAACTACGCAATACTGCAATATGCCGCCCAATTAGAATTATTCTCGTACCCAGGTATGTCAAAGCTGTCCCATTCAAGCCCAAATTACACGTGCCACTTGATCGGTATCTCTCTAGCAATTAGAAAGTTAAAGCTTAATTTTTGCTCACAATGAAATAAAAGTTCGTTGAATTTTTTATGTATTTTATCGTTGAAAATTCGATTATAATGTCGATTTAAAACCTTAAACGCCGAGGAAAACTTACAAGATTCGCTCCCCAGTGCCACCATTTTTCGCACAGTCGCGCGTAGTGATGCGATGTATTGGGGAAAAGCAGAGGCATGGTTTGCAATTTAAAAGCTGTTTACTTTTACAAAATTACTAAATTTTTTTACAAAAAAGCATTACATTTTAAGCAAAATTAGCAGCACATTACAAAGGAACGTATTTCGAAAGCCGTATATATATATATATATATACGTCGGCGGCAGTTAAGTGGTTAAAACTTGTACGAAACGGAACCAGATTTAATGACCGAGAACGACCGTTCACAAAAATCGAGATCACTACGTACCGTCCATTTTTGTGGTTTGTATTTTAACCCACCGGTTCATGATCGAATTAAGTCTGAGTTGTCTGACGAGTCGTCTAACATTCGCATTGTTCGTTGCGCGGTAGCCTGCTCGCAGCGAAAGCGTTCAGCAATTCGTTTCCACACCACCTCAACCCGTTTTTGTATGCCATTTATCTAGTATGAGGGCGTTTCCTAGGTTTTTTAAGATCCAGCTGCAGTACTGAAATTTCGGCTGATGGGAAATTACGCGTAGGGCAGTAATCGAACACGCGTAAACTCCAATAATCATTAAAGTTGTACACGTTAACATGTCCTAATTAACAAAAATAATGTTTTCCAAAGTAGCTGAATTCTAGGTCCTAGGACTAAGCAGAGCATATTTCATCTACGAACTATCGCGCTTGCGCAGAACCAAAACCCGACAAGTGAAAGGCCCACCTGATGCATACAATAATAATTTAACGTCTATGTTAAGAAATAGGTATGCTATAGGTTATAACTATCAATATTGGTCAGCTATAGTTATCATTAGAACCACTAGCATTAGCGTAGCAGTCCAAAACGCGTGTGGGGGCTAGAGCCCTCGACACCCCCCATTTCCGCTGACCACTGGGTAGTAACCAAAATGTGCTTACCGACAAATGAAACGAAGATTTCTCGAAGATGATGTGCCGCAAATTTTCTGTAAGAACTAGCAATTATTTTCCAGTCTAAATCAATTCCAGAATATCTAAATCTCGGGAGAGCTTCAAGAGATTTAATATTTAGAACTAAACAAACGAGCGTATGCTTGATTATATGGTGGTGGCTGGAGAAGACACAGAACGTTTTTAATTAAATTTGTTAGTATAACTAGAATTACTAGAAGGCAATTATGCTAACTGAATCGTGGGCTGATAATCTATTTATTTGTTCGAATGAAGTCTTTTGGAATAATTAAATTTGCTTTCGAAGAAATATGCCAGATATCTCAGTAAGTTTCGAAAGGGTTATGTCGTTTTTATAGCGGGTACTGGGTTTATTATCAGCAGAAACAGTAATGAGAAATCCTAGAATTTTAAAAAATAAAGTGACATGGAAATTCGTTTGTCAATTTCCATTCGAAAAAAAAAAGCAATTAATTTTCATTTGTGTTTTCTGAATGCTTTGAAATAATTAATTGGATTTATGATATCCATCATTTGGAACGAAAGGAATAGCAGGCGGACTGAAACACGTTTTAAATTCATTTATAATCAGATGTTTATTCGCAAAAAGGTTCCGACAATTTAATAATGAAAATATATATTTAAGGACTTACGAAACGTTCCATGATTTTACATGGAGCCATGAATCCATTCCATGTAAGTTAATCGACTTTAGAAACATGCGAGATCAACTAACGTTTTCTGAGAATTTAATGGAGGAATATTTTTCATTTCCCACAGTATGTATATTCCAAATTAAGCGTAATTAATGCGTGTTGCCATGTTGAAATATAAAAGCGTTGGAAACATTTGGTATGAAATTAATTCTATACAAAAATAGTTGCGGCGACCCCCTCAGAAACCTATCTGTGATCCCCCCTGAGGGTCGCGACCCCCAGGTTGGGAACCACTGGTTTAACGGATTGATTGGGATAATATGTGACGGGGGCTCAACGCGAACTCCCATAAATTTACAGACTATAAGATGTATTTGCAAATAAACTGTAACCTATTAACAGTAAAAAACTTTCGGCGTAATTTTTATGTACGGGGCGTGAGAGTAAATACTGCTTTTGTCTGAACGCATATTAAGCTCAATATTTAACACCGTTGATAACTTCGCAGAGAATCTAATGGTTTCCATCGGGAAGGTACAAAGGAACGGAGTTATACATAGGAATGAAGTCACACGTAAGAACGAAAAGGAGGAATGAAGTTCTACACAGGAGTGAAGAAAGGAAATAGAATTCTATATAGGAATGAAGAAAAACAGAGTTCTACGTAAGAAGAGTGAAGGAAAGAAATGGAGTTACATATTGTGAAGAAAGGCACTTTAGTTATACACATAGTTGAAGAAAAACTTATCTATACGTAGGAACAGGGCCGTCCAGATAATGCGGGGCCAGGGGCATGGGCCCTACTCGCCCCTTCTTAAGGGCGGCCCTGCGTAGGAATGACAGGAGAAATGAATTCATGTAATTGGCCTTTTCAAGAACAGAAGGATATAATATTCTAATATATATCATCATCATCATATTCAACCATTATCTATCCACTGCTGGATGAAGGTCTCTCCAAATGCTTTCCACACAAGTCTATCCTGGGCCATTCGTTTCCACGTCACCCCAACCTGTTTTCTTATTTCATCCACCCATCTAGTTTGAGGACGTTTTCTAGGTCTTCGGTGGTCTCTTGGAATCCAGTTCAGAATTTCTGTTGTCCATCGTTGATCAGTTCTTCTTGCAATATGCCCAGCCCATCGCCATTTCAGCCCTTTTACTTTAACAATGATGTCCTCTACTCTAGTCTATATATATGTATATATCATGACAGGGCCTGATTATGCGAGTCCGAAAGCTCTGGGCATCCCCAATCTTAAATGAGCAAACCAGTCACACAGGGCAAGCACATCACCTCGACATGTTATACTTTAAACAACATCTACATCTACTTTGAAATAATTTATTCATAGAGGAAAGGAAAATTCATGTACAGCTGCAAAAATACAGAAAATTGGATTTTCATTATATAATATGCTTGCAGCAAAAAACGCTGCAAGGAGACGAAAGGACAGCAGTAACGAAATTAGTAATGGGACTTCTTTTCGGGTCAAGAGATTGAAGTCCTCTCATAACCCATATGACAGACGAATACACCAGTATCGAAACACGACTCGCATGTCATGATGTAAACAGTGTTTGATTAAACACTCCGCATACACTAATATTAGGCCACTGACATTATAATTTGTTTATACTGGCATGTTCGTAGACAACATATAGGCGTACGCATGAAGTTCATAAGATGGCGTTACAGGCTTACAATGGCGGTATAGAGCTACAACTTCATAGTTTTACAAGTATATATACAAAATTTCATTGCAATGTACATGACCCCCCCTCTTGCGTACCCCAGCGGTAGACAAGCACTATCCTGGAAACCTGAAATAAAGAGGAAAGGACCAAAAAACGCAATGCGAACTTAAAGCAATGTAAATGGTAAAATATAGAGAGTGACATCAAGAGATATGAAGGAAATCAAAGTAAATAACGGTCTTTCGCGTATTAAAAAAAAAAAAAGCCCAGAATTCCCAAAGGATTGAAGGGAAAAGGATACTTTAATTGAGAGAGAATTTTCCTTTTCATCTTTATTTTATTTTCGTAGGCACAGTGCCTAGACTGTCTACAGAACAATCCGGCTCCGATATGATGGATGAGTGCCCAAAACATCCAGCAAGATGTGGAAGAGCATGGCAAACCGCGTGTTGGCCACAGCCAAATAGATAGAAATCAGTTCACCTCATTAAAAGCTGAACTTGGAGGGTTCTTTAATTTACCACTCTTAGCATCCACAGGGAGTAACTGGGTTTTGGCGCCGTGAGGGAGTACGGGGTTGCAATGTCTGCCAAAGCCTTTTTCAAAGTCAAAGGCCAGGGGGCAATCGACGCGAGAAATGATAGAGGGCAAGGTTTCTTGTTTCTGCTGTGTCCCATCTTTTTAACAGGTGCAAATGCCAAGAGAACAAGACTGGGTTTAGGTGCCAACTTGTTGGCGACTAAACATAGCGACAACGAGAGACAGGGAGTCTCAGATAATGAGGAGTGCGTGTGGACAAGCTTCTAGAACGGCTCAGTGTCGCTTTGGAGACAGTTTAAGTCACTCCCTTGGAGATTATGAAAACAAAAGTTACTGATGTGGTACTTTTCGAGAGACAATAATGAGCAACTGCTCATGAGCTCATTATGAGCTACTTATTTTACGATTATGTATTACTTTCACAGCTAGTGTTACAGTATGGGTAGAGACATGCGAAGTGCAGTTCATTGACCGGCCCATGGAAAGATTCCGCATGTCATAAAATGATGCACAGAAGAGGTGGGTGAAATCACTCTCGTTCATGGAATAACTCACCGATTGATTTGGATCACTTTTGTGAAAGACTGACTCCACCCACCTATAATTGACAGAGAGAGAATCTAGCTTTCATACATCAGAAACCAGCTATATTCTCCATTTTATAATTGCGCCTTTTTAAATATTAAACTATTTATATCTAAGATGGAGACGGAATTTGAAAGTTAAGCTAACGGCTACAGATATACATTATGTCAAAATATCGTATTCACTACACAGGCAACCACATTCGGTGTAATAGCGGACACTTTAGCATTAAAACAAGTTTATAAACATTGTACTGCTATGCAATGTTGAATATTATTACAGTACCATGTTTGTATTAACAGCTAAAATTACAAGTTTATATACTGCTAATACAAACAAGTTTATATACTGCTAATACAAACAAGTTTATATACTGCTAATACAAACAAGTTTATTCCGTCATTATTAAAGGGTTTATTCCGTCATTACAAACAAGTTTATGCTGTTAATACAAACAAGTTTATGCTGTTAATACAAACAAGTTTATGCTGTTAATACAAACAAGTTTATGCTGTTAATACAAACAAGTTTATAATACAAACAAGTTTATTCCGTCATTATTAAAGAGTTTATTCCGTCATTACAAACAAGTTTATACTGTTAATACACACAAGTTTATACTGTTAATACAAACAAGTTTATGCTGTTAATACAAACAAGTTTATGCTGTTAATACA
Source organism: Dysdera silvatica (assembly GCA_006491805.2). Lineage (NCBI taxonomy): Eukaryota > Metazoa > Arthropoda > Arachnida > Araneae > Dysderidae > Dysdera > Dysdera silvatica. Next base: position 69,194,536 of record QLNU02015270.1, read on the forward strand.
AACAAGTTTATGCTGTTAATACAAACAAGTTTATGCTGTTAATATAAACAAGTTTATACTGTTAACACAATATTATATGATGGTGCACAATTATAAAAGTTTTCATCGATGTTCAACTGATATAAGACTATGACCTCACCTAGTTTATATATATATATATATATAAAAGGAGGGAGAGAGAGAATAAAACATATTGTAAAGGGAATGTCAGCAAAGCTCTTCTGACGTCAAAGGCAGTGTCGTAACTCCTGGCAGAATAGCGGAAGAAATGTGAGCAGACAGCAAGAAAGGCAACATCGATGTATAAAAAGACTGCACGCTACTATCAGTTGGCAATAGTGTGTAAAATGTCTTCACTTTTCGCGTGTGAAGGTGTACGCCGCCAAGCCTTTCTGCTGAACTGTGAGTTATAGTGTATTTAAATAAGACAACAGATTGGCTCAGTTATTTAATGATCTGGCAGGTATTCTGCCACTCTCCGGCCAAACAAATTAATTCTCCTTCAAAGACAAATCACCTTTATTCCTAAAAGTGTGTGTGTGTTTTGCCAGACAAGAAATAAGATAAAATTATGCGATTTAAAATCTGCTAAATCCCTGCTTTTGCTCGTGTAAGTGTAAGATAGACACACATACATTAAACTAACGAACCTGCAAAACGTTAGTTCCAAAGAAACCGTAGTTAAATATTTATTAACAGCACGCTTTAAAGCAGATAAATGAAAGCGCATGCAAGATTTACCACGGTTTAGGTTAAGAGTGCACTTTCGCGTTTCAATGCTTTCGTATGCCGCGGTGGCCCAGTAGGTTTAAAGCGCCGCGGTTGACACGGAAGATCCCAGGTTCGACTCCCGCCGGGGGCGAAGTCACATTTTCTTCTATATATATAAAAGCTTGGCTCCGAGTTAAAACACGCGGGTGTCAAAAATATTAGCCATGGTTGACCCGCAAATTATTTTAGAATTGCCCACAGGTCAAAAAGATCAAATTTACAGATTCATTTATTTGGCAAGGTGTCGAAGATATATATTGTGTTATAGGTTCCACATTGTTATATTAGCTTACTGTCACACTAACTGAACGCAAGGAACAGTGGTTGAATTGGGGAAAAAAAGAAGGGGGATGCTCACCAGTTGGGGGTACGCTTCCCCACACACACTTTCTTGGTAAGTGGGGGGACGCGTCACCCCACGCCTACCCACACTGTTTTCTACTTGTTGCAAATTTTCCATTGCGGCTTCCTCGATGTTCTGGAGTATATCGGAACCATTCTTGTTTTGTTTGTTGCATTTTTGAAGCCAATTCATGAAACTCGTCTTGTTTTTGTATTAGATATAGATCACGAATGAAATCAAGAACTCTCAATGAAGCTGTATCACTATGGTAAAGGTAAATAGTCAATGCTGTTGCCAACGAAGATCATAAAAATATGCTGTTCATGTCCAACGGGAAGAGAAGAAGAATCGTTTCAATGTGTTGTGAAAATAGGGAGTGCCTCTGGTTCATTCACCAGGAATTTAGAATTTTCGTAAATCAATATGGCTTTATGCACACAAAATATCGTATTGAAACGGGACAATGGATAATTTTAGCACATGTTGCTCCTTGTTTTTATGATCTTCGTTGGCAACAGCATCGATTTTAATAACGTGTTGGCGCAGCCTATGTGCAAACAGTTGAATGACAACAATCGAAGCGTATGGACATTTTTCTTGCTGAAAAGGTTACTGTCATTTTTGTTTTTCTTCAGTAGTTTTTTTGGGGGGACAATATAACAAAGACAATAAACAATCTAATAAAGATCTAGGGAACAAATCCTCACACTCCAGTAAAAAATTATTCGACACTGTTCAACGCTCACGAATCGAACTCTAAGGGTTGCTCCATGAGTTTAACCTGGAACAGTTCATTGATCAAAATAGGGAACGGGAACCTTTGTTTATTCCAGCTGTACAGAACCACTATTGCCTTACTTATCGTGTGTGGGCTGTCTATCCCCCTCCATCCCGGAAAAAAAAAATCGATCTGCTTTGATTGACGGTTTCACTGGAGCTCGACATCTCATCCTTAATTACACTGGGCGAGTTTACACGCTCCTCGCTGGCAAATTTACTCGCTGTTATTACACTGAGCGAGTTTAGCAAAGTTGTCTAGCTAACTTGCTGCTCACTCGGCTAGTGAAGTTGAGGAGTGGGCTACTTTACACGCTACTTGCCCAGGTTTCCTCGAATTTGATTGGCTGAAATAAACCCTCGAAAGGGGCGGGTGGAGTTGAAAGCCAGTTTAGAAAAATTGCCGTCTACTGAGCACCTCTATTGCGCACTTTTACTGGGCGAGTGAGCGAGTTTTACAAGCTATGTGTAAACGAAAACCGCTGAGCGAGTTGAATCTCACTCATATACTGACTAGTTTACAAGCTAGCGAGGAGCGTGTAAACTCACCCAATGCAACTGAGAATTAAGGAACCAACCCATGGACTGGCATTTAGTCAGTAAGCATTTATTATTATTATTTTTTGCACGGTTGGGAGTCGAACCCAGGAACACCGTACTATAGGCAATTTATATACAATATGCAATTTAACCCCTTAACTGCCTAGGAAAACTTAGGAGATTCGCTCCCCACCCAGTGCCACCATTTTTCGCACATGCGCGCGTAGTGATGCAGTTTATTGGGGGAAAAGCAGAGGCACGATTTGCAATCTAAAAACTGTTTACTTTTAAAAAAGCATTTTACAAAAAAAATTACATTAAAAATTATTTAATAAAAAAAATTACATTTAAAAAAAAAGCAGCAGCACGTTACAAAGGAACGTATTTCGGAAAGCCGCATATATATATACGTCGGCGGTAGTAACGCATCGGCTATGCAAGAAGTATATATGCGTCGGCGGTAATTAAGGGGTTAATAATAATTCAGGGCGTATGAATTAATAATCACATCGCTGATTATTTAATGACCGTAAAAACCAGTTTAAAAAAATACTTTCTTGGTCTTTATCAACCACGTCGAAGAGAAACGCCAATTGGTTGAATTTTGATGGCGCAAGGACATCACGGGTCATTTTGCGGCACCAAACGTGGTGAGGCCGTATTTACGGTTCGAAAGTGAAACGCAATTTTACGGAAAATTTATCAAAAGCAGTGCCTTCTGATTTTAAGAAATGGCAGGATCCAATCACTTTCCAAAGGTGCGCAGAAAAAAAAAAAGGAAAAAAAAAAAGAGAGTAAAAAGAAAAGAAAGAACACTGAAGCAATTCAGTTTAAGGCCCAATCACAGAAAACTTCTTCGCCCCAAACGAAGATAAGGAGAATTTTAAAATTTGAAAAAGCCATTTACGGAAGCTTGGGACAGAGACCTCCATGGCGAGCTTATAAAATTGAGGATGCAGAAATTCTTTGCCAGAAAATTCGTTTAGAGCCGAGAATGCCGGCGACGTTGCCATGACAACGTCGATCCGCTTGGCCGTGTAGCGGGAAGGTATCTAAAGTCGTCGCAATATTTCTCCAAAGCCAAACTATATTCTCGACGACTGCAAAGCCAGGCCGTAAAACCCACACGAGCCTGTATTTGAAGCCCAAGAGTTTCTAGAAGACGGCGGCAACCCTGCCGAAAAATAAAAATACGCCAAAGACCGTCTCTCCAGCAAAAAAGTTTCCAATCGTAAAGACGCGTCCCTGCTTTTAAACGAGCGAATTAAAATGAAGAGAGAGAAAAACTGTTACAGTCACGGAGCAACAGGAAACAATCCTAAAGTAATAAAAATCTATCAACTATTAATATCGTTTGGCTAATAATTAGAATGTCTGAAAAAAAAAAAAAAAAAGTGGTTTCAGTGAGAAATCCAATGTTTTTATATGTTACGACGAACTTCGAAATTCAAATAAACTTTAATATAAAAATTATAGACATTGTGTTTTTACGGCAAAAGAACATCAACATAGGTCGAGACCTACAGTTTTTTTTTCTCTCTTCAGAAATGGGAACCTGTGCAGTCAAGGGAAACACACACTGGACTACAGTGAGCAAAAAAATGGCACGCTCCGACGTCACCACTGGGAGCCAAAACCTGCTTAATGGCACAGTTGGATTAATGCCTTAGCACTACACCACTCTAAGACAGTGGATTTGCATTTTTTTAGAGGATTCCGAACCACTTAAAGCCTAGGAAAACTAACTCCCGAACCGCACTAAGAAGTTAGCTGGTAAGCTTTCTATTATATATTTTTGTTTATTTTTATTAAAAGCATCATCACGAGTCGAAATCGATTAACGACCGTTAATCGAATCGATTAAATGAACTCCTGTTTAAAACGTTATCACTGCATCACCGCACACATAAACGCTACAGACATTTAATTATAACCACTGATGCACGCAGGGGGAATTAATGAGGGGTCATAATCCGCAACACGTTTTCGATTGCCGAAAACTACAGTATCATGCATATATATACGAACTTGTACTCCCGTGACTATCTAAGTCACTGAGTATAATCCACGGCAGAAATAATTCAAACGAAAAAGAGCCCGATTCTAAAATAATGCGCAATAGTTTACCCCTAGCGACAGGCTTCCTTGCATTCAAGCGTTTAGTGCAGGAAAGCGAGTCACGAGGGTAGGTGAGTGTTTCGAAGTTACGAAAAACGACTGTGTTTGCAATGAAAAAACATAAATATTCCAGACTGCTGACGACAAGGTTGATTTTCTTTTCTTTGGTCATCGTTTTCCAAATAAAAAATATGCTCTGAAGTGGAGAAAAGACACGTGATCTTAAACGTAGTAGCTGAGGCCTTTAAGTATACTGTCATTTTCAGGTTAGGATCTAGCACTAGCGAGGTATAACGATTCAGTTGCAATTGAGTTAGTTTGACTGCTATGTAATAATGTAATAATTTTAACGTTAGGTGAAACGAGGCAGCAAAACTAATGAGGATCGTTTTGGGTCCCCAGACAAGGTTTAAACTATAAGTTGAGATGCTAGCCATTATATGGTGATGTTAAGCTTGTTCGTAAGATTTCAGCTTTATGTAAAATGAGTTATTATATTGAATAACTTCGATCCCTGTATAAGATCTGATCTCTATATAAATTTGTATAAAATTTGACCTTTATATACGATGTGACCTCTGTACAAGATATGATCTCTATATAAATTTGTACAAGATTTGACCTCTGTATAAGATGTGACTTCTAGGAAAGATCTGATCCCTGTATAAGATCCGAGAAATTAAAATCTGATTCCTGCATAAGCTCTTATCTCTGTATAAGATCTGACAAGTTAAGAGCTGATCCCTGTACAAGAGCTGACAAGTTAAGATCTGATCCCTGTACAAGAGCTGACAAGTTAAGAGCTGATCCCTGTATAAGATCTGACAAGTTAAGATTTGATTTGTGTATAAGAGTTGACAAGTTAAGATCTGATTCATGTATAAGTTAAGTCATCTGGTCTCTCTACAACATCTGAGTGGATAAGTTAAGATCTGATACCTGTATAAAATTTAATTGAATAAGTGTTAAAATCTTCGTTGATTATACAGTTTCTGATAAACCACGGGTATCAAAATGCAGATCTAATAGCTTTGCATTAAAATTGTTGCTGGTGCAAATAATCATTTGAGGCGCTTTGGATTATTACCCTTTTATCCCGCACCTTATTTCAGCAATACATCTTCTGCAACAAGGAATGAAAAAAAAACTCATTCTGTACGCAAATATATTATATTTGCGGGAAAAAAAGGCTTCCCTTACTTCGTTAGAGCAATACTCTCCAATACAATACTCGTTTTGAGTTCCGGAAGTGCGCAACACAATTGGTGGAGCGACATCTTAACGTTACCCATGAACCATCGCATATTTGCACAAGTTAAATTTGAATCCAGCTTAGCAAGCTTAGTGGAATGTGGGTGACGCAACCACTACGCGCTAGATCCATTACCCAAGCCATCGGAACGCTTTAGAAGAAGGGTCCCGAAGAATAAACAAAAGAAATCATAAGCACCATCAATTTTAAAAACGAAAGAAAAAGTCTGTGTTCCAGGGCTCCCCCAATATCTGACGTCAACGAGCCAGCCAAGAAAACACGTGGATAAAAGGTTCCCTCCCAAAATAGCGAAGACAGCTGGCAACGGTAACAGCGTAATCGGTCGAGGAACATTGAAGAAACGAAATCGAAAAATGCTTAAGGCGCAAAACTAAAATATAGCAGAGATAAACGACTTGGAGGAACAAGGTATTCGGTACTGATGGTTTGCGCTGTCGTGTTGTTTGTTCGCGGTGTCGATTTCTTGTCTTATTTGGAGGAATAAAGAGCTGGGGAAAAAGGTCATCCATTTTAAGACGAGATGCCTCAGTGGTGCTGTGTAAAATAACCCCTTGTACACTTTCTCCAAGTTGCGCAAATCAAAACCATTAAAAGAAGTACTCATGCTAGCCAAAAATACCTTAGCTGTACTCCTTAGGTAAAAAAGGACCGTGGTCCATTCATCAAGACATAAATGAAACAGTTGTTCCTCCCAACAGCATGCACAAACAGCCTTGGAAGATTTCCACAATTGCTTGGCGACATGCACTTTCCCTGTCGCTTTTTAATGCCTGCTGTCAATCAGTCAAGAATTTTAAAGCGTTCGACTCCAAAATCAGAGGCAAATCAATCAAACGCATAGTTAGAAATAGAAATGTGAGGACGGGAGAGGAATTACCTAAGGTTAAAGAAAAAAGGTTTTACCCAAGGTTTAAAAAAACAAAACAGAAGACGAACAAATGTCTTTTTCACGAAGAATGAAATACAAGAAAGAGCTAAGTAATGTCATTTTACGGATTGCAAGATCGTTTTCTAAGTTAATGCAGCGGAGATTAAGAATATCGGTTGGACAGAAGGAGCTATTTTCATACGGGGAGTAAGGTAAATCGAAAGTTCATTCAGGCCCGTAGCTAGATGGTTGTTACGGGGTGTGTGTGTGCTCTGAAAGCTACGGAAGGGCTTAAAATTCGTAAACGTTCCGATGTATTTTGTTAATCTACATATTAATACGAACTACATAAACAGACTAATATATTTAACTGGAAGGAACAGATTTCTTAACGTGAATTTTCCATTGAAAACTTATAAACTTTAGTATATTTCACTATAATTTCCCTTATCCTTACTATGGTGTTGATGAAGACTCAAACCTTTGTAAAAAAAAAACAAAAAACATTATATACGCAAAATCTACCGTAGAAAGCTATTTTTAATATATTTTGAACGCCAAAGAGCCATGTCCATTATCATGTACATTTTTATACAAAACAAAAAATTTAAAATAAGATTCTACAATAATTTATTTTGAGAAAAAATTTTCCAGGGGCGGGCGGGGTGCTCAGCATTTGTCCCTTCTTTATTTTGCAACCTTATACGTACACTTATACACATGGAACATATATACGTGTGGAGATGCCCATCGAATATTAATTAAGATAGGAAATTACTTTTACCTGACGTACATCCTTTCGGTGCCTGTTTAATTGCATACAATATTGATGCAGTATAACAGGAGAGATGTTAAAGATGTAAATAGAATTCTGAAGACTGTGTACATATGCGTACCTACACAACGACCATAAGAGATAAAGTGTCCCCACGTCAATATAATTTTTTAAACACTTTTCCCCAGCTTATGCCCAAATGGCCAATGAAACCTTAAGTTGTTTCCATATTTTAACGTACATAATTTAAACTGTGAGTTTTAGTTTTCCTACCCAGGATGGCATTGGTGCAAGAATAAAAAGCCTCAATAAATATTCAGTTACACAAAATAGGGAATGAATTAGGTAGATGTGTATGCCCACGCACGGACGAATGCACTCATACATACACACAAAATTTTTACAGTGTTAAGAGCTGCTTCCATCGCGGCGTGTTCATAGAAAACTTTCTTTAATTTTTCGTTTAACTTATCTTTTAATTCAATTTAATTTTACTCCTAAAATTTATAAAGCTGTCAATAAATGCTACAACATCAGGGTCCCCACTTACATTGGAGAAAAAATTCCCTGACTTTTCCAGATTTTCCGACAAAATTCCCTGATGTTTCTGACAAAATCCCTTAATTAATCGCAAATTAACTCTGAATTGAATTTCAGTTTCGGGAAAAATAATTTCATACTCGTGTGAAATTTTGCTATTCAGAAAGAAGTTATGGAGGTTTTCCTTGAGTTTTCCAGGTTTATCCACAAAATCTCGTTTTCTTCTGACTTTTGGTGATGATTACAAATTCTGCGATTATTAGTGATTTGAAATTCTGCGATTATTAGTGATGCTTTCAATTTTTCCGATTATTAGTGATGATTTCAAATTCTCCAATTATTAGTGATGGTTTTACCAAATTCTCCGATTGTTAGCGATTTCAAATTTTCCCGCTACTAGTGATGATGTAAAATTCTCCCATTGTTAGTGATGATTCCAAATTCTCTCATTATTAGTGATGATTTCAAATTGTCCCATTACTAGCGATGATTTCAATTTCTCCGATTATTAGTGATGATTTCAAATTTTCCAATTATTCGACATTTTCCATCTGCGTGTGAACCCTGATCTCTGATTATTCATGACTTTATATCTTTTTGTACACTCATTATTATTATTATTATTATTACAGAGCCTATATATTATCTAGTTTAAGAAATACACAGTGAATATTTTAGAAAGAGACGAGCGTTACAGATTAATATATAAATAATGATCTGGGAAAGGACTTCCCCCAATGACAAGTTAAATCATTTTCAATTTACGAAAGAGGCAGCTTGTTCCGTTCTCCATTACGAATTCCCGTTGCGAACACTAGCATTTATACATTTAATAAAGCTATTTCAAGAATCATAAACTTACGTTAACGGAAGCTGTCTTCGACGAATATAACAAGAATATCGAATCAGCTTCTCCGGTGAAAAGTACGGCGAAGATATCGATTCAAATTCGATATGACCAATTTTCGTCAAATGTTTCATAGCTTTAAAACCGAAATACAAATATAGATTCTATCGCTTCACCATCCCTTAAAATAATTCGACAATATAGTCGTAATACAATTCCTAAACTGCTTCCCCATTTACAATTTTCCACGACATAAAATGTCATTTATTCATCTAAACGTTACGGATTAAAGCCGCAGGCATAGACAGCCTAAAAGCCTTGCGTGGGGGACATATTCCGTTCCTTCCCCCCTGAATGCACGCTGCACTCATTTGTAACTAATTCTGCAAGTAATTGCTAAGCGCCCCCCCCCCTCCCATACATCAGTAACTGAAATGTTAAGTAAACATAACCATGATAAAATAGGAGGACCGAAAAAGATGTACGGCCAGATATAACCATGCTATATTAATATATAACTATATACATTAAGTAATTATTATACTGAATATGTAATATTATATAACATTGGTTGTTTGTCCAAGGAATACAATAAACGCGGAACTCGTACATAGTAGATAGAGACTTTGAACAACGGTCAATGGACTTTCACATGCCGATTTATTATTTTTATTACAAAACCCTGACATCATACCGTTAGGAAATATTTCAAACGTTCTGGGTCACAATATACAGGGTGTCCACAAAGTCTTTCATTGATTAAGAAAATGAATGACACATAAACTAAGTAAATTAAAAACTTCAATAGTTTAACCAAAAAAAAAAACCAGCTTAGATAAACCAAACTCCAAATGGAAAAAACAGATCGTTTCTGATTTGCTTAGTTTTCAGGTCATTCCTTTTCTTAATTAGGGAAAGACTTTATGGACACCCTGTACATAACATTTGACTCCAACTTTTCTGCTCTGATAACACATATCATCAAAATACCTCGCTCACCACACACAGCCATATTTACTATCAAAAAGTCAACAACTCGAATTTCCCAAATTTAAATACTGACGCGAAAACCTTTGACAAGGACTCACCGTTTCTTGAGTGTAAACAACAACAGAATAGCGTCCGGTAAACAGCTATTGTTATGGTATCAATGCACAGGACGGGTAACAGGGTGCACTACTGACAACACTACTCACTCACCTCAACAGCTTCAGCAAAACTAGAGTGAGAAATAGCGAGACTTAACGTTCACAATCTCCTCCAGTTCTTACTATTTTAGATCTCACGACAGAAGCGAAAGTCAACCGAGCCAGCAAAGCCGGGGAGGACCTTTCTCCGTGCCAAAGGAACGCAACATACTCTCTGGATTCAGCTATTTCTTGCGGTATGTATTTAGCATCTAATTTATGTGCCACTTCGGCACGGAGCTTCCGCATAAAGATTTAAGTGGCACTTCATAGTTGGCGCACGGCGCAACGAACTACGAATGGCTGAATGAATCTTCACGAGTGGTGGAAAAACTCCCAAAAACAACACTGGGAGCCCAATGCGGAAAGGCGTGAATAGGTCAATAGTGAAAACCGTTTATTATTAGCAAACTAAGCTCTCGCGGGTTCTCATGGAAATCAGCATCTTCCCCTCACATTCAGATAGCCAAATTTGGAAAGAATGAGTAAAAAAAAAAAGATAAGCCCGGGTTCAACAAAACCTCGGGAAACATAATAGATAATCAGCATGAAGAGCCCACAAATGAAGGATTCATGAAGTGTCTTATCAATGAAAGCTCGGAGACTGACAAGCGAAATTTACAATAGAGTAAATGTTGTCGATTACAGGAAATTATCTCACAAATTTAATCGAAAACAACGCTCCAAAACTCTAGCAACACAAACGTATGATTAATTCAACAATGCCTGCATTTGTGCTTCGGGTTAGCATGTGGGCTTATAGGAGACGGGACCGACGATTTCAAGCGACCACCGAACTACAAAACACAGTCAAAGTCGGTAAAAACGTGGTTCATTATATTCGCGATACTCCACACACATATGTACTGTACACATATGCATGTACTGTACACATATGCATATACTGCACACATATGTACTGAGCAGCGGTCGCCAACTTGTCGGACCACTAAATTCATAATTTTAAATCCCGCGGACCACATTTCGTGAATTTAGTGCAATATAAAGGTGGAAATTGCATTCAGAATATGAGAATCACTTAGAATATTATTTTTGTTTTATTATTAATAAATCATTAAAAATGCAAATAATGTCCAGCTTTTGCTGCGGATCACCAGTTGGTGTCTCAAAAACGTTGACCGCAGCTCTAATTCCTTAAATATTGATCCTAGACATATGTATTAAATTGGAAAGTGGCGTAAAAAAAAGGTGCAGAATTTTATGAAATCGATTAAAATTGCAGAGGATTATTTTTTGAAGAAATACAAAATTTAAATTTTTATACAGTCCCTGTACACAAAAATTTCCAATGAGTTCAAGTCATACTCCAATAGGTCACTATACCAAATTTCAGCATTCTATTGGAAAAAGAACCAGAGATATGAAGACCCAAAATAATGTGACCTAGCAGAATGAATTCCCCCCCTCCCCCCTCTTCCAGGCATGGTACCCATTGCTCCCTTCAAAAAGTGTTGTCAGTTATTTTGGACTTTGATATCTCTGGTTCTTTTCCCACTAGAATGCTGAAATTTTGTATATTGACCTATTGGAGTATGAGGCACATTTTACTCATTGGGAATTTTTGTATACAGGGACCGTACAAAAACTTAAATTTTGTATTTCTTCGAAAAATAATCCTCTACAATTTTAATCAATTTCATAAAATTTTGCACCTTTTTCTACGCCACTGTCCAATTTTATACATATGTCTAGAATCAATATTAAAGGAATTAGAGGGGCGGTCAATGTTTTTGGGACACCCTGTATATATTATATATGGTGCCGGATTAAGGCTTTTATGGGCCCTAATCTGGAAGGATAGAATGGGTTCTAAAGGATATGGTTCTCACGATATATATTCAATCAATAAATCATGAGTTTTTCTTGCCAAGTCACTATCTCCAATATTCAGGTTTATCACCATTTCTCGGACATTTGTAAATAAACAGCTGGCGCAACTTCATGCCGCCTTCATGTCGTCACCAGGCCGCGTAAGTGGCCCCCAAACACACGTGACCCTAGGCCCACACCAACTTTCCCTTCCGCAAATACTGCACTGATTATACATTCAATCAAACTAACTGAAATCATTTGTTATAGTCGTTAATTCGTTATATTCGTGTTCGCTATAAGCGAGTTCCACTGTACTAATAAAAAAAGCTAAGAGCACCTTTGTATTTTTACGACGGAGGAACAGCAAAGGTTTTGTAAGAACTTCTGCTGTTCTTCTGGACTGTTCTCTGCTGATATTCTGGGTTTTTCGAGGAATCTGAACTTTTTAAAGGCCTCATAATCAGGGCTGGATAAATCCGGTAGCTAGTGCCTACTAGGAAATCGTATTTTCCTATTAGCATTGAGGCGGGCGAGTACGTTTTGCCACGATTTATACGAGTCCTATCTATAACTATCACCATACCTTTTACTGGTCCCTATCTATAACCATACCTTTTACTGGTCCCTTGTGCATCGTTATAGATTTCACTGCATTAATAATATAACTCATCTTGTTTGTTAGCGAGGGTTAAATTTTAAGTGAAATATACATTCGTAAGCAGCGGCATTCCTACGTATCACAACTTTACTTACAACTTGATTTTTCGTTACGTCTGTATTCGTGCAAAATTTTAATAATAATAAAAAAAAGGAAGTTAAGAAAAATATATTCATATTTCCAAATCAACCCGGACTGTCTTTGTTTTTTACGTTTATAACATTGCGTCTTCCAGGATCAAAACACGCTCTTCCTTTCTCTCTCTGGCAGTATTATTTGCTTTATTATCAAACAACGAATTAGTGCGCAACCGGTTTATGCGCCCTGAATCTGAATGCGGATAAAAAAGTACTTAAATTCTTTTTTAAAGGTTTTAGGAAAGTAAATGATTTAAAAAAAAAATAAAATTGAATGGTACTAAATTTTGTTCCACGTTGAAACAAATACCACTTTGTGTCCATTTGTGGAGTTTCATGGTTCATATCCTCAGCATGAGCTTTTATTGTAACTTGCTGAGTTTTAAATTGTTTTAGAGTTTTCCTTTCTATGTGGTGTTTATATGGCTCTTAGTCTTATGGTTCACAGCAACCTTCTGAGTTTTAAATAAATATTATTTATCTATTACGCGTTCTATATCGAATTAGGATCGAATTTATCTACACTCGAGCTACTTGCCTGTACAATGGAGCGTAGATATTTCCGTGCTTGTAGGCACCCTTGAATATCACTTACACCTAAAGTCAAGGTAGGCAGACATAAGTTGCCCAATAATTGTAAAGAGAAAAAATTATCTGCGCACGCGCATAGGTGGACAGCTCGCACTTGTTCCGCAGTGACAGACAAAGCCAAATGAGCGTTTCCCCAGAAAAATAAAAATTGCCAGAAATTGGCGGATTTCCTCCAGCGCCAAACGGTTTGACGACTGTTCCACTCGGAGTGCAGGTTATTATGTCACAAAGGGTGACAGACATGGTGCTAAGCGCGCATATCAAAATGGTGGCGAAACAAAAAAGGTGATGTCTTTTATACAGACGCGTCCGCCCACAATTCCCACAAGGCCGCCGCATCAAACGCGGGAAACGAAGAAGAATTTGAGTTCCTGTGCCAACTTGGCAGAATTTTTCAAGGAGGAACCGAAATTAGATAGGTTGGCGAACAATTGCTGGAAAGAATGCAGGAAGGCAGATGGGTCAAAGGCCTATGCTGTAAGTTTCGCCAGAAACGTACGAAAAAGAGCAGCTCGGTAAAGATGGAAATTAAATACTTCTTTGGAAAGAACTCAGTTCCTGATGGGAACAAGGAAATCTCGTTTAGAGAGAACTCTATTTCTCTCTCTTTTTTTAACGGATCGTGGCACTTGTAATTGTTACTATATGACAATTTGAGTCATCTGATATCAGTTAATTTGAGCCTATGGTATTACGTCATTTGGTTGCTTCTGAATTACGAGTTTAATTATAGAACTTAATTTCAGCCGTGATATTACTTGAGCTGACATTGCTAGAAGTAGAACTTGAACCATGACATTTAAAGGCTGTTATATTAGTTAAATTGAGTTGCGACATTACTTAGATTCAGTTGCAGCATTGCTCGTTCTAGAGCAGTGGTTTTGGGGCTTTCCCACTTGCATACTCCCGTTTAAATCCATTTTTACGAATTATGCACATTGTTTTCAAATCCTGACATTTCTGTTTAGTGGCTATCTTAAGGTAAAATAGTGGAAATGGGCCAATAAGTTGAGAAAGAAAAACCATTGCACTAAAAGTACAAAACACAGATTTAATTTCACAATATTCTTAACACGGAAACATGCATAGCTTTATGTTAAATATTGACAATGGTGATTATGTAAAGTTTAAAACTCAGTTATTTGATTAATGGCCACTGGCCGCCAGCAAGGCTCTTTTTCAGGGTGGTAACAAAACGCAGGAAAAAAAAATTCCCTGATTTCCCTGATATTTTTACGTCCGTGTTGTCAGCAAAATGATGAAAAATACCAAATGTATAAATGCTATAATATATGAAAAAACAAACAAACCAGCAACTCATGCAGCCTTCGTCTCAACGTATTGCCACTGACTAAGTGGTAGTACGTTGAGACGAGGGACCAAACTATGATTTATGACTTCAACGAGACCTAAACAGAGTGTCTACGTGGGTACAGAACTGGAGATATTACACGAACTTTAACAAACGTATGGAATTGCGTAGCTTCTCTGGGTAAAAAAATTGTAAAGAAGTTACTAATTAGAAGACAAATTAAAAAAATTAAACAAAAATAATTCGTTTACTTTAAACATTTTCGTAAATACCAAAGTTTAATATCAGTCCAGTCAGTGGCGTAGCTAGTTGTTTTGCCGCCCGGGGCGAGTGACTGTCATTGCCCCCACCCCACCCAATGGGGTAACAAAACAAATAAATTTTGTTTTTTAAAGGCTAATTGCCGCCCTCCGAATTGTGGCACCTGCCCCCCTAGCTATGCCACTGAGTTCAGTTGTGTTTGAAAAAAATCCGTGTCGATCTAGTTAAAGCCATAAATCATAGTGTAGTGCCCTTGCCTTAGAGTATTGCCACTACCAGAGTATGAAGTTGTGATGTCTTTTCTTCCTTGTATTATCCACTTCTGAAGGAAACACTATTTTTAGTGGCAACAGCAACAATTCTTAATAATGTAATTGTTAGTAGCCTTAAAGTGATTTGAGGCATATGTTAAACTTCAACTCGTAATATCTCGAGTTCTATTCACCTCAGGAAATTCATTTTAATCTTCTTAAAACAAGAATTATATAATCTTATGTAAAAGGGGGCTAGCCCCCCCCCCCGCGACATGTAGAATAATTATAATCCAAGAACAGTTGAGCCGTTCGAAAAAGTAGTTCACGTTTATGAACCAATTTGCCCATCTCTAACATTTGCTGCCGTTTTAGCAATCAAACATTTTCTTTTTCCCTGATTTCTGTGAAATTTTGAAAAGTTCCCTGAGAATTCCCGGTTCTGTTACTACTCTGCTTTTATTAAAAGCCATTTCATTTAAGTATTCCTTTTCGCGTGGTCGGTCACAAAACATTTAAATACTGCAACCTTAGAAGGGTTCGTTTGATCAACATTTTTCGTGAAGAATAATAGATAGTTTTCAGTTTCAGAATGTAACCTTTCTGCAGAGTCAAAAAGGGCAGGATTGAATTAGGAAATAACGAAGTGGCGAATGTAATGGTGACTGAAGTCGTATTTTTAATCACCATTCCCCAATATTTAGTTGCCCTGGGGCCAGTGGCGACCGTGAATTTTAATCTTTACGATCAAGTATTTTTTTTACAAACTTCTAACTTGTTGTTAATAATAATATTTATCTTAACTCAAAAGTCTGTAACAATTGTTATACAAGTCACTAACCGATAGAAACACAGTCAGTGAGGTTGTTAAGCTTGCTTTGATGCGCCTAGTTTCTGTAAATCAAGTTAAATAAAAAATGACAGATACAGTCTGAAATCCGGACTTGCATCAAGCTTGTTGGGGTATTTTTATTTATTTATTTTTTAAATGAAGGTGCAAGAAAAATACTTTATACGCTAATTCAATATTAGTAAATGGTAAAGGGTATTCCAGTGTCTTTTCACCTAGCTGGTGTTTTATTTTATGTGTGTGGGTGGGTGGGTGTGTATGTAGTGTGTGTGTGCCATTAAGAGTATTTTTTTTGGAAAAGTTGGCCGAACAACCGGCCTGTATTTTCGGCCTTCACTGAACTTTTTGTATTCTTTACTGGCATCTATCCAAAAGGTAATAAGACGTTTTCTTTTAAAATCAGAATTCAAGGCAGAAAGGGTTGAAAGCGTGATTAACCGCTCTTTTCGTTGATTGATAGTTAAACTTTTTTGAAAGATTTTTCACTAAAGGGATATGGAATTCAGTGGTTGTTTTTTCCATCGTTGAGTGAATTCAGCTCCGCATTGTTCCATAACTAATATTTTGCTTATTTTACTTGTTTTTCCACCATTGCCAATAAATTTTCGCGTACGGCCCAGCACATACAGGGTGTCCCAAAAATGACTGACCTATTAAAAAAAGAGGGGAGAGGGAAGCAATAGAGATGCACGTTTGTTTTTTGTTTAATTGAAAATTTACTAATTATAGTGCAGCAAACGGTGCATCTCTATCGTTTACTTTTTTTAATTAATTAATTTTTCAAATAGGCCAGTCATTTTTTTGGGACATCCTGTACATTGGGAGTGCCTTTATCATCAGTTAGTAATATCACCTTAGAACAGTGGTTCCTAAGTTGGGCTGTGACATTATCTATTCTCATCATTTTCATTCAAAATGGGTCACCCTTTAGAAGTCAATCGCAAAATCATCTTTTATAATCATTCGGGTTTTGCAATGTCAGGAAGTGTTATGTACAGTTTTAATGGAATATACTTTTTTAAAAGTTAGGTACAAGGAAATACATATTAAGTTAATGCAATAATTAGTATTTCAGAAATCGTCTAATATCTGATAACTGCTTAATAATATTCAATAAAAACAACTACTTAATAATATTCAATAAAAACAACTACTCAATAATATAATATAAAAGCAACTAAACTTAATAATATTTAATAAACCGACTACTTAATAATATTCAACAAAACCAATTAATGAATAATATTCAATAAAAACAATTAACAATAATATTCAATAAAAACAATTAACAATAATATTCAATAAAAACAATTAACAATAATATTCAATAAAAACAATTAACAATAATATTCAATAAAAACAATCAACAATAATATTCAATAAAAACTACTTAATAATATTCAACAAAAACTACTTAATAATATTCAATATAAAAATTCTCTCTCGATAATATCCAATAATTTTTTCCTTCATGTTATCCATATATAATTATTCATTAATAATTAATTAGTCAATCAGTCTCATGGAAAAAGGAAATGCTGTCAAATATTTTTCTGATGTATTTAAAATTTACTCTGCTTTTCCTGTTCCAAAGGAGACATAGTACGAAAAATAAAATTTAAATTAAAATTTCGCACACAGGGGGAAAAAGGGATTTTGGCAACATCTGCTTTTGAAGATTAGTGAGCGTATTTTGTAATCGACTTGGGAATTACGTGAGCCGCTTATTCAGAATAAATGGAGGGGCCAATGGCACAATTAAAAAGCTAACAAGCTCTTTTTTTTCTTCACAAAGTCGGTGAGAAATAATTATGAAAGAAGTTTTTAAATCGGGATATGTTTTTTCATTACAGAATTTCCTATTTTAAAATTCTACAAATTTGTCACAAAATGCTTTAAATTCATTATCACAAATAGTGTAAATTCACTGTCATAAAATAATGCAAATTCATTGTTACAAAATAGTGTAAATTCATTGCCATAAAATACTATAAATTCATCATCATAAAATAGTGTAAAATCATTGTCATAAAATACTGTAAACTCATTGTCATAAAATAGTGTAAATTCATCGCATTAAAATAGGGTAAATTCATTGTCATAAAATATTGTAAATCCATTGTCATAAAATACTGTAAATTCATTGTCATAAAATATTGTAAATTCATCGTCATAAAATAGTATAAATTCATTGTCATAAAATAATGCAAATTTATTGTCATGAAATTTTAGGAAAATATTTATTACACCATATGAAAAATACAGTATAAAAAGTAATACAGTGAAACCTCGATTTATCGTTCCGAAAAATGAACGATGCACGTGGGAAAACAATGGAAGTGGGCACAATTATAGGTGTGCCAAATCATTCATTAAACGAATCAATCAATGATTTAGCCCAACGCTTAGCACAATCTTTTGAAAGGTGAACGCAAGAAAACGATAAATCGATGTCTCACTGAACTATAAAATTTTGTAATGTTCTTAAAAAATAAAATCTGAAAAATTGTGATTCATAAAATTACTTGAAACTCCCTTTTCCTTTAATTTAAGGATTATGTAGGATTGGATCGACAGATTAATGGTGTCTTCAAAAACATCCTTTTTAGCAGGTTTCAATAGATATTGAACCCGCTATTGCTTTTGGGCTTTCTGTCTGTACGCAATAAAAAGGACAAGGTAAAGGTCTTCCGTAAATGCAATAATGATGGCTGTTGTTAACGTTGAAAACCTACCGAATTATGAATTAGACAGTCGCGGATTAACGTTAATCGAAACCCACTAAATTTAAATACCCATCTTAGGCGATTTTCTTTCACTTATTTGTTTATCTATATTATAAAGAATCGAATACAAGAATAAATTTATATCGCAATATGCAATTTCAGTGGTCATAAAATTGCGTACAATTTAACTACTATAAGAGTATGCACATATTAATGGCTACCAAAAGATATGTATCAATTATCATACAATTTTGCAAAATTGTTTAATTTTTTTTAGAAACCATTATCATAAAGCTCTATAAAAAAAATTCAGTGCCATACACAGATTCTATAAATGTCGTAACTTACCATTCAAAAATCGTTAAAACACGAACTCCGAATGAAAATGTCAATTACGAACTATATAGTTCAAGTTCGTTTCAACGCCCGTTTAGAAAGAGAGAGAGAGAGCCCTGCTTATATATACAAAATAGAAATTAAAATTATTCGAATTCGTATTACGATTTGAGGCAGTCTCAGAAACTGACATGTTAAACGACAACAGTAAAGCGATGTTAAGTACTCCTACATGAACGTCATCGCGATTTTAATGGACCAAAATCAAATCAAATGTGCTCTGAAAGCGAACGAGAATTAGAGAAAGATTCGATGTGCATTCCTTTTCTCGCGGGCTTTCGTTTCTCCCGCCGAAACAACTTGTTTTGAACTGGACTAGCTCCAAGAATAATTATCAGGCAATTTTGGCTCGTGCCTCGGCAAACTATAAATTCATCAACCGACCAACCTGTAACTCATGTAAATGTTTTTCCCTCTTTTAAGTAACTGTTGCGTGTGTTGAAACGAAGAGAACTTCACTCACGTAACTCAACTCGCGCGTTTCATGGTGCAACATCGCGTAGTTTAGGTCGAAAGGGGGAAAAAAAAAATCCCTTTCATTTCATTTCTGTTACAAACTTTCCTTTTCATCACTTTCATTAATTTTTTTTTTTTCCATTCATAATTTCAATCATGCAATTGTCCCCCCCTTGTTTTTTCTTGTAAATAAAAAAAAATAATCGCTTATCATTTAATATATACTTACATTTATTTACTCATATAAATTTTTGCACTACGATTATTGGCGCCTGTTTTATTTCATTCATTGAAATTCCTTTAAAAAAATTATTTTAACAAAAGCTTTTCTGTTTTCAATTTCACTCATTTTATTTTTGTAATCTTACTACATATTTTGCAAATGGCATTTCAACAGAAAATCAACAGCAGACGACTAATAAACAAATAAAGACAGCCTGAAAGTTACAAATAGAGTAGGCCACGACATAGGCGTATGCACGAAGCTCATTAGGTGGGGAAGAGTTACAGAGATGTAACTTCATATATTTATATGCATACAAATTTTCATGGCAGTGGGGAGTAATAACACCCGTCAAACCCCACCGCGAACACCAGTAACCCCCAATTTGCGCCCCCAAAAAAGTTCGTAAATGAGAATTAACATTAGTTTTCTATGAGGTAAGTACCAAATCCAGTTGGGTTAAGTCAAGGGAGAAAATTATTCGTATTTTTTACGTCCTGCGACTATAAAATGTGGCAACAGTTTAACGTAACCCCCGAATCACTGCACTTTTACAAAAAGGCTGCGGTTGGCTTTGGGGTCGATATAAGAGAGAAATGTCGTGGGGAGGAAAGTCCCAAATTGTATGGAGATTTTGCCTCTTTTCTAAAACTGGAGGCCCCGCCAGATTAGGTCTAATGCACACAAGAATCTAATCCAGCTGATTGTGTCTTCAAGGACAAATGATAGTAGCTATTAGGTCACGGAATCCTTCAATTGGAAGAAAAAGACAGTCGAGATCACCCTCCCTCCCCATTTTCGAACTCTGGTACTACAGCGCCACCTTCGGCAGCCACCCTTCTCGTCTCTCTAATTTAATTGCATGATTACGTTTATCCCCTTTTAAAGGATAAACTGAACTGAAATAGACTAGAAATCATACTTTTCTGATTCACGAAAAACTTGATTTCTATTTGCATTCTATGCGAAAACTTGTGACAAAAAATTTAATATAGATTCGTAGTAATAGAAACTAGAACAGAAAAAGCTGGATTCAAT
>QLNU02015270.1:69221799-69266988 GCA_006491805.2 Dysdera silvatica
TCGCTGGAAAAGCGGGCGATTCGTTAGTCTTCGATCAATAGGCCCTTGAATTGCGCCAAGCGACTTTTCCATCTTTTTTTGAGATGTTCGATAATTTATGATTAATTAGATTGGCCCAGCCACGACGCAACAACAATAATTGTTCGAGAACCCATTTTTCTCGTTACGGTATTCAATAATTGAGCGCCAGTTAGCTATGTTAAGATAAAAAATTACAGATAATCCAATTCGTACAATGGCTTGCTTGACCTTTTTCTGCTGGTTACGAGGGTGCTGTGGCACACAAGGGAGATGGAACTTACGGTACTTGAGCACATCAAGCCGTGCATGATCTCATTTTCTCATACAGTAGTAACCAAGTAACTTCTTACCGTCCTAGCTTAAAGGGCGTTTTTCATTACACCAAAGTTACCTTTTTGATGAAAAAGTTACCCTCTTGAAACAAGACATTCTTGGTTAGCCACGTGTAGAATTCCCAGTTCTTAAGAATCCTTCTACAATTAATTTTGTTGTCCTCGTTAAATATAAACTCGCTTTCGTCGATACCGTCTTGGCTGTGCCTTTACATTTTTTTCCCGGGTGTGGGAGACTCCAGTTCTATGTTGTTGTTGATGATGATGAGCAGCAGCAGAAGAGGAAGAGGAGGAAGAAGAAGGAGGAGGAGAAGGAGCAGACTATGAAGCACCTTGTTTTATATTATTCGGCGTGTCATCCTTTTAAAACAAACCTTTTCGAGTCCTGAAGTCGCTTGAGTCTTCTTTCACCTCCAAATATGACTGATCTCCTCCCGTTGCAAAGTAATCTTAGACTGCATCAACAACTGTTTGCTGAATTGCATCTTTTTGTCTTTGGTTGGACCACTTTCTTTGATGTTTGCAGGTGTCCCGTTTCTGCAGTCCACCTACTCTGTTGTCTTCTATGTCACTGTATTCGTTCTTTTTGTGCTATGTTCCTGTTTGTGATCTTTCGTTTTGTGTCCACCATCATGTTTTTATTAGTAGCAGAATTTTCTCTGCTTTTATCATTGTTTCACATAGTCCCTTTCTGAGAATACAGAGCTGTATTTTGCAACCACTCTTCCCAATATAACATTTTTTTTCTCAACCAACTTCTTGCTCGACTCCCCTGGGAATATAATGCTGCTTTTGGAGGCCATCTTTTTTAAATCTTTTCTTTGTTCAATCGACCATAATCGAACACGATTATAACGAGAAGAAATAAAAAATTTGGTTACATTCAAGTTATACATGACGAAAACCCTTTTTATTTCGAGAGAAAACCTGAGCCAGCCAAATTTATAGCGAGCAACAATTCTGCAAATGCCTCCCTTAATTTGAGAAGGTTGAGCCCAAAAACATATTTATTTCGTCCTTTTTATTACAGATTCCATCTTAGAGGGTTTGAGACAATAAGCATTTTTTTTTTCCAAATAATGATGGTGCGTCAATATATAAAATTCTGATATTTAAATATATGATATATATCATATTAATAATAATATATAATAAACGTGACAACATTTGCTTTTACTGATTTGTACAGGTTTTTTTTAAATGGTAAACCGGTTTAAGGAGAACTCTGATATAACGAATAAAAATGCCGGTTCTTTCATGCTCGTTATAAGCGAGTTCGACCAGAGGCGTAGCCAGGGTGTGGTTTTGGGGGTTCGAACTCCCCACTGCAATGAAATTTTGTATAGTTAATAAAGGAATATATGAGTTGTGGTTCTGTAACCATACTCATTGAGAATATAACCCTCTTTATGAACTTTCTGCATAAGCCAGTGTTCAACTATATTACAATAGCTTGAAATCATATTTTCCGGTAATTATTTGAGATGTCAATTAACTCAATACACTTTAAAATACAACGGAGTCTTGCCAAAAATTTCAACAACAAAACACATCAAGTAGCTATTACGATGTTAAAAACATTCAAAACGGTATTTTTTTTTAATTTTATTTTATGAATATATTTCAGATGTTCAACAGCAAATGTCACATTAGTTAATAACTTAATTCCTTCTGTAACAGCATTCCAGATATTCGAAAGCGCATTTCAGTTCACAAATCAGCAAACACACAACTGCCTCCATAGTTATTCACTGGTCGTTTTTTGTTAAAAGCTAGCAGTTAGAAGATTCAATAGTATCGCCTTTGTGTTGCAAGGACGGATTAGAAAAGTGCTGCTTATAAAGAAGGAAGCTAATATACTAGCAAAAGAAGAGTAATCACGTCATAAAAAAACACACATACGAAGATAAAGCATCGTTTCCCGGGTGTTTCGATGGTCCAGTTGGCATGGTGCTTCCTTTCCAATGAAGAGCTCTCTGGTTCAGCTTCAGTTTCGGGGAGGGGGGGACGCCCTTTTACTCGCCCCCCCCAAACCTTGTAATGTTGAGTCAGATGAACTCATGTGCGAATAACAAAGCATGGCAGCCGAAACATCTCATTTTCGAAAGGAGGGCAATTACCTTCCACTTGGAAATTTAGTTTTCCAAAAAAAATTATCTTCCACGCACGAAGTTCAATATTTGGGCGCTTACCCACCCCCTACCTGGGGAAATTTAGCTGCGGTCATTGAATAAAATATGATGCAGCGCCCCCCCCTCCCCCAAAGACAATGAAAAATTATAATTTCATTGATAGAACAGAAAACTAACCAACAGAACTGGTTTTCACCAGGAACTAATTTACTACTGTGATACGGACACGTGGTAGGTTGGCGGGCTACACCTCTTCCCTTGTAGGTGGATGCACATCTCACACATGATCCCAACGTTTGTGATGACACATAGACATTGCTTTAAGTTGTTTACCCCTTATGTACCATGATATATTTTTATAAATTTCCCTTTTTATACAGCTTCACATGTGTTTTTACAGCACCAACTAACACTACAATGCTACATCTACAGCAAAAATAATATTTAGTAAGGAGTCATCCCACCAGGGGGAGCGAACTACAAGTGACCCAAATCTCTTTTACCCCCACCATTTTTGGGGGGAGGGCCTCCCACAATTTATGGACAATAAAGAAATTCCGAATATAAAAGTGAGAGTGAAAGATATAATATCCTTTGATATTGTCTATGTGTTTTCTGCTTTCGACTAACTTGGGTGACTGCACATTCAAGCTCTTCCCTACAGAGCTCCCAATATTTTATTCAAAATGGCGCCCATGGATCCCACAAAAGCAGAAACCTGAAGCACATAACCTTAACTGTATATAAACTGAGGGAGAAATAAACAGCAGGATAGATCTACGATAATAAAGCAACATTTATAGAGCAAAATAAAAGCGAAAGTAATTTCGCTCGAGTGAAACTGTCCAAAGTCAATTTCAGGTGACGAAGTGGAAGTGGCAACCCAAGACAAATATCGACAACAATTCAAGGCTATTCGTTTATCTTCCCAGAGAGTGAAATATTTTATTAGACCACATCCAAAATTCCTCCCAAATTTGGCGGTACATTACCAAAGGAGGATAAAACAAGGCACGGGTTTCGAAATAGAGCTGCTGTATTTGAAAAGATATTCCCTCTGTATGGTGTCTAAGTTGAAATAAACCAACTTCCTTGCACCATGTAACCAAAACGGGAAAAAAAAGTGCCGAAAATATAAGGCGATTAGAGGAAATTTTCCCCTTTTTTCCACTGCCCATCAATGCAGTCTAAAAGATCCTGAGGCATCCTGGGAGAATCAATAAGCAATTTCTAGCAGGAAGAGACAGGGAAAGAGAGCCAGGAAAATCACCTCCTCTTTCTTTTCCAGGAGAGATATTTTACAGGAACAGGGGAATGACATGGCGTAGATTAATGCGTCTCCAGAAATAGAACAAATCTCTCGAGTGAACGGAAAGATGATATAAAACATCCCCTTCCACCCGATACTTAGTTCAGCAGAACCGAGAAGCAGGAGTATTTCAGCCTTATCCTTTCATAATTATTAAACAGTGAGAATGGCATCATTATCGTTCATACGCTTGTATTATACGCTCGGTTTATTCTATTTTATGGCGTAAGAACTATCAAGATGCTGCTGCGCCAGAACCTACAAATTTCCGTGGAACCTGAACCTTTTCTACCCAGGAAAACAAACCCCGGACAGCCAATCAGTAAGGTAAAAGTATTTTTCGCAGGAGAGCCGAATGCGTATAGTCCATTCACCAAAAGTAGACCGATGGTACCATTAGAAAATAATGGGAGCTGACCTCACAAACTGTGCCACTAGCTGATTACAGCAGAGGGGAGAACGTCAACTCCTCCCCTCTTGAATCGGTTTTTGGCGCAGACAAACATTCACTAAAAAACAGTTCTGAAATGACACCCTTCCCTCTGCTGGAATCGGCTATGCCGTTTGTGACGTCAGCTCCCCTTATTTTCTAACGGCACCATCGGACGATTTTCCGTGACCGAATTATAAATAACTGCGCGACCGTCGGGCAGTGCTATCAGCAGTGCTGAACGTAATTCGTAGTATAAGCATAGGCGTAGAGTTACATGGGCCCGTGCGTCTCAAATAATTTGAAATAAATTGCAATTTTACATATACTGTAATGTATAAATGTATATAATATGTGCTTGACCCCCTCCCAATAACTTTGCCCCCGTTTAAACTCACGATATCGTCATGGAATATAAGTATCTCTTCTCTCCCTCCCCACCTGGCTCAATAGTTGATGTTTTTAAACATAACGAGCAGTTGTCTTAAGACACAATTCCAAGATAATACTCCTCTATACTAATATACGATATACCCCTCTATATTAATATATTAGAATAAAGGAGTATATCATATAAGATATACTACTCCATACTAATATATTAGAATAAAGCAGCATATCATATAAGATATACTCCTCTATACTAATATATTAGAATAAAGGAGCATATCATATAAGATATACTCCTCTATACTAATATACGATATACTTCTCTATACTAATGTACGCTGTACTCCTCTATATTAATACACGCTGTATTCCACTATACTAATACGATGTACTCCTTTATATAAATAAGATGTACTCATCTATATAAATACACGATGTACTCCTTTACACTAATATACGATATACGAGGTGTAATCAGAAAATACAGTAAATAATTTTATTACTATCAAAGTAATAAGCTTAAATCAAATTTGAATTAATCTCCTTCAAAGTACTCTACTTGGCGATGCACTTATCCCAACGTTGATTCCATGAATGGAAACATTTCTGGAAGGCTTCTTTCGGAAGGGCCCTTAGCTGTTCCGTTGTGGCCTTCTCACTGTCGGGAATGGTGTCAAAACGTTTTCCTTTTAGCAAGGTTGTTATTTTCAGAAAGAGACAGAAGTAGCATGGTGCTAAATCCGGTGAGTAGGGGCGGATGTGGACAGACAGGAACCTTTTTTTTCGGCCAAAAACTCGCGGATCAAAAGCGAGGTGTTGCATGGCGTGTTCTCGCGATGAAGGAGGAAGCCATTGGCACATTTTTCTGGTTTCCTTCTCCGCACATCCTTTCGCAAACGTTGCAGTAAGCCCTTGTAATATTCGAAGTTTACAGTTGTTCCCCTTGGAGCGAACTCTGATCGCACTGTGCCCTCACTATCCAAAAAAACAAACAATAACATGAACTTGACGTTCAACTTTGACTGGCGTGCCTTCTTAGGGCGAGGAGAGCCATTCGTTTTCCATTGGAAACTCTGAATTTTCGTCTCAGGGTCATAGCCATACACCCAGCTTTCATCTCCAGTTATAATTTTGCCCATGAAGTGCGGATTTGCATCAAGACGAACCTTCAATTCCGTGCAAACTGACACACGATTTTCCTTTTGTTCGCCAGTCAAAAGTCCGGGAACAAATTTCATACTCACCCATCTCATTTGCAAATTATCAGCTAAAATGCTTTGTACTGGACCCGTACGAGATGTTCAGTTCTTATGTAAGCTCTCGAATAGTCAATCACCTGTTTGAACAAATCATTTTTCTACTTTTTCAACGTTTTCTTTTTTTCTTTTTTTTGTCTGTTTTTGTGGTCGAAGGACGTCCCAACCGTTGCTCGTCTTCAACCGACTCATTTCTGCTTTTAAATCACCCATACCACTTGTAAACAGTCTTCAGAGCCACCACATTATTGCCATACACTGATTTTAACATTTCATGAGCTTCTTTGGCACTTTTTTGCAACTTAAAACAAAACTTAATGTTAACACATTGTTCGAAATCCACGATACGCGACAGACGCGGTAAACCCGACCCCACTCTTCCAGCTCTGGAAGCTGACTGACCCAACTTGTTCAAACTTGCCACTGACTATCTCAACGAATCAGACTATTGGACTTATTACTTTAAATGGATGTAGCGACAGCAGTTGCTGCTATAAAAATTCATTCACCGCATTTTTTGATCACACATTGTATTCCTCTATACTAATATACTATATGTATACACACACCTCTATTATTAATACTTATACGATAACCATTGATAACTTTCAACTCTTTACCTTCCTGATTATTGCAGTTTGCTCAAACGAGGTCTATTCAAAGCTGTTTCACTCAATTAGTCAATAATTCCAACGACAACGAAATTAACGCACTTGTTAAATAATGAAAAGGTTAAAAAATAAGGCCCCTAAAAAGAGGGAGCTGGCACATCCGCCGTTTTGATGCCGAAGTTATGGTTGCAAATAATATTTATTGGCGACATCTTAAAAGTTGCGCCAATGTTTACAATAGTCGGATAATGGCGGAGTGTTGATTATTTCTATGCCAAAATAGCGATCATTGCTCCAAAACTGAAAACCTTTATCGCCAAGGTAAATGACACTGGGAGTGTACAACAAAATCGCGGCTGATGCATCAGCCTAGAATTCTAGGGGCTCTAGGTTAAAATATAATACTCAGACAATTTTTTAATATTGAAGAAATTTGCAAACCTATAAAAACCCTTCCATTAATTTTCTTTTATATTTTGAATAATTTTATAATAACGCCAGTTCTTTACTTCTATTTGTTTATGGCTTTGGAAGAGAATCTCGTAACAAACTAAGGCTCTACACTCTCTTCCATTCCAACCACTAAGAAGAATTTACCTTCATGTCTAATTGCAGCTGTATCCAAATTATGAAAATTCATATGCATGCTTGGGGTTGAATAAAATACTATAATATTGTCGAACATTATGCTAGCTATTGCAGGTTAATTTTGTATTTTAGCTGTGGTATTTTAAACCAAAATTAAATGCTACGTAGGCATCGAAAGCAAGGGTGGAGACAATGGTACACGCGATAGAAATGCGCGTGTTTGAAATAGCCACTGGGTGTCAGCAGCGTAGCAATTCCAAAAATTACGAGGCAGGGGGGGGAGACTCAAGTGGCTTTAAAGAAGATTATATGATTACGATTAAGTGTATATTATGTGTATGATTATGAATGTGAAAAAATAATGTATTATAACGACTTCACGTTTGTGGGAGATTTAGCTATTCAAAATAGAAGAAAATTTTCCCTGACTTTTCCAGGTTTTGACCAAAAAACCTTGTTTTTTCATGATTTGTAAGGTCGATTTCGAATTCCCTGACAATTGCAAGTTTTCCAGGTTGCGTGTGAACCCCCTGCAGGTAACACTTTCCTATTACTGCGGTGCATTGGTCACGGTTAATCAACGCTATCCAAGGCAGGGTTCCTACACACATTGCAGAAGAAAAAATCCCTGACTTTTCCGAGGAATTTCCCTGAGCGATAACGAAGCAAACTTCCGACTAAACTTCGGTTTCAGTAAAATTAGCTTCACATCTGCGTGAAATTTAATTATTCGGAACATGTTATGTAGGTTTTCCCCGATTTGACCAAAATATCCCGTTTTTTCCTGATTTTTCCGGACGGTTCCAAATTCCCTGATAATTCCAGGTTCTCCAGGTGCGTGGGAACCCCGATCCAAGGGGTTCCTGGGAGAGGGGTGAATTACAGAATTCACAGATTTTCTTAGAAATTTCGGCGATGCTTAACATATTCACCTACGTAACTTCTGGAGGGCAGTCGCGGAACCCGGTTCCGCAGAACACTTGATCTATTCGGTATACACCTTGTTTATTCGGTAAAATGAAATTTTCAGAAGGAACATGGAGTAGAGGAAATTGTCCGTATGCGTGATTGAAACTCCTCATGTATAACGTATTGCACCATCGGCAAATCAGTTTCAAAGAGTTCTTCGCTTTTTCCCCGATGCCAGTTTCCACTGCACGAAAGGCAATACTAATACCCCTCCAACAATTCTTGAGTCGTTAAGTTCATTAATAGAATTGTAAGGAAAAGGAAGAACTTTTTCTACAACGTGCACTAAAATGATGGGTGCACGCACGCATCTCAGGAAACAAGCGAACAAAGACAACAAGGACATTTTTGACATTGTGGCCTTGCTTCTTCAAGTGGCACTTTCCCGTGAGTTATGTTTTCTTAAAGTAAAAGCAAAGAACATTTCGTTGTAGTATAACAGAACTCAGCTGCCGGCACGAATCATAAAAAACAAACGGAAGGCAGCGATCCAAAAATGTCGTTCATACAAGAATTCGTCCACCTCATCAGTTCATATCCGGGCGGAGATGCAGAACTGTTAACTTACTTTTTTCTCGAGGAAGGTGCTAGTCTTTTGCTGCCTTTTATTTTTATTCGGAGGGTTGTACTCCATCATCATAAGCCTAACTGACGAACAATAAAGCTGTTCATTTCAAGCTGAGTATGCCACCTGCCAGTTTCATTTTCGGGTGTCTGCAACATTTGTTTTAAATACAGCCATCTCACAATATTCTACGTATGTTAATACGTACGCATAATTTATATATGCCTAGCCGTCTTCTATTGGATAACCGGCTGCCGTTTGGGGCCGAATTTCCCAAAGAAGGGAGCCCCGCTAGAGTGGGATCCCATGGGTGTTGGGGCTGAGGTTAGAGTTCTTCGTTGGCAGCTTGCCAACACGTCTGGCCAGCGTTATGAATGTAAGGACAAACCTTCTGTTTCTCTTTGAGTATACCAGGTATATTAGTGGGATGACGGAGAAACCGCCATAGAGTGGTGGATTGCTTTTGCTTGTGTTTTGGGACATACCGATAGCAAACGCCATTCTGCTCCGGATTCTACAGTTTTCCGAGGAATACGAACCTCTTAAGGTCTAGAGAACCAACCCAGGGCTGTGGTGAGTATTAGTCGGTAAGCATTATTTTTTTGTCACAGTCTGGAGTCGAACCCGAGATCCCTGCAGTACATTAATAATGGCTATTGATAATGATTATAAGTATATATTACAATGATCAACAACAAACTCCTGGCCGCATCATAGAGCGACCCCGAGTATTTTGTGAAGAAACAGCGCACGGCCAAGGAAAAATATCTTATATACATCGCAAATAAAAAGTATACAGGGCACATTGTCAATGGCTAAGTTGGAAATAAAGTTAAATAACAGTAAAAAATTTACACATTTAATGCGTTAATAAAATATCAGTTTGATAAGTAATGATATAAATATCGCATCAAGTAGATCGTGGCTGTTTATCATGAGAAAGAGATGGGAAGGGCTTACGCAATTCAGCCCATCTTATCATGAGCTTTGTAGTAATTTTACGAGGAAACCTAATAACTTACGATAACATCGTTATCATCAGAAGTTTACAAGCGTCGGTGGCCTACTTTCGGAAATCGTGCTGTGCAAATCTCGTAAATAAAATCGAAATCTCGAGCATTCTAACCCATTCAGAAAAACGTGAAAACGAAATATCGCATATGTAATTTTAACAACATCCCACAACTTCTACTTAGGGCTTCAACTTGGGAGTTTTTAATAGCCCACGTTTGAAAAATAGTGCCAAAGGATTGAATTATTTTTTCAGACAGAGCTTTTATGCTGTCTTTTATTTTCTTTTTTATTCTTTCCTTCCCTTAATCAGTTTCTGGCATGAGCATAGAGGCTCTCGAAACCTCATATCTTGCTAAATACCAGTAAGTGTTAAAACACCACGGCATCTCTTCGCATGAAATAACCACTTACAGAAATTTGTTTTTAACGAAATTAATTCTACATTTATTCGTCACCGTTCATTTCCTCATTTCCTCTATATTTTCATTTATTATATTACATATTTACTATTTCATTTATATTACACATCTATTATTTTATTTATTATATTACACATCTGTTATTTCATTTATTATATTACACATCTATTATCTCATTTATTATATTACACATCTATTATCTCACTTATTATACATTTATTATTTAATTTATTTACTTATTGGAATTTATTTCTTTTATTTACAAGTGCAACACAATATATGGCCTGCTCTATATTATACATAAGGCTTTATTTACTAAAAATGATAGTGTTTTATTTAAACGGACGAATATGCACACTGCACGATGTAGTGCATAATAATGGACACATGCACTTCCTTTACACAGAGAAGAGCAGTGACATACAAAACGGGAGCGTTTAAGCTCCCCAACCTCTGGATATATCAAGCTATATTATTTTTCTTTTTAATGCCAGAACTCGCAGATCTTGTTGAAACTAGTTTTTATACTTGAGCCCCCCCGCCTTGATTTTTGAATTGCAACGCACCTGAAAAAAAAAAGAGTCCAACTTTTTTTTAAAGTAATAACACTATGGATTGGACTACTTAATATTAATGTCCATTTTATGATAAATATTCACTTTATCAATCCGCCAGTTGGTTTGAAACATGATAAAATTTAATATGAAGGACCCCTCCACATCCTCAGTTTCGGCCTGGCGGACATCAATTTACATAACGCGTTTGTCAATTTCAGCTACTAAACGGCCAACTTCTGTCGCCAAATCGCCAATTCTCGCCGCCAAATCCACTGTTATTTTGAGAGCAAGTAGTCATTACGAAAAACCATTAAATGAAAATAATCACATTATAAATTACGCCGCTTTTAAACAACGGATACTCTAATTTCAATTGACTTTTTTTTTTTTAACATTTTTAACGGTAAAAATCTGTTACTGAAACGGAAAGAAAAATTAAGGTTTTTCAAGACCTAAACTTTACCTGTTTAAGGTAACTGTTGGAAACCCGCCTCCCTCCCTCCCTTCTAAATCTTTAATATTAATGGTTGCCAATTACTTCTCGTTGGCGAGTAAGGACTTCAAAGTAAGTCGAGGACACGTCTTTCCACGACATCATTTATTACACTAAACCCTGTCGAGATCGTTCAACTCGACACTACTTTGTAACGTTTTCAGTGATAGTAATTCGTGACTCGGGTTTCATCTTAAGATATATTAACTGAGGGAGGAGATAGAAGCGAGGGAGGGGTGTAAATGGCACTGGAGAATGCTTTCGGGAAAATGTTCAAAGTTTATGCATTTTAGAGAATTATAGAGTTACTTTATTTTGAAAGTAGCAATGCATTTACCATTTTAGAATTTCTTTTTAGCTGAATGTGATAGTGGTGTGTGGAATTGTTTTCATCAGCTGTAAACGTTGTTTCTCAGAAAAAAAAATTATATATATATAACTAATTTGTTCCAAACCCATTTAATTATTATTTTTTAACCGCTACGATGT
Organism: Dysdera silvatica; assembly: GCA_006491805.2. Taxonomy (NCBI): domain Eukaryota; kingdom Metazoa; phylum Arthropoda; class Arachnida; order Araneae; family Dysderidae; genus Dysdera; species Dysdera silvatica. The sequence continues at coordinate 69,233,375 of QLNU02015270.1, forward strand.
TCAAGAATTGTTCTTAACCAGGGGCGCCAACTATGAAGGGGTCCAGGTCACTTTGGCCCCAAAATTGGACAAGAAATAATAAAAAATTCTGAATATAATCGGGGACGAAAGATATAATATATAAAATATGTATAAATTATTGTTTCTAGCTGACCCGCTTAACTGCATACAGGGTTTTACAATTCAATTCCTCAGCCCCAATATTTCTTTCAATTTTGTGCCCTTATTGTTAACGTTGGAAATGTTTTATTAGGAGTTTAATCAAGGAAATTCAGGACATCACTCGCTCCGATTACTCATCGATAGCATAAATCTCACTATATCATCGATAGCATAAATCTCACTATACTATCGACAGCATAAATCTCACTATACTATCGACAGCATAAATCTCACTATATCATCGACAGCATAAATCTCACTATATCATCGATAGCATAAATCTCACTATATCATCGATAGCATAAATCTCACTATATCATCGATAGCATAAATCTCACTGTATCATCGATAGCATAAATCTCACTATATCATCGATAGTATAAATCTCACTACATCATCGATAGCATAAATCTCACTATATCATCGATAGCCTAATCGATACAAGGTAGCATCCGAGTCACCAGGCGACTCTGCAAACACTCCACCCTCGCTTTTGTCATTTTATATGTAAACAACTAAATACGCTGATATTTTTCAAGCTGCGAAAAGTCGCTTATGGCGTTAAAAAACAAATAAATAAATAAATAAAAAACCTTCACAACAGACGAATAAGATTAAGAAGTGATATTTAAACTCTCTAAATGAATTTAGTTTGTGGGCATGAGACCCTCCTTCACCCACATTTTACCAACACTGTCACTATTACGATATATGCAATCCGATGTTTTCTGACTCGAATGTATTATTATTTGATATTCACGGGGGAGGGGGGGCGTTAAACGGAATAAAAATATGGTCTGAATACCAAACTATAAAAGAATAAAAAAAATATATAAAATTGAATATAAAGTATAAAATCCGCATATGGTGATAGAAAATCATAATACATGGAACAGAATATTACAAATTACGATGCGTGAATAAAAAATCATTACGAAGAGAAAATCTTGATACAGAATAGAAAATCATAATACAGTAAGACAGAAAACCATAATACAGTAAGACAGAAAACCATAATACAGTAAGCAAATAGAGAATCATAACATGGGACAAAACCTAACAAAACATAATATAGTAAGAAAATGGAGAGAATCATAATACGAAACGAAACATCGAAACTCACAGTATGAAACAGAAAACCATAATAGAAAATTATAACATAAAAAATCATGATATGGAATAGAAAGTAGGAAACTCAAAATGTGGAAAAGGAATTATGAAATAGAAAACCGACAGAAATTCTCACTCCCATAATTGTAGAAAAAAAAAATCATTGAATAATCCAAACAAAACTTTGAATTGAACTTTAGTTTCGAGGAAAATAGCTTCACGTGAATTTTCCATTTTTCACGTAAATTTCAACAAATGCTTCAAGTAAGTTTCAACTATTCAGAACAGAAGTTAGGAAGGCTTTTCCTGATTTTGCCAGGTTTGATCAAAAAAGAACTGCGTTTTCTCCTAATTTTAAAGGAAAATTTCAAATTCTCTGACAATTTCAGATTCTGCAGATTTTCTAGCTACCTGGTAGCCCTAATATGGAAAAGAAAATGACAACATGAAATAGAAAATACTGCATAATATGGGAGAGAAAATGGAAAATTAGGTGATACAGATGGTATCTTTTCTTAAACGCAGTTTAACGAGCATCATACCATTCGGAGATTGGAAATTACTTACGGTAAAAAACATCACAGTGGAAAGTATCAGAAACGCCAATATCATGTCATTAGTAGAATAATTTTTATGTTTATGGGGGTGGGGTGCGGGGGGGGGGGAACTGTGTCATCGGTTGAGCCATTAACTTCGGAGAATAAATTGCTCGATTTCACATTTTTAACAAGCTTGAATTTCAATAAAATTTATGTTGGACCGTACAAAATTTTCTCATACTTCAAAATTTTTAAAGAACGTTTTACTTCATTAAAATTGATATTATTGAAGTTATATGTGTTTCTTTAACTCAACTAAACAATTTATAAAATTTATAAATCTATACTCGTGGCACAGCTAACTTGGTACACCGTTAAGGCTACGGCAACCTATTTACGCCCGTGCAACGCGTAGTCATTCGCAAATTGGAGAAACATTATTAGCCCTCAACATTATTAGGCTATTTATAGCCAAAGTTCTGCAAGTTGGAATGCAGAAAAACGCGGTTGCCAAAATTCCAGGCGCCAAATTTCCCGCCAAGCGAACGAAGTCCTCTGAATGGTCAGTTACTTGAATGACGTCAGCGCTCACTATATGTCTTTTTCCTAAATTTAATAAATACCAAATTTTAATTACACAAATATGCCTATGTTTTATGTATTTCAGCATTATTTTAATGTTTTATGTACGAAATGTATCTTCTATTAAATCTGTTACCGTAATAGTGAGCGCACTCTATCGCACTGGAGGAATCATACCGCTCTGCGCCTTGTCAATGTACTAGATTAGCTTTGTGGCGAGTATAGAAATAAAGGCATTTCGAACACGCTTTTTTAAATGAAAATGAAGCAATACAATAGAATATAAAGTACCATGCTTGGCTGTGGAAAACGGTCGTCATCATTATCACGCAGATAATGTCAGTACGTTAATGTTATTTTAATTTCAGCACTTTGGAGCATTATCAACGATTTGATTGATTATAAATAATATTGATAAGCATGGAATATCTTTTTTTTTTTAAAACCAGGTACTCATTACTGCTTGCATTTTTGATTATCAATACAGTCCAGATAATCAGCACACACGCACTACCAAAATCCCCTGCCAATCAAAATATGACAACATGTCTTACAGATCCATTTCTTCATAATTTAGGAACGTGAACTTTGACATTCACGAGTAGCGGTGTTCTGAACAGAATAGCAATTTCATGGTGGCTAAGCGTAATGCTAATAAGTTGTATACACAGCTTCCGTAGCCAACGATGTCCGTCCGCAGCTGACCAGCTACTAGCGCCGCCACTTGGGGGAAAACGACGAGATTTAGGTCTAATAACGCGCCGCAAAAAAGTTAAATGACGCGTAAATAGTGCACTTTAATCAAATGGGAGAAGCTACATAGAGGAGGGGAAATGGAAAGGACGCTCAACTGCTTTAATAATTGGTGCGTTACGTTACTGTTACACAACATCTGCATGGCAAAAAGGAAATGGTTTCGTCACGCGGTTCGCCACTACCGAATTAATCCATCTCCAAGTTTGATCTGAGCCCAGTAAGAAGAGATCTGAGAGAGAGAGAGAGAGAGACCAGATTTAAGGTTGACCGATCATCAAAACCCAGAGGTTAATTACAGAGCCAATGAGAAGGGCGAGGGGGGCAGCAGGGGATGCAGACCGGATGAAGCGTAGGGGCCCGCGCTGGCAAGGACCTATGCTGTGGGGCGGGCCGCGTTAGCTCTCCGTGCCCATGGTTAATAAGTAAAAATGCATTGGAGAAGAGATAGTGACATAGGTAATTTGTTTGGAGGTCTAACATACAGGGCCCCATGATTATGGGGGCCCTGCAGAGGCCTGGTATTTCGGTTTAAACGTCATCATAACCCTGTTCATTTACAATTGTCTCATACATTTTCATTACTGGTGAACCTAAATATTAAAATAATGAACTTTAAAGAAAACTCATGATTTATTAACAAAATATTGTGAAGGCCACATTTTTTAGCGGCCATATTTTTTATTCCATCCTCCCGATCTGGGGCTCATAGAAACTTTAATCCAGCCTTTGGGCCCCCAATTCACTACGGCCTCTCGGCCTTACCTATTTCCGCTATGCAGAAATTATGCCCTGGCATAGAGATTCGTAATCTTATCCGTTTTTGTAGCGAAAAGTTGCCTTCGTTTATCCTTTTAAAATATTTTAAAAATGCAAAATCTGCCATAATTGCATACCGCAAATCGATGAACATTGTGAGACTATTAAAAAAATCTTTTACAAGTTTTACAGATAAAGAAAACAAAGCAAAGGGTGGTTATAAAATAACGTGAGATGTTCAGAGCCCTCTAAGAAGTAAAGTATTGAACGGAACATAACCCAATTTGGTGAGCGTGCATAGTGGACCACGTGATTTCGATTTCTAAAGAAAAAAGTACCAAAAGCCGGCACCAGGGGAAGTTTGGCGCCTCAAAAATATATTAGTGTGAATAACGAACGAGTAAATGCCAAACGACACAACATACATCAATTTTATCAACAACAAATGATTGTTATTTACAAATGAAGTTCAATATGACCATCACTGTGATGTTTTAAGAACTGCATACGTTGCACGACATTTTCCACGCAACATATTGGAATTAATTTTTTTCACCTGTAACGTTATTCGACCTTTAAAAATTGCGATATCGTAAACATGTCCTTGATACACAACACCTTTAAGAAATCCCCACAGCCAAAAGTCACAAGAATTGAGATCGGGTGACCTACGTGGCCATGCTGTGGGGAATCCACGACTAATGATTCTGCTGTCAGAGAAATGTTGCCGCAACACACGCTGTATCTTAAGTCCAATGTGGGGTGGTGCACCGTCCTGCATGAGTATGTCCGAATCGAGACATCCTCGTTGCTGTAGTTGTAGAACCACGAAGTTTTGTAGCATATAGGCATATCTGTCAGCATTGACGGTACAGGTCGCTGGTTCACTTTGGCGATTTTCCTAATAAAAGTAAGGACCGATGATAAAAGATGTAAAGCTACACCACACTGTGATTTTTAGTGAATGAAGAGACGCCCGTAAACAAGCGTGGGGATTAGTTGCAGCCCAAATGAGGCAGTTTTGTGTGTTAATACCACCGTTTAAATGAAAGTGTGCTTCATCACTCCATAAAATCTGCCACGGCCATGCATCATCAACTTGCATGCATGCGAAGAATCTCAATGAAAACTCAATTCAGGTGGCCGCATTGCCAGGGTGCAATTCTTGAACAGGACAGATTTTATACCAGTAAAACTTCAATATCTGATGCAGGATTTTCCACACCAATGAGTATGGGATATGCGTTTGCCAGGATACTGTCCAAGCACTGCTGGTACCCTGTACATACGCGATCTCCTGTTCTACAGTAGAGGTTGCAACTTCAACTTGTTGCTGACTGATCGCTTTGCGTCCCAGGCCTGGTTGTCGTGATAGAGTTCTTGTAGTTTCAAATCGTTGAATCATGTTTTGTAAGTTTGTTATGCTTATCAGTCCTTTTCGTAATTTCTTCATCCATCGAAATTCATGTAGGGCAGCATTGGCATTCTCGTTCCGCTGATAATACAGCTTGACTAACAAAGCACTGTCACGTAAGATAAGAGCCATCGAAAGGCATACGACCTCTGAGTAATGAGAACTCTTCCAACCCTTCCTTTTATCCACATGATCAGCACGCGATTATGCAAATTAGTGCATTTTACTCGGTAAGCAGCACCAAAATTTACCCTGGTGGAGACCCTTGGTACTATTTGTTTTCGATAAAATTGAAGCGTGCTTGTCGTTTCACATTTATTATTCATATTAATGCACTTTTGCAGCGCTAAAATTCCCCCTGATGGCGACTTTTGGTACTATTTGTTTTTACTTTAGAAATCGAAATCCCATGGTCCGCTACGTACGCCCACCAAATTTGGTTATGTTTCGTCCAATACTTTACTCGCTAGAGGGCTCTGAACACCTAACATTATTTTATAACCACCATGTACATTAGTATATTAATTTTTTTTCCAGATAAAAAGGTTTGGCTTTAACATAGGGTGCTATTTTCTCTGTATCTTAACATTCAAACATTGAATAAAAAGCATGAGGCAAAAAACATCAGTTACACGGAATACCCATCAATTTTACGGAATATACTAATTAAGTGTTTTCAGTCAAAGAATACAAGAATGTAAGGGAAACTGAGAAGAATGTAAAAGAAATTGACGAGAATTCCAAAGAATATTCACAAGAATGTTCAAACACACTCACAAGAATGTTCAAGCACACTCACAAGAATGTTCAAGCACACTCACAAGAATGTTCAAGCACACTCACAAGAATGTTCAAGCATACTCACAAGAATGTTCAAGCATACTCACAAGAATGTTCAAGCATACTCACAAGAATGTGAAAGTATATTCACAAGAATGTGTAAGTATATTCACAAGAATGTAAAAGAATACTTATAAGAATTTCAAAGCAACTTACAAGTAATGCACAAAAAGCTAACAAAAATTCCAAAGAAACTCGCTGACAACACGGAAGGAAATACACAAGATATGCAAAAGAAGTTGACCTGAAGAATACCAAGCAACACATTCTTACAAGAAATCTTGGATGACCCTGCTTTTTTCCCCCCTACATTCGTGGCATATTAACTTACATTAATGATTAAAAGGTCTTGCAGATCCAAGGACGAATCCAATTTTTTGGGATAAATTAATTCAGAATTATTAAAAATTGATTTAGATCTATCCTAGAGACCTATAATAAACGTAAATTTGCTTTTCTTCGGGGTGGGGAAACCCCTTCCCTGCGACCTCTTTTGGATCTACCCTTGTAAAGAACGCAACTGCATAATGTCAATCTATCACCCTGTACATCGAAAGTAAAAAGTTTAATTGACTATAAAATGTAGACCGAAATGTGTACGTCAAACGAGTATGTGTGTGTTGCTCAATTTATTTTGCATATCGTATTTTGGGGACAGCCCCTTGAAATTCAATACAGATTTCATTAGGCAAGTGAATTTCGACCTTGAAATAGCAGTGTACAACACTCCCCATCTTTCATTATCAAAAGTTGGAGCACATAACAAATTGACCATACCTTGGCAAAGGTCCAAAAAAAAGGAAGAGATCTGTTTTGAAAATGATCATTACTTCGCCATTTTGTCCCCTTCATCAAACACTTCAGTAAACGAACCGGGCAACACGAATTATCTAACATTTTCGACAAAGCCCCGTGGCTGTAACTGATTGGCTCTTAACGCCCAAAAGTACATTTGAATGCCCGTAAAATGAAATGACATGGCGAAAAGCCTTGAGCTCTTGAACGCCAACAATAAAGGAAATTGATTGCCATTTTAAAAACATACGAAAATGCACAATCTCGTCAGCAGGAGGGGGAAAAAAATCAGTGAAAAAGACATGTAAATAGTTCATAAAAAAGAAGCAAGTATTCGCACTTTCGCGTTTTGAAGCGAGGGTCATTATGACTTTCTCCCCTTCAAAGGAAGGAGCTGTTCCGCCCTCAGAAAGATGCAAATTCACCGTTCATTCAAAAAAGTCGTATTTGGAAACTAAATGTACACAGATTAAAAAGCTAGAAGAGAACATTTTTCAGCTGAGGCGACGAGGGGAGGACATCCTTATGCAAATGGGAAACCTCGCGAAGAGGGAAGAACGTGTTCTTGGAGCAAAACAGTAGTAAGCAAACGTTTATACGAGCCTAATAAAACGAAAGAACGAAAACGTTTTTCCAGTTAAAACTAATCCGAGAAAAAAATTATGTAGTATTTTCCAGTTTTCAGGAATTCGATGCGCAATGGTGTTCAGTGGCGTAGGTAAGGGAGGGGGGACCCAGGGAGCCCAAACCTCTTCCACAGGCAGACATTTCTCTTCGACAGCGAATCACGTGATCTTTTTTGAAACCCCTCGAGCTCCCCCCCCCGTAATTTTTAACTGATACGTCTCTGGGGTCGCTAAAAATTAAAAGCTAATCTAAAGCAGCGAACGTAGACCAATGGCGTTCCGGAGAAAAGACGCATAGCAGTGGCATTTTGATTCCACACATGTATTTTGTTCGTAAGCCTTACGTCCTACCACTGCCCTTTGGGTCGCGACCTACGGCTTAAAGTTACCTCCGGACGATGACCCATTTACCTACAACCGAGCTTATTAGCAGTTGCATTCAGTCCCGTGGATCGGAAGGTGGTCGTTATATACAGGCTCTGGAATGCAAGGCTGTGCACAATGGAAGAAAATAACCCCATCTGAACAATCTCTCTTAAGAGAGAAGAAATTTTCTGTCAATCCCACCCCCACGCTTTTTGGAATCTTGGGCAAGGGTCTGCTGGGATGTATTTTTAAAAGCATTCCAAAATCGGAGACAATGAAGTGTGATAATAGATAAAAAAGAAAACAGCGCAAAACAATAGATAAAAAAGGGAACAATAGAGAAAAAAAGACAAAGTGAGACAATGAAGAAAAAAGGGGAGAATGAATTTGTAGTGCGAATTCCGAAAAACCAACAAATCAGAGAATGTAAAATTCCCCGCTGGATATGGTATGTTAAAACGGATTATTATTACACAATTCAGAAATTCTAAGCGAGGGACAACGAATTGCATGAATGATACAAATGGAACAGAAACAGAATACAGCACAATATTTTACATTGCGTTTGGAGAGAGCGTGAGAGAGGTCGGTTATATAAAAATATAACGGCCTTACATAATTATAATACGGATGATCTTACATTTGCTAGTAAACAGTTTAACGTAGAATAAACTAAAGTAATAATGAAGGCTATAACGAGTCAAAATTCGGAGGATAACACGAGGCGGAGGTCACGTAGATTAAACAAGTACCACGAAGGTTCCCAACGCTTAACTCCCATTTTGGACGATCAAATAATACAAATCGAAAACGAATTATCAATTAACGTAGTGACGACATCGTAAATTAATTAAAATCAAACGCCATAGCACAGTTTCGAGAAAACAGCGAAAGAGAAAGCCTTCTGAAATGCAAACTTACTGAAACCATTTTCTGTCGTTTGTAACTTTCTATTTTCGGCCCGAAATCGATTGGAAATCTAAATGTGGTTTCCCCTGTCGACGAGCGGTTTCAATGTTCTCCGAACACGTGCGCCAAGGTAACTACTAACAGCAGAAGAAACTGACTGACTCCAGAGAACGATAAGAAAAGGAGCAACCCCTTGTCGCTACGTAGTCCATGGCCTCGAAGTCCATGGCGCAGAAAGTAGGAAGAAAGTTAAAGGGTTCTTACATAACACGGAAAAAAAGATTGATAAGATAAAAGATAAGAGAGACAAGATAGTAGCGGTAAGAGAAGTTGATGGGGGAAGCTCACCAAATTGCAAAATAATAATATGGCTCGATTGACAAACGATTCAAGAGCTCTTGAGACTTGTCCAGAAGCGCCAATGTGGTATTCTTGTAAATTTTTGGACAATGCCCCAGCATTAAAAAAATAAAATAAAAAATTCTACGATATACAAGCCCCTTTTCTACAACCCTGTGTTCCGTGTAGATATACTGAAGTTTATGTATATTATACTCACCCTCTTAAGTGTTACTCTTTTTACGTATACATAGGTGCCAACTTCTTGAAGTAAAAAATATGTAGTCAATCGCGCGCGCGGGGGCAGGCCCAACACCACCTTAATAGAAGGCCTCACTACTGGTTTTTAATGGCGACGACGGGAGGCCGATGGCGATCCGGATACCTAACAGGTCCGAAACTGCGAAACGGAGATTTCCGATCGTAGGGTCATTGTCGGAACATCGGTTTTTCCATGAAAGGGAGCAGAACTGTTACCACTGTAGAATTTACAGAATCAAAATCAGGAAAAAACGTATACTGTCCAGAATTTTTTTGATTCAACCAGTCACTTTTAATCGGTTTCAATAAATGAACAGAATCCATAACAAAAAACAATGGTCTGGTTGAATCAACTGGGTGTGGATAGATACACAATATTCAGTTCTGGGGAAGTAGCGAACAAAGACATACATTTTCTATTTATAGAATTATTGTCACTAATCACAGAAATTATTTTAAATCCAATTATAATTTTTCGTACAAAAGTATGCATAGGTGCCAACTTCTAGAAGTGAAAAATCTGTAGTTAATTGCACATGTGGGCAGGCCACCATTTTTTAATTAAACAAAATCATACATAATTTATGAAAAAAGGGCACAATGAGGAAATTAAGTATTTATTAAATTAATAATAATAGAGGATTAAACTGTATTAAACGCAATATTAATTCTTAGAATTTACAAATGCTGTAGTGCAAGATTTTGCATTTGAGAAATTTTTTGTCAAATACATTCTCGTAACATTTCACATGTTGTCTGCATTTAACTATTAGTAAATTTTCTAATGTGTCATCAGACATGGTTGACCTGAAGTCAGTTCTAATTTTCTTCACTTGACTGAAGACTCTCTCGCATGCTGCATTACTGTGAGGGATCATAAGTATTGACAGCATAACCTGAGAAATTCTTCCTTAAAAAAACTGATCAAAGGTTGCCACTGTTGGATTATACGCTCTAAGCATGTGCCAACAGACAACCAACGAGTGCTAACGTGTTTTAGTACCTTTTTTATATCAGTCTCATGAAATTCTTGAAGAATTTTCAACCTATCTTTTCTTTTCGAACTCTTTTGTAAGTAATAGTAAATGTCTACCAAAATTTCATCGATTTTAAATGGCAAACATGCAGCACTCTTTTCAGCTGCTAAGTTAATAAGGTGGCAGGAACAGCCCATAATTTCAATATTTTGGTGATGATTCTTTAACACCGCTGCTACACCTGCTTTTTTTCCTATCATAACAGGTGCATTATCACAGCTAAAGGCAACACAATTAGAAATCGCAAGGTTTTTAGATTGTAAAGCACTTACCAGAAGATTTCCAATATTTAACCCAGTAGCATCTTCTTTCAAAGATGGCATAGATAAAAGACAATTCACAATTTTTTCACATAAAGGATCGAAGAAAGTTACCACTATTGGATACAGCTTTGAATCAACATCGTTGCTTCCATCAGTTGCAATTGAAAATGGATAGCACCTTAAATTTTCAACAAGTGATGAGGATTCCTTTGCAGACATTTCTTTCATAATTGCAGAAGTTTTGGTCTTTGCAGATCCATATTGTTTTGCAATACTGCTGTCAGGAAACGTTTTCCGAAAGAGCATCCCCGCGTGATCGCTGCAATTCATTGGCAAATTATGTTCGATCAAAAACAATGTAAATAAACATTCAGCGTTAATCATGGAGGTATCGTTAAATGCAAAAAATGAAGGCTTGATACTATGATTAGACTCTACAGCCTTGAACGTCTTCTTATGTTTAACAGTCTCAGAATGCAAAGTAATATCGTGTTCACCACCGTGAGTAATGCTTATGTCTTTACCGCAACACGTGCAGAAAGCATATTTTGGCCCCAGTCTTGATTTTTGAATAAAATTAAACATCTTCATATATTCGGCTTTAAACGTTTGGTAGTACCTTTTATTAACAGTCGACATCGTTAACGTTGTTTTCAAAAACACCTAAAAACAAAACTTTCTTTCCAGAGCAAAGAAATACCAGATACGTCTAATACATGGCTTCCCTACACAAAGTCACATGCTTGACCAAAACCTTAACGGTGTAGCGCATTCTTTCTTGCCTTCCCCAACAACTACAAATACAGATGCATGATTTCGTTGTGCAGGGGCATCACTCTACGTCATAGCTGGAGCTAAAATTCCACGTCACGCCACGCATGCGCCGTCAACGGCAGACGAATTTTTTCGACTTTTTTACCGATATTTGAGTTTATTTATGCATATTTATTATTAAATATGCACATATGCATAAAAATTTAAATACGTATCAAGAAAAATGGGCATTTAATTTAAAAAAAAACAAACAAAAAAAAACAGTATTTTAAAAACACTGGGGATTTTAGACGAAATCTGTGAAAATCGGAAGAAATCTTTTTCCAGACCGGAAGACCGATAAAAAATTGGAAGCCTCGCGGATAAACCGGAAGGATTAACACCTATGCGTATACTTTATACGTGTGTCTTTCTCCGTATGTGCACGAAGAGGCAAATTTACGATTTTACTGTCTACAGGCTGACATATTGTGCTGTCTAACCTTTTTTTTTGGCTAACAGCAGAACCAGTATTGCTACAGTTGGCGCAGAGCCGTAGCCAGGCTGGGGCTATAGGGGGCTGAGCCCCCCCGAAAATGCTTTTTCTCAAAATCAAATATTTTAGCATTTTAAATTTTTTGTTTTGTACGAAATTACACATGGCAACAGAAATTGTTCTTTGACGTTAAAAATGTATTCAAAATAGCTTTCTACGGTAGATCTTGTGTATGTAATTTTTTTTACATAGGTTTGAGTCTTCATATACTTTATAATAAGGATTGGGGAAATTATAGAGAGGTATACTAAAAGTTAAGTTTTTAATGAAAAATTTACATTAAGAAAATTATTTATTAACATTAAATACATTAATAAAATTCATCAAAATATGTAAGAATTTTAAGCCCCCTGTAGCCTTCTGGGCTCCCCCCCGTAACAAGCATCTAGCTACGGGCCTGAGTTGGCGTCCATCGATTTGGGTCAACAACCCCCCCCCTAATCGACAACCGCTGTAAATAATAAACAGTTTGCGAATAAGAGAATGAATCATCACCATTATCATTGTTAAGTAAGGTTAAAATTATTTTGGGATCAGCAATAATTAAACATTATGTTCATAATCTTCTCGAATGTGCAATTACCATTAGCTATCGACTGCGCCATAGTTATCGGTTGCTATTAATATCATACATAATATACTGCGCATATACAAACTACAGACCAAATATTTAAATTAGTTTGACATAAAAAAATAGTTTATTGTTCATATCGCTTATTCCGCAACATATACTGTTGACGTTTTAAAATTTACAAGCTTTTTCTGGGGGGGCGGGAGGAAGGAGGGTGGATTCAACAAAAACAAATGTGAAAGTTAATGCTTCGAAAGTAATAAGAACTGTCCGCAGTAAAGCAGTAAGAATCTTTTACATGCGAAAATTGCCCAGCTTCCCCTTTGTTCCAGCTATCGACTTTCCAGTACAGCGCCCACCCTTGCAGATAAGCTTGTTTTACAAGGAAGAGTATTGCGCTTTTCACTTCTTTCCGGAATAAGAACATAAAACAGAAAATTGCACATGCTTACAGAATTTTAATTAAATCATTAAAACCAGCGCAATATATAATTTTTATGGAAATTTGACAATTTATGTTATTAAAAAAACAACTGCTACGTACGTCATACGTTAAAGAGAGATTGGAGAGGCCCACAAACAAGTTCACCATTAAGAAATTTTATAATGTATTTTAGGTTGGAATGCCCTATATTAAAAAAGGGATTTAGTTCGCCTTCGGGAAGAATTACTGAATGATTAAATGAACTACATGAAATACGTCTTTACCATCGCGCAAAATATTAATAGGACGTTAAATTTTGTGTTCAAAAAAAAATATGGGGCCCCGTTAGTCATTTTTTAATGAGGAAGGAGGCCATGAAAAGATAATGCAATGGGCATATAATTTAAGTGGAGTCGTACGAACCAGATAAGCATGGTAAAAGGTGGTTGTGTGTCGCGTATATGGTATCTCACAAAGATATCGTTCAAGAATTCCATTTCCAGGAATGTCTTCGCTATTTGATGGAAATAACCTTTAATTGTCATGTAAATTTACGAGCATAGTTTACCCCTTTTCGTAAATGAACCGCTTTTGATGTAAATAATTTACATTTTGTGTTCGCCAGCTAAATTAAGTCTCCTGACATTTCTTTTCCACTCTACAAGATAGTTCTTCGTCGACGAAATAAAGTAAGTTTATATTGCATATAGCCGTCCAGGAAAAGAACATTTGTAAGCGGTTTTCTCTTGGACAGTTATCAGTGAAAGCTTGCTAACGAATTCAGTTTTTTATTAATTCACATCAGCGCGGTGAGGAAGCTTAATTGCTCAAAGAATGTATCATTTAAAAAAAAAATGGCGGCGATAAATGGACGGCCGTTAAAAAATATTGCTTTGATTGGCGCATCGTAACGACTTTTTGCCACCGTTATTGAAATATTGGTCGCAAAATTTCGATTAATGTGACCACTTATTTTTGATGGGCGAACTGTCGTTTAATTTTACCCCCTCTCTCTCTCTCTGTGTGTTCACAATTAAAGTTCACAAAAACGTGAACTTCAGTTATTGGTGCTGAGCGATTTGTTTATAGTAAATAGCGTGTCAAAGCATGATATTAATGTGAAGTCAGCACTTAATGTGCAAAATCAAACTGTGATTGAGATATGCTAAACCAACGTCTTGTGACATTTTTTCATTCAATATATAGTCTCGTTTTCATCAAGCTATCCAATAAACGAATGAAAAGACTGATTTTACGTATTTAAATACCAATATGTTTACACTTTTTAGTTGCATCTTTGCACGTTTTCTAGTATTTTTAAAATTTTCACAAATTTCATCAAAATCTGTTTATTCGCTTCAAATTTGTTTGCTTCTTAGCAGAATTGCTTTTTCTTTACATTAAAATCCTTTTTTAATTATTATACAGGGTGTCCGGGCTAAAGGTATCCCAAAATAATGGCCTATACTGAGAGAAACACACTAGTTATGGAACTGTTGCGTCAACTATTGGGGATTGCTCCAATTTTTTTATCCAAGTTTGCTATTACGGTCGCGCATGCGCATTGTTGACAGCTGCGTTGAGCTGCTTTCCACAGCAGCTCAACGCTGACTTGTGATTAGGAATATTTAGAAATGGAATCATCGGTATATTTTGCTTCGTGGAGCCAATGGTGGCAGGATACAGTAATACTGACTTGTTGGAGAACTTGGCAGTTCCACATATTCGACCAAATTTCATACTTCAGCAAGACAGTGCTCCAACAAACTTTCATGGAGATGTTACCGAGTTTTTGAATAAAATCTTTCCTGGATGTTGAATCGGAAGAGAAGGCCCTACTGCTTGGCCTCAGAGATCTTTTGACATAAGGCCATTGGAATTTTTTCGTTTGGCGCTTCAATAAAATGATTACGTACCAGTAAAAAGTTCGTAATTTGGATGTTTTGAAACAGATCATCTGTGCAGCAGTATTGATTTAATAATATCTCAGATGTAACTAAATACCTGGCAAGAGATCGAATAATATTTGGACATCCGCAGAGCCACTAATGGTGATTACATTAAAATTCGTTAATCTGAAAAGAAACTTAAGGAGTTGCCATCTTTAATGCAACTGAAATTTATAACTAACCCTGTGTCATTCTCCCAGTATAAGTCATTACTTTTCTATACCTTTAGCCCGGACACCCTGTATTATTATGCTCGTTTGGCCTTTGCACTAGAATGTTTTTGATTCTTGCGCCAGAATTTTTTGTCCTTGCACCAGTATGTATTTAATTCTAGAAAAAAGTTCTTTTTAGGTCCACCAGATCTTTTTAGGTCTTTGCACCATAATCATTTTTAGTCCTTGCACCATAATCATTTTTGGTCCTTGCACCGTAATCATTTTTGGTCCTTGCACCGTAATCATTTTTGGTCCTTGCACCGTAATCATTTTTGCTCCTTACGCATCAGAACGCATCAGGATCTTTATCAGTCTTTGTATCATAATTGTTATATATATCGTGCGTTCGCGCAGACCTGACGCCTGATACCGTTAGCAGACGGGTTAGTCCATTGCAGTTTAGGGAAGGGCGTCTTGCCGAAACTGGTTTTTCGCGCGGGAAAAACCAGTTCCTCCAAGACGGCCTTCCCTAAACTGCAATGGACTAACCCGTCTGCTAACGGTATCACGCGCCAACTGAGCGCGAATGCACAGTTTATATATAGCGGGCATATGCGCCGTACTTTCAAAAATCACAATATTTCATCAGCATCATGAACAAAAAAAAATCAATAAGCATCATTTATGAGACAGCGTCCCGGGCAAAACTGAAGATCGTGAAATGGATGCAATATGGAAGAAGGTAACTTCAAATATATTTTTGAAACTGACAGGATGCGGAAGGCAGAAAATGAGGATCTCTAGACAATTTCAAACTGACATTTGCAAGTTCCATTTCGGTGATTTTCGATTGAAGACGATATCTAACGTCATCTGATGGCATCAGAGTCATAACCCGCATATTCGAAAAACTCCAAAATCGAATTATATAACGGTGATTTCCACAAGTAAATTCAGATAGAAGTTGAACATAATGAAACCCCGGTTTTGCATCCTTCTGGATGAACGTTAAAGAACACTATTACAATACATTAAAAAAAAAAGAAAAAAGAAATGCGGGGAAAACATAAGATGCAGGGGAATATCATTCTATTTAGTTAATAATTTCGACTTGTGTTTTTTTACGATGCAAGAACCAGTGGCGTAAAAAAAGGGGCTCAAGGGTCCCCTCACTGGACACATCAAAAGACATTATTTTCTCTAAGGCCGCGCATCACAATCTTCTTTAAAGCCACTTTAGTATTCTCCCGAGTTTTGCATTGCTACGCTACTGGAAAGAATTTCGAAAGTCACGTGGTGTTGGCACCTACATTTTTTCCATGGATCCAAACTTCTGCTTTCAAGACAACCAAACCCGTGTCTACGGTGTGTAAAGTAACGGCAAGCACTCCACGATAAGATTGAAAATCGAATCCGGGTTAAAGGTACGACAAATGAACGTGTTACCATTGCGTCACCGCAGGGCAGTGGGCCTAGAATTATAGGCCGATGCATTAGCCGCCATTTTGTTGTACAATTCCGGTTTCATTTACCTTGACGATAAAGGTTTTCCGCTTTGGCGCAATGATCGCTATTTTGGCATAAAAATAATCAAAAATCCGCGATTATCCGACGAACGTAGTGCAACTTTCAAAATGTCGCCAATAAATGCAATTTGCAACCACGATCACGTGATACAATGGCAAGAAAATGGCGGATATGCGTCAGTTCTCTTTTCTAGGAGTCTTAGACCTACGTTTTTACGAGGAACCTGAACCTTTTAAGTCCTAGGGAAGAAACTTCCGGATTACCGTGAGCAAGCAGCTAGTTAGTTGATAAGCTTGCTTGCTTCTTTTTTGCTAGCGGTACCTCTGTGCTTCCGCAGGGCCGAGGTCGCTCTTTTAAGGATCCCACACGTATTGGAGAAAAAAATTTCCTGACTTTCCCAAGGTTTTTCCAGCAAAATTTCTTGACCAATCGCAAGCAATTTTCAACCGAACTTCGGTTCCGGAGAAAATGGTTTCACGTTCGCTGGAGGTTTAGCTATTCAAAATAAAAGTTACGAAGGCATTCTCCTGGCTTTTCCAGGTTTGACCAAAAATTCTCGTTTTCCCTTGACCTTTAGGGACGATTTCAAATTCCCTGATTTTTCCAGGTTTGACCAAAAATTCTCGTTTTCCCTTGACTTTTAGGGACAATTTCAAATTTCCCGACAATTCCAGGTTACGTAAGAACCCTACTTGGTGGTTTTCTCTAATCTCCAGAACGTTAATTTCTTAAAAGCTAGGAAACAATTCTCTCATTCGTGTTGAAAATTAAGATATTTTCGCATTAAGGAATCTCTAAGCTTCCGATAAACGCGCTTTAATAAAATGTTGCTGCTCATTTTGTTTCGTCGCGAAGCTCTGTAGGAAGAAGATTTAATATAAGTGCGCTGCGGGTATTAATTCACGGTCGTTAGCACACGCGAATTTTCCTAACTACAAAATATTACGTTACCTATATCGCCAGACGGTGGGTAGTGTAAGATATGATTAAATATAAGTCAAGAAGAGTTATTTTGCCGAAGTAAGTAGTCTACGCTTTTCTTTCATTTTATATTAAGTAGTCTACGGCTTTCTTTCATTTTTATACAAGTGTCTACAGATGAATATTTATTTATAACTATGGTGCAGCAAAACATGCAACTTGGGTGTTTGACTACATTTTCTACATTTACATTTCGAACAAATTACGTATATATTTTTTTGAAGTAAATATTAACTCCTAACTATGCAAGTTTTGAATCAATAATTTTTCTATAAAATATCAAAATATCATCGAATTCGATAATCTTTCACCTTAGATACACTCCTTTAAACGAAAATAGAGGTTTTGTATTTTACAAAATATACTAGCAACATAAAAAAGATTTAGACCGTAATTTTTATAATGGAAAAACACAGTTAAAAGAAGAACTTTAGCGGTCTGAGAGACCGAATATCTTCGATTACAGATTAATAGAAAATTTAATCTAGATAATCAATATAAAAGGTAGTAGAGGAAACCGGGAATCGGGTAAAATATTTTTGAAAAGGATTGAAAAATATTTTATCATAGACCAGGGTGACACGTAGAAAAGTGGGGTTCGGACGAGGATCGAAAACTTAGAAAAAAGTTTTAGAGGAAATATAAGAAACGATTAATGAAAATAAAGAATAGATTACGTTGAGCAATATAAATACCCTTTGGGGGAGGGGAGCATATTCCGGAAAAAAAAGAAAGGAAGAAAGGACCAGGAAAGGTTCTGATGAAAAGACCAGGAAAGATTCTGATGAAAGGACCAGGAAAGATTCTGATGAAAGGATCTTAAAAGATTCTGATGGAAGAACCAAAAAAGATTTGACTGAGAGCAATGGCGCACCCACGTAGGGGCCCGAGCCCCTCCCTTGGGTTAACAAAAAGAAAAATTATTACGCCAACAGACACTGGTAAATTATTTTATTAAAAATGTAGGATAAAATTAGTGATGTTCCCAAGATTTCCTTGAACTCTGGTGACAGTGATGAGACTGCTGTTGAGGCAAGCAACAGTAGAAGTGGTCTGGGACTGTCTTCAAACGCTTTCCAGGAAAGTAAAGGTAGCCCAAAACACAATATCAAACACGGTTGAAATAGAAATTCTGACTGCAGATATTTTTAATTAGGCCAAGAAATCTAACCTCACTGATGGAGATAGAATAAGAGTGCTGGCCATTGTAAAATTGTGCAAACATAATCTACTACTTCTAATTATTTAAGTATGTTGCATTATAGAATTATTAGTAATTTAATAATGATAAAAGTACACAAAAAGACAACCGTAATTGATATGGCGTCTAATCATTTATTTTCCGCTAAAAATTCCCTGCAACACTTCGCCCCTCCCTTTGGAATATTCTGGGTGCGCCACTCGCTGAGAGGGCCAAAAAGATACTGGTTCAAGCCACCCCCCCCAAAGTCCTGATTAAAAAAAAAGGGGGGTTACTGGTACAGAGGTTACAAAAAAGTCCTGAAGGAAAGGAAAAAAAGATCATAATGTAAATGACGAAAGATTTTGGTGAGAAATAATGTAAAATTAGAAAATATTTATCAAACATCAACAGATTTAGATAACAAGTACGAAAATATTGGTATTTAAATAAGTGAAACTGATCTTTCAATTTATTGGAGAGCTTGATAAAAACGACAACAATGGGATTGTAAATTAAATGACAACACCGTCACAATACATTAATTTAACGTATTAACCACAGTCTGCTTTTACACACCACCAAGTACCTGATTGGACACATCAATGTTAAGTGATTGGACACATCAATGTTATGATTGGACACATCAATGTTATACTCTGGACACGCTACTATACATTAATTGCTCAACATTCTAAAATTTATTATACTATAATTTTTGCCACCCACGTATTAATTACAGCTCAAACTAGAGCTTATGTAATTTTGGAGAAAAAGAGACGCTTTCCCCATCCTGGATTCGAACCAGGGTCCCTCCGTTTAGCCCGGAGTGTCTTGGACCGCTAGACGAATGAGGACAGGAAACAACGCTCTCTTTCTCCGTATGTAAAGATGTTAAGGTATTATTACCCTCCGCAGGGATAACACAATTGCCAAATATGGTCAACACAAGAAAGCCTCCGGGGCGAGATTTTTGTGAGTTTTCGTGGGGGAAATTTATTATACTATAATTTTCTTTTCTTTAAAATTCTAAAATTCACATTTTTTTTTAGTCCTAGTTTAATTGCGAATACGGGTGGGAGAGATTAAAACCAAAAGGACAGCTCACACATAAAAACAACTGTTCACATTAATCAAGATCTCACGATCGATATTTTAATAACGACGGCAAAAAAATCAATACGGAACGCTAATTAAGGCGATATTTTTTAATGGTCGTTCATTTATTAATGCCATTTTCTTTTAAATGATACGTTCTTTTAGTGATTAAATTTCGTTACGGTTCCGGTGTGAATTGGATGAAAAAACTGAGTTAGCTAACACGCTTTTTCTGTTAATTATTCAAATGAAAACGATTTACGTTCTCGCCCCGGTTATGTGTTGTTTAAACTTGTTTTATTTCGCTAACGAAAGGTATTGTAGTGCGGAAAAGGAATATTAGGAGACTTAATTCGGCCGACAAACGCAAAATGTAAATTCTTTAAATAAAACAAGATTACTTGATGTAAATTATTTACAGCAAATGAATGTACCTGACGACAAACGTAAATTACTTGTAAATTTTCATGACATTTGCGGACTATTTCCGTCAAATAGGAGGGACATGCTCAGAACGAGAGTCGTTTGTGACCAATTAGAAAAGAAAGAATGCAAAGTTGAACGATGCACTGCACAATAAAATGTTTAAAAATGAAATACACACAAATGCGGTTTAATGTGAGTTGGAGGGATGTTTTACAATTGTTTCGGTGGTAAAAAAGTCCACCTTCATCAAAAATTTGTCCAAACTGAGTTTGGACAAATTTCTGATGAGGGTGGAAGTTTTCTCCAGCGAAACAATTGTAAAATGTCGCTCCAACTCACATTAAACTGCGTTCATGGGTATTTCATTTTCAAATAAAGAATACAAAGTTTGACAACCGCCAAACGAGGGGCAATATTTAGAACGATTCGACAGAAGGCGATAAGTTACTGCGATCAGAGAATCAATTAATCAAATCCTCTGACCGAGCTGCCATCGCGGAGGGGGGGAGTTCCAAGTTAAAGAAAGATGAGTATTGGAAGGAAATATCGCAATCCAAGCTGATCATCAGAGACTGATGATCGCTGATAGAGGCGACGAAGTGGGGGCCGCATTGGCTCTCGGCACCACTGATCGCTGATGATCAGTGATCGATGATCCGATCAAAAATATCGCCTTGACTTCACTCACGAAGATCTGCCTGCCCACCCACCCACCTATCTCCATCCATCCATCCATATTATCTAACAACATCAAAATCAAACTACAGTAGAAGCTCTTTAATCCGACACGTTCGGAACCAGGGCCGTGCCGGATTATCGAACGTCAATATGGTTTTAACGGGAACACCAAAGAAAAATTAATACGGTGCAGTGATATTTAAAACAAGTTGCAATAAGCCGCTCTATGGCAAGAAAAAATATACAGGACCGTTACTGTTTAATGAAGTCTCATCACTGTCAGATATCACGTCGTTGCCTTCGTGATTCGGACCTTTTCTTCAAAAAAAGTTACAGTTTATACACAACTTTATGAGTTCTGAAGAGTTATAGCTTTTATTGGATTCGGCAAATTTTATAAATGCATTTACTGCATCAGAAGCCTATTTCCACGAGACTAGCTTCATCCGAGCTGGCGGTCAAGGACAACAAACGGCTGAATCCAACCGAAAAAACCGAACGCGAGCAGCTCGATCGATGCCGGATTATAGAATGTGCCGAACCAAAGAATATCGGATTAAAGAGCTTCTACTGTATGACTATTTCCATAAACTGCTCCGTGTGTGACGGTCTTAACGGTAAAAGTGGATCTCAAATTTAAATATAACGCCTTTGTCTAGCAAAAACGAAATTCGGCGGAGAAAATGTATTATTCCTAAAACACGTAACGAGGCAATTAAGGGAAAAAATATGAAAAATTGAGCAAAGAGTTAAACTTGGAAAGGTCAGCGTCATAATTTAAGTTTAAAAGTAAAGCTTTTGCAATTAGGCGAATAATTTTTCAACTTGTTTACGAACATAAATATGTTTATTCAAATAATCACCCAAGAAAAAATCTACAAGCCCAGAAAGACGTAATTAAAATTCACGTTTTTTTTTTCCTTTCAATTTCCTCATATTTACAAAACATCTTAACGTAACTAACTGAAAGATGATGAGTGCGATAATCATACGCTGGGCGACATGATTAATAATTATACCTGATTTCATTATCACTGAAAACTGATTAAATACGAAAAACTAGGTTCAAACAAAGGACGACGAAATTCATTATGAAAATCAAGTCATAAATTCCAATAATCTGTTAGCTGTAACGTTATTAATAACGAACGAATTCCAGTCACAAGAAAAAATTTTAATCGTGAAAAGAATTTATTTTTTAAAAGGAGTTTTAATTCATGGAATTAAATTTGCATGTAGAGGCATTACATCAGAAGAATTAGGAGTGTACAAAATACAATGGCGGAATATTTGCAATGCAATCGTGTGAAGGAGATGATGGAGTTCACTTAAAAAGGTGCTTAAAAATGTAAAGTATTTTAATGTTCAAAAAGAATATCGAATCTTATTTTATAGTGTAAAAATTTTTTTTTTTAATAACAAACGAGACCTTTAAGTTTTTTTTTTTTTCTCGTTCAGAAATAGTCACCAAAAGTGGAGATCAGCTCGCCAACAATAGGTCGCCAAAACAGGAATAAAGATGATGAAATTTAAATTTTAGCAACTTTGCGACTGTTCTATACAGAAGCACGAAAACTTTTTTGATTAATGAGATACAGAGAAATTTTTTTCAACTGAAAATTTTTTGGTGGACGGCCAAAAAGTTTCCAATTAGACTTCTGTAAAAGTTAAATTTCATGTTTATATTTATATACATAAGGCAACTTCTTGCAAAATAAATAATATACCACGGTTCAAACTTTCATTGGTCAAAAAAAAGTTTTTTTTTTAAATGCTCTCACTCTGTGGATTCAATTAAACTTCAGTTGTGGGAAAAATAGCTTTATATTCGAGAGTGACTTAGCTCTATTAGATACAGAAGTTCAATAAGTTTTCCCTTATAATTCCAGGGGCCCATGCCCGTATCCAAAGTGGGGGGTCCCCCCAAATCTAACTTTTAAAGGGACTTGGCTATCCGGCCTTGCATGCTGTGATTATATCGATACATTCTGAGAAATTTTTTGAACCTCCCCACAACCCCGAAATCAAATCTTGGTTATGGTCTTGGCGAGAAATCTTTTGTATTCAGCATCCTTACATAATTAGAGCATATTTCTCTTCCAAACTATTTCTCCTACCACTAACGATTGTAACTGCTACGACGTCTCTTGAATCACACCGCCAGAATAGTGATCCATGCATTCTGATTTTATATAGTTCAATACATGTAGATCTAAGCAGATAAGATGTTTCGTTTAGCTTTACTTTGTTTAACTTGAAATGCGTTTCACGTATTGGCGTACACAATGATGGTGCTGATGGGAGTTGTAACTCCCACTTGCAATGAAACTTTGTATATTTAACATAGGAAAATGCGAATTGTAGCTCTGTAATCCCCATTGAGCCTATAACCCCCCCCCACCTTACGAATTTTCTGCGTACGCCCATGGTTTCACGATTACGTGTTACCATCAGTTATGAGTTCCTTCATTGACGTGGGTAATCTCGAGACCTGAGGGGCTATAGCCTCCACCCCAAGACTCCACACACACAGCATCGTTCATTTGTAATTCTCATTTTTGTAGGGGATAAATTTTTTTAGGGGGTTCCAAGTCCTTCACTAATCACACCAACAAGCTCCTTACTTTAAGCGAAGATCATATGCTGAAGAATCATCTGCGAAAACATCGCTCAAATTACTGATCAGAAAATGAATTACCGAATAAAATTTAATAATGATAAAAATGAAGTTTGCTCTTAGAACAGCAACATTAATTAGCAGCCTTGGACAGCTCGAGGAAACGTTCCCATGCTGCAGCGTGGCACGTCTGATTAACGAAGTTTCATCTAATGACGATTGTTGTAATTTATCAAAAGAGACGGCGGAGACTGAAGAGGTAATTGATTCTCAGTAACGCCACAAAAAGAAACCGGATTACCGAAACAAATGCTGCTTTTGCGAACATTTTCCACGTCGGAACAAAAGGTTTACGTCACAGAAAATATTCGAAAAAAGGGAGGGCCGGACCCGTGCTTAAATGATTCCGGGACATAAAAGAAGCATATCGATCAGTGCTCAAATAAAGACACCATGGCGACGGTTTTCCAGAAAAGGACTTGTTCGCATTTAAGGAACAGTTGTTACAAGATCTGGAGTTAATGTTCTATGGGAATATTGCTTTCTGGCGAAAGCCAAGTTCCCGGGGTTAACGAACTCCAAGTAACTTCGAAAACGGTAGAAATGGAGAAAGCAGTCAACGATCAACATTTAAATTGAAACCGACATTATTCTGTCAGAAGTACAGCACAACTTCTTGACGTGTGTTAAGATAGTTCTTTGATTTAGGGTTTCGGAACTCCATGAGAATAAATAGAGCAATTGCATACAATGTGAAAGCCTTAAGAATTTAAGAAATTTTATTGTCAACTTTCTTCAGCAAAAATTGTTAACTGACCAGGGGCAGACCGGGTCCTCTCAAAGGGCGCGTGCCCTATCGCCCATGAGGGGCCCCACCGACCCAGGGGCCGGATGGCTGGCGACCCACTCCGCTCCCGTATCTGACACTCACTCGCGAAATTCTTTATCAAAAGATGTGCACCTATTTCTTTCTAACTCAGACGCAAGCAGTTCACAGGAAAGCACTTGCACTTCTTTCAGAGAAGTGCACGTCTCACAGAACGTACACACATATATTTGACAAGATACCTTATATTTTGATAAAAAAAAAAATTATAAGTGACGTGAATTTATATATTGACAGAGGACATCTTCGACACATCAAGCCTATTCGTATATTAATTTTTCAAAGCAGTTAAACAAAAAAATATGAAGTTTTACCAGGAGATTGCGTAACACCAGTTATTTCGACACTGGCGTAAGGTTTAAAAACACGACGTTTCGGGAGCCAACTGCTCCCTTTGTCAAGTGAAGGCAGAAAAAGACGAATAAACAGTCAAAGATGAAATACAAGTTTCTAGTAAATATGCTGTGAAAGGTAACAATATTTGACAGTAATTTTTGACAGAGTTGGATACTCCATCACCACTCCAATCCAAATGTGATGATTTTTTGGAATAAATACTTTTTAATGACAAGACAGCTCAATCAACTCTTCTTTATTGGACAATGGAAACTTACATTTTTTCAAATCGAATGTGAAAGGGTCTCAAATCTGCTCTTGCGTTTCATTAGTTTCTGGAAAATACTGCTTTTACAAAAGCGATAAAGTGAGTGATTATTTGTTGTCCGACGTCTCCAAAATCTGCTGTAATCGTTTGTTCATTTTTCTTCATGAATCAGTCTCTAAAATCGGTCACAACTGTTCTTGTTAAATCCGTTTTTGTATTGAGTGTAATCCAATCCATTGTTATCTCTTCGAAATAACGGAAACGTAGTTTTTAAAACCTTACAATTCTATTTACGGGCTGTATATTCGGTGGGGAAGAACGCTTTTAGCGCTTCTAAACAACACGGTACAATGAACTTTGGTGTTTTCTACAACGGTGGAAAGACACCAACATAATTCCCAGTGGTTGGCATAGCGGAAAAAAAAATTAAAATGACAAATCTACGACGGCAAACAGACAATAAAACGAAGTTAAAATGGGAGCACACAACAAAAGCGACAGCAGAAAGTTGAGGTGCCCAAGCACGGATTAGAAAATAATTTTATACATGTATTTCCCTCTTGAAACCTGTTACAGCACTACTTAATGGAATTACCTGCATATCCGGCCACCAACCACAGCCACTTCTCCAAGAAGAAGAAATCACCGAATTCAATCACTTCTTTACTCAAGCTCGAATTAAAAACGATAATAATCATCGAAAGTCTTATATTATTTACATTATATTTAAGTAATTATACTTACATACATATGATTGCACATTTTCATCGTCAAAACGACAGAATCTTTACTGAACGTCTATACAAGTGGTTCCCAACCTGGGAGTTGCCGCAATTATTTTTATAAGGAATTTTATACCAAATGTTTCCAACGCTTTTACAACAACATGGCTACACACATTGCAATATTCTACTAATGGTTGTTAACTTTATATCTATAATATACATTAATATATATATATAAAATTTTATTATTTATTTATTTTTAATTTTATAATGTATAACGTAATACGTTTTCTTTACTCTGTTAAAAATGCTTTTATTATGCAAATGTGGCGGCGGCAAACAAAGGGGATCGCAGGTCATTTGGTTGCTGTAAAAAGTGGGGTCACGGATTATTTGGCTACTATGAAAGTGGGTCGCAGCTTGGAAAAGGTTGGGAAGCACTGGTCTATACACTTAAATAACAAATTCGATGATCTACATACAACAGCGCAAAATAAATTTTATTCTCTTAAAAAGCGTACCGCTAGTAAAGTTTACCGGTTTATGTGCCAAGATGTTGCTTTTCGACCATCTATATTTCGCAAAACAAGGAAATGGTTATGATATCATCCTTTTGATGACTGGTGTTCAAAACCAATTCCACTTGCCCAATGCCACTGGTGTTTTGAATGTCGGGAAACGTGAATAGAGAAGCTATATGCCATTTTAGAATCTATTAAATGAACCACAACCACTTCGCAGTCAGAAATCTAGGAGCCACAAAATAAACTTTTGTCGGGACTCTGGAATATGCTCAGTGAATGTTGATATGGTACAGCTAGGTCATCATTTATTTTCAACTCCCAAGAGCAGATTACAAGCTTCTACATACTACCTACCACTGAACATTAACAGTCCAGGAAACGGGTAAGACTTGAGGCTGGAAAGCCATGAGAGCGAAAGAGCAACTTTTCAGACCTCATTAAGGGACTGAAAGCAGCAACTGACAAAAGAATACTCCTGTGAGATGCCACGTCTCTTTCATCACACTCCAACAAGAATAGAAAGAGACGCATAAAAACCTTACACATAAACACAGATACATAAATGGGCAAGGACGTTCTAACTATAAGCTGCCCTATCTCCTACTTCCTGGTGCTATCTCTTATCTCTGCAGGGAAGGCAGACAGACCCATTGAATGCGGAAAAAGAACCACTCCTCTTATTTTCAAATTACCAACAACACTTGAAAACTTTTTGAGACAGCTGGGAAAAATTCTTAGAAGGAATGGTAGTTTCCCGATCGTAAAGCAGGGTGAGTTTTCTTGCTCAAAAATACCGATAAAGGTATTGCTCTCCGGTTGATGAATTTATGTCGTCGCGGTACCATACAGAAAAGAGTTTGTTTTGGGTTGGAAAGGGTCCATTTGAAACAAGGTTATTTGTGAGATCTAGTCAGTGGACGGCGATATTTCAGGGTACATCGGGTTGGTCGACTGTAGGCCTGCGTGTCATTATTGATCCGTCCTCGATTGCAACGCCCACGCAGTATTAGAGCCTATTGATCAGGTTTGTGATAAAAAAGAGGAATGCGCTCTCTCGTCCTATTAACTTCCAATCAAATTTCAGATAAATGCTTATTTAATTTAAGAAATAGGGGCGTTCTTTCTTCTGAAAGAGAAACTGACGATATCGCTAGTTTCAAGGTGACATATTTATTTATCTGACAATCCTACATGTTGGCTTCATTACCACGGTGTGAGACCAACAATATGCCAACTGTGATTACATGCACGTAATGCTCTATGTAATCCTCAACAGACAGGACTGGAATTAGCATGTTCAAAATGGCGGACAAATACCTAATTGTGATGCCAGAATGCTGAGGCCGGATTCGAGGGATTGTTAATACTACATAAGGACAAAACATTTAAAAGGGACAGATGTCTAACCAAACCAGATTGCTCCAATCAGACTCCATTTCGATAAACACAAAAATTTACATTACCTGCCGAAAGAATTTACCTGAATATAATTCAGTGAATCTATACAAATTAAAATAAAAAAAGGTATAGCGACAGGTAAATATTAAAACAAAATACGAACACTTTCGTTTTACCTAGCACATACAGGAACCAATAAACGGCCCATTTTATAATTTAATAAACATAAAAAAAAAAATGTGTGTATGCATGAAACAACTTGACACTACGACTGGTAATCAATCATGCATTAACGCCATTGTATATAATGTCGGGTCATTTATGTAATACTAGGACTCGGGTCATTTATATAATGCTTCAGGTCTCAGGACTCGGTCATTTATGTAATGCTAAGACTCGGGTCATTTATGTAATGCTAAGACTCCGGGTCATTTATATGTAATGCTAAGACTGGGTCATTTATGTAATGCTAAGACTCGGGTCATTTATGTAACGCTAAGACTCGGGTCATTTATGTAATGCTAAGACTCGGGTCACTTATGTAATGCTAGGACTCGGGTCATTTATGCAATGTTAGGACTCTGGTCATTTATGTAATGCTAAGACTAAGGTCCTGTTTAGTATTTACTTACTGGGTTTGCGAGGCAGACATAACGAAACTAAAGTGGTAGAAAATGAACATAACGATGGAGCCGATTGATTCATAAAGAGAATGAAAGAACCGGTACTTTCGCTCGTTATATAGAGGTTTCACCTAAACAGGCATTACCAGTACAATAAGATAAAAAAAGAAAAATAATAATAACAGAAAAGCGAGAACGAATACCATGATCTACGTACATTATATGTACAGTAAAACCTGCTTAAAGTGACCTCCATTGGTACTGAACTGCTTTGGTCACCATAAACAGGTGGTCGCTATATACGACAGACTTTGATATAGGCATGACTAAGTCCTGACCACTTCTCTTATAAAATGGTCACTTGATTCAGGTGGTCAATTTACAAGGTTCCACTGTACATTCACATATACAATGTTTTACATATTTACATTAATTTTACATTTTACATGAATTTTACATACTTTCGTTATACTATAATGCTATTGCATGTATAAATTGATGGTGGGTTGACAGGTAAGCCCTTGTTGTTATCAATATGTCCAGTTAAGAACTGTTTGCAGCTGGCAACCGAAGATGGGGGGGGTGCATATCCCCCATTTCTTTGGCAGAAAGTGGAAATCTATTTCTAGACTTACACACGTAAATTAAAGCGAAAAAT
The DNA here is from genome assembly GCA_006491805.2 of Dysdera silvatica. NCBI lineage: Eukaryota > Metazoa > Arthropoda > Arachnida > Araneae > Dysderidae > Dysdera > Dysdera silvatica. The sequence goes on from QLNU02015270.1 coordinate 69,262,463, forward strand.
TTACTGGACTGTTGCTTACTGTAACAGTTTTTCTCTCGCGATGAAGGGTTTTCATCCTGTATAATTTAAATGTAACGGAACAAATTCTTTTTTTTTCTTTCATCTCGTTATAAGCTTGATATAGCCGGTTTCGACTGTATACGGTATTTTTTAATTTAGCATTGAAATAAAGGTTCCTGGGCCTAAAGAGGTTCGAATTTCTTAGAAATGTGTAGGTGGTCCACTGACTTGTGTGGTGATAACGTTTGGTTTGTCAATCGTGCCGTCATCCAGGATTCGCCTATCAGTGGTACTGTAGAATGCATGCCGTTTTTCTTACGTCTGGGATTACAGCGCCGTCTCCGGCGGCCACCCTTCCCATTGAGCCCTTGCCCAATAAGTAAGTGCCAATTTTCTGGGTACCGTTGTACGGAACTACGTTTCCTTGAATGCAGAGGTTCGGATTCCATGGAAAATTGTAACACTCGACGCAGTTCGAGAGACACTCTATTTTTCTCCCCCGCCGAAAAAACACAAACTTTGGTTGCTTTTTGGTTTTACGGCTCAAAGACTACAGTGGTCATGCTGCGCCGGGACCTACTGTTTTCCGAGGAATCCGAACCTCTTAAGGCCTAGGGAACCAAACCCCGGACTACAGTGAGCAGTGCGATCTTTATGAGATCTCTGAGTAAGCGTTCTTTGCACTGCTGGGAGTCGAACCCGGATTAGCGGCGCACTAGGAGAACGCGTTACCACACTGCGCCACCGCAGGGCCACAAACTTTGAAAACTCAAATTACGATAATTAAACAATTTGTTCATACTTGTGCGGCTCAAGTCGGCCTAATGGGTCATTCGAGATAGGATCAAGACATGGGAAGATTCCGTGATCCCCAAAACACGTACATAACTACAATTGCAGGGCATCGAAGGTGGCTTAGGGATCATAGAAACCGCAGTTATAATCACTATAACACCACAATGGAAAAAGTACTGGAAATATGAGTAATTAAAAATTAATTAATTAATTAAATAAAATTAATTAAAAGATTAATCACATTGTAAACACGAATAATTGATGACAATGAAGTCATTACTTCCAAACACACGTATTATAACTACACCATTATTACAATCATTTGTTATTAAATTTTATATAAAAAACAAAAAACAAAAACGCTGGCCGTTGTATAACACTCAATCAGCTCAAAAGAGTATTTATAATATTGAAATATCCCCCAACCCACATATCCATATACGTAAAAAATCCCCATACTGAAAAACAAAAATCCCTTCTTAGAAGAGAGTTCTTTATTGCAGATAACTAGAACTTTCCCCACGAGAGAAACCTGGTGATTTCTTCTCCAAGCGGAAATAAACAAATTAAGAAATAAATAAATAAACAGCAGCCATAAAGGGGGAAAATCAATAATTATGACCAAGTGCTGCCATAAAGAAGAAATGCAATTTCAAAACCAGTCTGTGCATTTGCAAGCAATCTATGGATATATTGTAATTCTTTGTATTTCTGCGTTTGCGTTTACGTGATGAATGGTTAAAATCAGCCGAGTGTTGTGAATAGGGAAAATAAAATGTGATCGTGCGAGCGTCTTTCATAGGTGAGGGAAAAATGCGGGGAACGTGCTCCCAATATTTTCCGAAGGAAAGGACGGCTTCCTTCAAGTCCCCCTGCTGCTCCCCAAGGAAAGAAAATACCGATGTTCAGAATTTCTTGTATTTTAACAAATATTCGCGATAAAAAAATACATTTAATACAATGATTATGTATATATATATAAACCACGGCCGATAAGGTAGAATAAATTCCACAAACTAAAAAAATAACTTTTTTATTTGTGTTATAAATTAGGTAAGTTTTTATATTGCGAATTTGTTTTTCTGATGAACACATCGGTTGCTTTTTAAAACGGGTTTACTGGACGGATAGCGGATTCACATTTATAAAAATTCCCTGCCGTTTCCAGGTTTTTCCCTGACTTTTCCGACAAGTTTCCTTGACTAATCGCAAATGTTTGTTTGTTTGGCTTTTTTATGGCGCAAGAGCATCTGGGCTATACTGCGCCAAAACGCAAACGTAACTTAGAACTTCGCTTTCGAGGAAAATAGCTTCACGTTTGCGTGAAATTTAGCTATTCGGAACAGAAGTTAGGAAAATTTTCCCTTGACTTTTGCAACAAATTTCCCTGACTAATCGCAAACATAACTTTGAACTTTGCTTTTGGGGGAAAATAGCTTCACATTTGCGTGAAATTTAGCTATTCGGAACAGAAGTTAGGAAAGCCTTCCCCGACTTTTCCAGGCTTGACCAAAAAGTCTTGTTTTTTCCTGATTTTTAGGGACGATTTCAAATTCCCTGACAATACCAGGTTCTTCAGGTGCGCTGGAACCCTGAACAGAAGTAGGTGATAGCCCACCGGAATTCACGCCGGGGGGAAAACATACGTTTCCATAACAGACGCAGCTCAGACAGACGAACGCCTCTGCAGCGCTGTTTCCTTAAGGCACAACGACGGAAAAGATCCTACTGCGCCTGAACCTACAGTTTTTCGAGGGACCAGAAACTTTAGCTTCTGTCCGGGAGTCAAACTCCGGACTACAATAGACTAAAAAAGCACACGGTGAAGCCACTGAAAAGTGGATTCCGGGTTACCAGAACGACAGACGAATGCCGAAGACTTCCACGCCACAAAGAATCAACCACCCTGACTACAGTGAGCAATTAGATGGAAAAAAACCATAGTTGGGGAGTTGAATCCAGATTAACCACACAATACTACACGACGCATTACCATGGCACCACCAGAGGTCTTGCAGTTCCTGCAAAAATGGTTACTCGGTGGCGAACCAGTGGCATGGGAAGAGGATGAAGCCTCTTCCATTGAATACCAAATACATTGTTTTCTCCAGAGCGACATCCATAATCTTCTTCAAAGACACTTGAGCCCCATGAGTTTTGAATTGCTACGCTACTGAATCATTTAACAGAGAACCAGTGGTTTGAAGGGATCTCGCAGCAAGAAAAATCAACAAACATAATTGGATTGCAATCTGCATTGATAGATGGCGTCATTGAGGTAAAGAACGCAACAGAAAACCAAATACATCAGACTAGAACCCCTAGAATTCTACGCCGTCGAATCATCCGACATTTTGTTGTACAATTCCGGTTTCATTTACCTTGGCGATAAAGGTTTTCCACATTGGCGCAATGATCGCTGTTTTGGCATACAAATAATAAACAATCCGCGAATATCAATAAACATTGGCACAACGTTTAAAATGTCGCCAATAAATACAATTTGCAACCAGGATCACGTGATAAAATGGCAACAAAATGGCGGATATGCATCAGCTCGCCTTTTTTAGTATTCTAATATTATTGTTGCATTTCCCAAATCTCTTTCAACAGTCGACTGAAAGAGGAAAGCGACTATTGTTTAATCGTCGAAGCACTGCATATTGAAAATCTCTTTTGAATTACGCTATATCATGATGACAATCATCCCATTGTATGTGGAACTAAAAGAGAAGCATTCAATTATATCAAGGCGGAGGAACCTCGAGAAAATGACATACTGCACTAAACGACCGATTGTTAGGCACATTAAGAATGCACACAGTAATGGCCCAATCAAAAGTGAAAGCAAACGTCGATTTCTGCTATCTTTTGCGCCATGTTGTTATCAAGCAAATAGTGTCAAAAGTCATATTGCAATAGAACATGACATCAGCAGAATAGTACATTTCACAACAAACGTTCATATGAGGTGGTAGATTCAGGAAATTAGTGCACCTACAGACTCTATAGCCACCGCCTTCCTTCCTCGCAAACCAAAGAATATTAATAAATAATAAACTAAAAATAAAATAAATAAATAAAACTACAAATAAATAAAATAAAAATAATAATAATAGCAGTAATAAACTGAAATAATAATGGTAAAATAATCCACGCCACCGTACTCTCAACTTTTCACAAGTGGCTGTTATTTTGTATCTAGTCATTCAAACTAATATTTGAACTGCTAATTTTTGTACAATAATAATATATAATTATTATTAGTATTAGTTAAATAAGTAACTATTAATTTATTATTGAACTGTCATTTCTCTAGGCAAATATGCTTGCCTTATATACATACTCGGAAATCCGCCAGTACACAAACTGCGTGTATCTTGAAAGTACTTACGCTGAAATGGAGAAGTTAATCCGTAATTAGTTAATTATTGAAAATGTTTATTAGTAGTATCTGCAGTGGCGGACCTGGTGGCCGCCAGGGCCCCCGAGCTCGAGAGTTTCCCAGTTAAAAAACTACCACAACACAAAAAGCGAAAGATGCAATACTTAATATTATTCACGTATTTTACGTATATATATAAGTACAAAACGTTCTTTTTTTAAATTAAAGTTAATTAAAAATCATATTAGTTCAAACATGCTCTGGCGCACCTACATAGGGAGCCTTACTTTAAAATGTGCTTGTAAAACTTATGGACGCAAATGCATAGAAGAATCGGGCAAATCAA
>QLNU02015270.1:69267088-69278848 GCA_006491805.2 Dysdera silvatica
TGTCGATGATGATAGACGTGAACAATAGTTGACATAAGCAAACTAATACTTTTAAGCACCTTAACGTTGACGGTTGCCGATAAAATTGGTATCATTATTCATCATTTTGAAAGTACTTTCAGCGGTAAAAGTTTCTTTACCATCGGCGTGTACATATTGGGTAATGTCCCTTGTTAGTATCATGTACATTATAAGTGCCTGCAGGATTGTTTCTAGAATGAGGTGGGGAGGGGTGCAAAGCATATTATGCACATGCATCTTTCTGATGATATTTCTGGGAGGTTCCGCATCAATTCATTGCGCACAATTCGTCGCGTCATATTTATGTCATAATTTGCAATATATTTATTTATTGGGGGTTTCTTTGCATTTAAATACAGTAGGACCCCAGCAATCCGGCAATATATTTATTTATTAGGGGTTTCTTCGTTTCTAAACACAGCAGAACCCCAGTAATCCGAATTTTGCTTATCCGAAATGTCCTGCAATACTACTTTTTTAAGGTAACACTCGTTGAACATTTTAATTGTAAATACAGTTTAACACCGATAATCTGAACTTCGCTGAACCAAAATGGCCTTTGCTATATTATATATATATAGTATCTATACTTGTAATATCAAATGTTTTGATTATTTGAGATCTAATTTTCTGTTTTTCTCTTTGGATTTTAGCCTTATCTACAACTTTTGATGTATCATTTTCGTTTGATACCTACGTCCAGAAGTACTATTGATCCTAATGTGGCAGTAGCCCCGACAGATAAACCATATCTATCGCTTAACACTGAAGTTGTTGCAAGGTTCAGCTACATATTTGGAGATTTGGAAACCCTTTCACTTGGTTTATAATCATCACTTTCCAGTGTCGGCCCGTGGTGGATTTAAGTGAAGCTGCGTAAATCTAATTCTCAGAACTTGTTTTTGCCGTCGCCCAAAATAAGTGTAGAACTTGAAGTGCTGCATTGTTGTAAGTGACTAACCGGTTTGTGAAGCCACCTCTCGATATTTCTGTTTCATCGGACTTCCTTTCGTGAACGGAGAGTATACGGCAGAATTTTCAAATATTTGTTCGAATCTGTTCGAATCAGTTCGATCGAATCCGTTTTTGTAGACGGTTTTTCCAGTGTATGCTCTTTTGGTTATCTGCAGTACATTCAGTATCCAACTGAACGAAGTCTGAACTTTTTTGATTTCTTGGGTGTTTCCATTTTTTTATTTACACTGCAAAACGTAATTCTAAAAACTGTAATTCTACCAAAATTTAATGATTCTTATACGAGCAAACAACAACCACACGTCAAACCACGACTCTCTAGGAGCAACGAAAAATAATGACACCCTGATGTAGGTGATTGTATCGTACAGCAGTAGTTAGATGTTTTCGGTAATTACGGTGATCATGACAAACAATCTGCGCGAAATTAACAATAATGGAAAGTGCCTTTCCGAGTCTATTAGAAATAGTTCTCAAAAATATGGACATCATACGGAAATTATGGAATTTGAGAAGAAACGAAAAATGGACATTTTCGTCATTTTTTTTCGAAATTTTGGCCCCCTTGTGGCAGTAAAAGATATGATTTCCTCATAATATAATTTTAATGACACATTACCAACGTCTTGGTGTAGCTGTTAGAAATTGTATTGTTATATTTTGATAATTAAAAAAATTAGTAAAAACCATATTTTTTGCGATTTTTTAGAATTTCGGCCCCCTGCAGCGGCAAAAGATATTATCCGATTGACTTAATATTTTGCGAATTTATTCCTTATTACCTAAGGCAACTTTCCCGCGCTATTACGTTTCAATTATGCACACTTCGGTTTTTTCGACCCACCCTAATGTACAATGCTTTCGGTAAAAATGTTCATATTCGCTTTCTAACGTGTACCCCGACCTTAAGCATTGCGTATATTAAAATAGTCCTTATGGCAGTGGTTTTCAATTAGTTTTCATCGGAACCACTTTATGTCTTTTTTTTCAGTAGGCGGGCCGGAAGATACGAAAACGAATGGTTCTTCTGTACGTAATGGCACTGTAATGGTTCTTCTACATGGTTCATCTGTATCTTGGTATTCCTGACTCAATTGAGATAAGGTTCCAGGGTAACAATCCACGTGAGTTGACGCACGTGCTAAAACCCTTCTGATATAACTTATAATCTATCGGTGATATTATGGAGCCTATCACCGCTCCATCGTTCTGCAATCCGTCATAGAACGATAACCAAATCTATAAATGTAGAAACCGCAATTGGTAACCCTACAGATGTATTTAAATAATTCAATTATTTACACATACTAGACATTTCAAAATAAAAACTGCGCGTGCACTAGTAATTGTATATGAAATTTAAATATTATCAAACATATAAAATTATTCATTATATACATAAAATTGTTAAAATATGTGAACAATAAAAACGTTTTAATTTAAAATGTCAACACAATCTTTCATGCATAATATTCCAAGTATTTACACACACACATACATATATCATCATCATCATCATCATATTCAACCATTATCTATCCACTGCTGGATGAAGGTCTCTCCAAATGCTTTCCACACAAGTCTATCCTGAGCAATTCGCTTCCACGTCACCCCAACCTGTTTTCTTATTTCATCCACCCATCTAGTTTGAGGACGTTTTCTAGGTCTTCGGTGGTCTCTTGGAATCCAGTTCAGAATTTCTGTTGTCCATCGTTGATCAGTTCTTCTTGCAATATGCCCAGCCCATCGCCATTTCAGCCCTTTTACTTTAACAATGATGTCCTCTACTCTAGTTTGCTCTCTCACCCAAGTGTTTCTTTTTCGATCTCTCCTAGTTATTCCAAGCATGCACCTCTCCATGCTCCTTTGCGTTGTCTGTAACTTTCGTATTGCTCCAACTGTTAGACTCCATGTCTCTGATCCATAAGAGAGGACTGGCAATACACACTGGTTGAAGACCTTTCTTTTTAGACACAAAGGCAATTTCCCCTTCAGGATAAAACTGTTTCTTCCAAATGCACTCCAGCCAAGTTTAATACGTCTGTTGAGTTCTTTCATAATGTTGCCATCCATTGAAATCAGCTGGCCAAGGTAAATATATGAATCAGCAATTTCTAGCTCAATGTTGTCAACTTGTATTTTTGTTTCCTCTACAAAATTATTGAACATGATCTTAGTTTTTTGTAGGTTCATCTTGAGTCCAACTTCTTTACTTCTAGTTGAGAGCTCCTGTACCATGTCTTGGAGTTCTGATGGGTCCGTTGAAAAAATAACAATGTCATCAGCAAACCGCAAATGATTTAAATATTCACCATTTATTTTTATTCCCTTGTTATTCCAATTTATCAGCTGAAAAATCATCTGTAAAGCTGAAGTAAAAAGTTTTGGAGAAATGGTATCTCCCTGCCTCACCCCTTTGCCAAGTTTGATAGTTTTGGTATCTTTATGTAACCGAAATTTTGCACTTGCATTTTTATACACACGTTTCACCATGTCAATGTACACATCCTCAATGTCTGTTGATCTTAAAGAGTTGATGACTGCTGATGTTTTAATAGAGTCAAAGGCCTTCTCATAGTCAATAAATGCAACACACAATGGAAGTTCATATTCATGTGTTCTTTCAATTAATTCTCTTAATACTTGAATATGGTCCACTGTACTGAATCCACTTCGAAATCCAGCTTGTTCTCTTGGTTGAGCTGCATCTAATTTTTTCTGCAGGCGATGTGTTAGCACTTTTGTGAAGATTTTATAAATAGCAGGTAACAAGCTAATTGGTCGGTAATTTTTCAAATCCTCTTTATCACCTTTTTTATGCAAAAGAATTACTGTTGCAGAATCCCATTGGTTTGGTATGTTACCGCTGTTAAGACATTTGGTAAAGAATTTTGCAAGTATGTCTTCTACATATTCTCCAGCTTCTTTTAGGATATCTAATGTAATACCATCATCGCCAGGGGCTCTTCCTTTCTTCATACTTTTTATTGCAAATGAAACTTCTTCTTTTAAGATTTTAGGAGCTGTTCCTTCGACTATTTCAGTGTCTTCGTTTAATCCACTGTTACTTTCATATAGTTTTTTGTAGAATTCTTCAACTCTTCTAAGTATTTCTTCCCTATTTCTTGTTACGGTGCCATCCTCTCCTTTTAATGCAATGATGTGTTTCTTCCCAACAGATAAACTTCCTTTAACAACCCTAAGGCTCTTGTTATTTTCAATGGCCTTCCTTACTAACTCACAATTGAATTTTCTTATGTCTTCTTTCATGCTTTTGCGCAGAGTTTTACAAAGTTCTATGTACTCAATCCTGGAACTGGTATTTCGATTGTCCACCTTCATATCTCTTCGCCTTTTCATGAGCTGTTTCGTCTTCTCAGATAATTTGCTATTGTGCTTTTTACAGGTTACACCACCAATTTCCCCAGCAGTTTCAACTATTGTCTTAACAATGTTTTCATTTGCTTCTGAGATATCACTTTCATCAATAAGTCCTTCCAGTGCAGAAAAGCGATTTTTTAATTCCAACTTGAATGCCTCGGTATTTTCTTTTAATTTCTTTAAATCCACCCTCTTACTTACTTGTTTCCTAATGAGCTTCTGTCGTTCTAATTTAGTATTTAAGTGCACTTTACATCTCACCATTCGATGATCACTTCCAGTATTAAATCTGTTCAGTACACTGCAATCTTCAATAATTGATTTCTTGTTTGCCAGGATATAGTCAATTTCACTAGTTCCCCCATTTGGGTGTTTCCATGTCCATTTTCTTTGCGGTTTCTTCTTAAAAAATGAATTCATGATGCTAAGGTTTTCAGCTTCTGCAAATTCGATGAGTTGATCGCCACGTTCATTCCTTTCCCCATATCCGTATTTACCAACCGATGTCTCTCCTTGTTCCTGTTGTCCAATTCTTGCATTGAAATCCCCCATGATGAGCTTGATATGTTGTTTCCCTTTGGTGTGTAACTCTTTGATTTCTTCATAAAATTCTTCAACCTCTTCGTCGGTATGGCTTGATGTTGGTGCATATACCTGTACTATTTGAAGTTGGTATCGCTGGGTTAGTTGAACAACGAGCCTCGCTGCTCGATCTGATGTACTTTCAACTTCCAGAAGACAGTCTTTAATTCTTTTGTTGATTAAGAAGCCAACACCACTTGTTCTTCCAGTTTCCGTTCCTCTATAATAAAACAAATGTCCACTTTTAAGTTCCACCAACTCTTCACCTTTTCTTCTAACTTCACTGAGTCCTACAATGTCCCATTTGATCTTGTCAAGTTCTTCTTCCAATTCCTGAAGTTTTGCTTCAGAAGCAAGGGATCGTCCATTAAACGTAGCCAAGGTCAATAACAAACGGCAGCCTGGGCCATTCCAGTGATTCTTAGCACCCCCTGCTTTCATGCCACACTGACCGCTGCCTTGATCAGGAGCACTCCAGCACCTGGAGACTAGGGGCCATGGTTTCTGGTGTGTCAACATAATGGAGGAATTAGCCATAATTTCACCACGCTGGCTAGACGGGTTGGTGAATTAGCCCTCCCCTTCCGCCTTTCTATCCGTGCAGCAAATATTAATTTGCCACATAAATAGAAAGCTCAGCCTGCACCACTTGAAGGCGGGGTAGGACACTAGGTTACTGGCCTGGCCGGTTCCACACATCGTCACATACGTTCAGCGTGTGGGTCTCCTTCCAGTTAGATACCAGCAACCCTTTACTTGACCATATATCATATATATACACCCACATGTACTGTATATATATTTGGGTTATACATAAACACTGAAATTAAAGTGCCCGGCAAACTAATTTAAAATAATATATTTATATGCAAAATATGCATCTTTCTTATTGAAATAGTATGCAAGTATTCCTTGTCAATTGTCAACCATTGTGCTTGCATATTACAAACAAAGCCTGGCCAATTCCGTCTTTTATGGTCATATTCATGTACAGCACATCGAATAAATTAAGAATTGGTTACTTTTATCTCGGAAGCATGAACTTCATCAAATTTTGTCGTCCAATGTAATATGTTAATTTCCGACATTCACTGTAAAAATAAATTGCGCCTAAAATAGGAAATATCCATATGGTTATTATCGACAAAGTCCCTAGTTACAAAAATGTCTAGCGTCATTTGTATATGCTCGCTGTAACTCGAGCAGCTTACTTCTATCCAAAAAGTGTTTTACATCATTCAGGATGGATATTAGGGTATCTGGGTTAATTACAAAGAACATCAAATTATTCTGTTTCTGGTTATCTGCATGCGGCTGAAATAAAATTTTGGCAAAAGGGTAGCCATTTGGCGAAAAAAAATTCCTTACGCAAGAGTTTTACATCATAATTCAGTACTATTATCTCGGATTTTTAACAAGTAGTTAACAAGTAGTTAACAAGTAGAATTTGGATAATCCATTGTTTTTGCATCACTATCTGCATGAGACTGAAATAAAATTTTAGAAAATCGTAGCCATTTGATGATAAAAGTCATTACGCAGGAGTTTTTCAACACAAATCAGTACTATTATCTCTGAACTTTAATAAGCAGTTATCAAGAAGAATTTGACCAATAGATCACATAAAGGCATACTAAATAGATGGTCAATGCAATTTACTTTGGCGAACGGTCCATACATCTTGGCATTGTATATATTACTCTGATTACATCTTTCACTGAATTTTGGAAATTTTTAAAAATATTCATGGATGGTTCAACTGAAGTTACACAATTTAATGAATGAAATCCTCCTTGCTTTGCTTGAATCTTTCTAACTACCTAAACTTACTTTTAAATCCAGATAAAGGTCATAGTTTTATGAAATCTATCAGGAAAATATTTAACTTAAAAATTAAATCTTAATAGGGATAATAAAAAAGTTACTTGTTTATGATACAAGAATACCTCTACTAAGGAGATAATTTATTTGATTTGATATTATGGATAAATTACAAAATGAACAAATATGTTGAATAAATCTATTGTATGTTCGAGTCTATATTTAAATAAAATTAAATCTCTGCTTTTTTGGCTGACGAATTAATAGGAAAATTTTGAAAACTAAAAATATATATATATTCGTTTTAAGATTAACTTCTCGAAAACGGTAAAATATTTAGTTTTACAAAATGTTTTCTTATAATGATGTGAAATTCAATCAGTCATTTTGAAAAGGGGTTATATTTCATTGTTTTCATATGGAGTTTACCCCTTTTCAAAATGACTGATTCAATTATACCTTTTATATAGGTATCTGTTTTAAATCGGACCTTGAAACAACTGCCAATCTTGCAGAATAGAACCAAATCTTCGGTCTCTCTAATAAGGATTGTAACAATATTCCATCAGCTATGACAATGTTGGCGCTGCAGAACATTACTAAAGATGTTAGGTTTACAAAATCATTTCCCTTTCTCCTTAGATTAGAAGAAAGAAGAGAGTTTAGCTTCAGTGTCGTCGTGAAAGCCTTCCAATACATGAATAATACAATGATTAAGATTGTTAACGTCCTTAAAATATACATTTATTCTAAAAATTTATCAACCATTTTAGGGCAGCTATAATTTTGTACTGATTTATAGGAATAACAACACAAACTTAAGTTTTAGCTATTATAATTTTATTAATAAAATATTTCTTATTTAAAGCTTAAAATATAAATAATATATTAGTTTATTATTTATTTATTCACATCATATCCTAGTACTTTCAAATGTATCAATAATTGTAATTTCTATTCTATCTATATTATTGTTTAACATTTTCAGTTTGACAGCAGCAGGCCTGTAGCCACGACGAAGGGGCAACTGGGATAGGGCAAAGGGCATATGGGAGCAGAGAGCACCAGGATTTCTCTCCCTTACATATATATATATATATATATATAAAAGTTTTCCTCGCCCATTCTTGGCGGAAACAGGCTTTGGGACGGGCAGAGCGCCATGTTCCCAAGCCTCTTTTTACATCACTTCTTAATGTGCCATGTCTAGAAACTTCCTGACAATGTGACACGTGTTTAGGATTGTGGCTTTTTGTATTTCAATGTAGGTGTTTGGGTCAATGTTGAGTATCTCCAAATTCGTCGCAAGCGTTTTTGGTACTATCCCTGTTGCTGAGATGACTAACGGGATGATGAGGATCTTTTCCATACCCCATATATCTCGTACTTCATGTCTGAGATCTTGGTACTTGGTGATTTTCGTTGTGTAGGTTGTCTGTATGTTATTGGTGTTGGGTACTGCTATGTCGATTAAGTACGTGGTCTTATTCGATTTATCGACGAGGGTTATGTCAGGACGGTTATGTGGGACTGTCTTGTCTGTTATGATTGCTCTATCCCAGTAAAGCTTGTGTGTTTCGTTCTCATGCACGGTCTCTGGCTCATATTTGTAGTACGGGCATTTTTCTGTCAGAAAGCCAGCATTCGCTGCCAATTTCTGGTGGACTATTTTCGCTACTTGATCGTGTCTATGTTTGTAGTCTGACTGCGCAAGGATCTTGCATCCTGCCATCACGTGTTGGATTGTCTCCGATGCCGCATGACAGTGTCTGCATTTGTCGCTTTCTATGTCTTTTCTCTGGATGAATTTCTGATTGTTCCTTGTTGCGATCACTTGGTCTTGGATGGCTAGCATGAATCCTTCTGTCTCTGGCTGGAGAGTGCCTTTGGCCAGCCAAGAATTTGATGCCTTTTTGTCAACGTGTGGTTGTTGCAGGTCATTGTAGTGCCTGCCATGTAATGGTTTTCCGGCCCAAGTTCTTAGTTTCTGTTCATTGGCTGTTTCCAGGACACGCTCTTCGGTACTACACAGGTTTAGTGGCGTGTAATTTGCATCTGCTTGTATTATGGCTTGGATGAGTGGCGATCGGGGACTCTTCAACTGGAAGTATTGCCTCATGCTCTGGATCTGCTTGTCATGTAAGTCTTTGAGGTCCGCTTGTCCGCGTCCTCCTTCTTCCCGGGGTAGTGTTTGCCGTTCAATTGCCGTTGCAGGGTGTAGTTGTCCGGCTCTTCTCTGGATGGTTCTCATTTTCCGCTGGAGTTGTTCTAGTTCAGTGTTGGTCCATTTGATGATCCCGAAGGAGTAGGTGAGCACTGGTACCGCATATGCGTTAATTGCTTGCGTGGTGTTCTTCCCGCTCAGTTTCGTCTTCACAATGCTTCTAAGTCTTTCTTGGAATGCTTGCGTGAGCTGGACTTTGACTTTCTTGTGCTCCTGCTGCCGTTTTTGCATTATCCCTAGGTATTTGTAGGTTTCGCCCTCGTCCAAGGTCTTCAGTAGTCTCCCGTCTTCGAGTTCGATGCCTGGTAAATCTTCTTTGCTATTCTTCTGTATTTTGCACTTATCGAGGCCGAATTCCATTCCTATGTCCTTGGAGAATGTCTCTGTTATACTGATGAGTTGTCGGAGTTGGGTGATTGTTGGCGCGTATAGCTTGATGTCATCTACGTACATGAGGTGGGAGACTTTATGTAGGTTTCTCTTGTCTTTCTTCAGCATGTATCCGTATTTACTTGTGTTCAGCATCCTTGACAAGGGGTTTAACGCCAAGCAGAACCACTGGGGGCTTAGTGCGTCTCCTTGAAAGATTCCGCGGCGGATGGGGATCTCGGCCGTTTCTATTTTACTGTCTGGCGTGTTTAGCTGTAACCGGGTTCTCCATTGTTTCATGCTGCTCTGTAGGAATCGGATGATTGAGGGATGCACTTTGTATATGCTGAGTATTTCAAGGAGCCCGATGCGGAACAGTCAGAAACCTTCTTGTAGTCTATGTATGCGGTGTTGAGATTTCGCTTTTGTTTTCTTGCTGTTCCGGATAACTGAAGTCGATGGTAAGCTGCTCTTACATCCAGAGTCCCTTCTCGCATCCCTTTCGTTCTTCTGTCGTCCCGTCGGGCATTAAGCAGAGGGGCCAGTTCGAAAAATATGCAACAGTCTCTCCTTGGAGGTGTCGGCGGTTGTAGCGGCGCCTCCAACTGTACGGCTACTAGAACCAACACAGCCCAAAGTGCTTTGCAGCCTAGTATAGGTGCAACCACTAGGGCTGAAAGACCACGCCAGCGCATGTCATGGACAATAGATATGAACACCTACATCATGCGCACCTACTATACGATTACAAAGCTGGAAACAGACATGACAAATTACAGACCCACACTTCACGCCAAATTCGCACAACAGTACCCACACCTGGACATCAGTATAGAAAGGATAACAACCCAACGCAGGAACATAATAACCAGAAATCTCTTAGCAGAGCCCATACTACAAAGGTTAAGAGATGAAGTCGCCAATGACCTGGCAAACACTTCAACCAGTGTGGCCAACCCTGAAGCACCAGCTATTGGCGCAAGAGAACCGCTCCAACCAAGCATAGAAGAAGAAGAGAGGAGGGACGTGGAGAAAATGGAAGAAGGTTTCCAATGTGCCCTGGCGGAATATGAAGGCTCGGATGCCGCAACAAGGCCAAGAATACCACGCCAACCGGCATCTTGGAAACTCTGCAAAGCAACCAAGATCCTCAATGAACATACTCTACCACTACACCTACAGAACCACAACTCCCTACAGGAAATACACACCGCCATATACTGTGCAGCAGTAGCGGCATCACGCGCCAATGGGTACGAAGTAAGGAACGAAGGCCGAAGTAACAGAGGAAACAAAGCCCAACCACCATGGCAAGTGAGACTGGAGAAAAGAATAGAAGAGCTCCGCAGCAGCATAGGGCGAATAACCCAGTACATGCAGGGAAATAGGGGTAAGAAATTAGTGAGGAAAGTGAAGATGGCCCTTAAGAGAAATAGGATTCATACAAGACACGAAGAGCCCAATAAACACATCAGCGAATATCTGGATACCCTCAAACAAAAACTGGGTGTATACGCCAGAAGACTCCGAAGATACAAAGACTATACCAACAAAAAACAACAGAACATGCAATTCCAAGCAAACCAGAAGGCCTTCTACAGGAAGCTTCGAGAGACCCCAGCGAACAAAGACAAGTACGAAGCCCCAAAGCCAGCAGAAATAGAGACCTTCTGGAAGACACTATGGTCCAATGAAGTACAGCACAAAAGCGCCCCCTGGATTCAGCAAGAAATGGAGGCTACGAGAGGAATAGAGGAGATGGAGTACACGGGCATCACGATAGAGGAACTCCAGCAGGTAATCCAACGTACGCACAACTGGAAAGCACCCGGTATTGACGGCATACACAACTTCTGGTACAAGAAATTTACCAGCGCCCATGGCCCATTAGCCAAGGAACTTACGGCGATAATTGAAGACCCCAGCAAAATGCCTGAATTCCTCTGCAAGGGAATAACTTACCTCCTACCGAAGGACCAGGATACCAGTAACCCAGCGAAATACCGACCCATTACGTGCCTTAACACCCTGTACAAGATACTCACGGGGTGCATCTCTGAAAAAATAAGCCGGCACAGCGAAAGCAACAACTTAATGACGGAAGAACAAAAGGGATGCCAGAAAGGGACTCTGGGATGTAAAGAGCAGCTTACCATCGACTCAGTTATCCTGGAACAAGCAAGAAAACAAAAGCGAAAACTCAACACCGCATACATAGACTACAAGAAGGCTTTCGACTCTGTTCCGCACTCGTGGCTCCTTGAAATACTCAGCATATACAAAGTGCATCCCTCAATCATCCGATTCCTACAGAGCAGCATGAAACAATGGAGAACCCGGTTACAGCTAAACACGCCAGACAGTAAAATAGAAACGGCCGAGATCCC
>QLNU02015270.1:69278948-69293907 GCA_006491805.2 Dysdera silvatica
GTCCAGCTTACGCAAGCATTCCAAGAAAGACTTAGAAGCATTGTGAAGACGAAACTGAGTGGGAAGAACACCGTGCAAGCCATTAACGCATATGCGGTACCAGTGCTCACCTACTCCTTCGGGATCATCAAATGGTCCAACACTGAATTAGAACAACTCCAGCGGAAAATGAGAACCATCCAGAGAAGAGCCGGACAACTACACCCTGCAACGGCAATTGAACGGCAAACGCTACCCCGGGAAGAAGGAGGACGCGGACAAGCGGACCTCAAAGACTTACATGACAAGCAGATCCAGAGCATGAGGCAATACTTCCAGTTGAAGAGTCCCCGATCGCCACTCATCCAAGCCATAATACAAGCAGATGCAAATTACACGCCACTAAACCTGTGTAGTACCGAGGAGCGTGTCCTCGAAACAGCCAACGAACAGAAACTGAGAACTTGGGCGGGAAAACCATTACACGGCAGGCACTACAATGACCTACAGCAACCACACGTTGACAAGAAGGCATCAAATTCTTGGCTGGCCAAAGGCACTCTCCAGCCAGAGACAGAAGGATTCATGCTAGCCATCCAAGACCAAGTGATCGCAACAAGGAACAATCAGAAATTTATCCAGAGAAAAGACGTAGAAAGCGACAAATGCAGACACTGTCATGCGGCATCAGAGACAATCCAACACGTGACGGCAGGATGCAAGATCCTTGCGCAGTCAGACTACAAACATAGGCACGATCAAGTAGCGAAAATAGTCCACCAGAAATTGGCAGCGAATGCTGGCTTTCTGACTGAAAAATGCCCTTACTACAAATATGAGCCAGAGACCGTGCATGAGAACGAAACACACAAGCTTTACTGGGATAGAGCAATCATAACAGACAAGACAGTCCCACATAATCGTCCTGACATAACCCTCGATGATAAATCGAATAAGACCACGTACTTAATCGACATAGCAGTACCCAACACCAATAACATACAGACAACCCACACAACGAAAATCACCAAGTACCAAGATCTCAGACATGAAGTACGAGATATAAGGGGTATGGAAAAGATCCTCATCATCCCGTTAGTCATCTCAGCAACATTGATAGTACCAAAAGCACTTGCGACAAATTTGGAAATACTGAATATTGACCCAAACACCTACATTGAAATACAAAAAGCCACAATCCTAAACACGTGTCACATTGTCATGAAGTTTCAGACATGGCACATTAAGAAGTGATGTAAAAAGAGGCTTGGGAACATGGCGCTCTGCCCGTCCCAAAGCCTGTTTCCGCCAAGAATGGGCGAGGAAAACTTTTATATATACAAGATGGATTTGATAAAACATATTTATTAAAAATACATTTATGGGTAATTTAAGAATATTTGGGGGCCGCGGGAAGCATACAGGGGAGGCTCTAGAATTTAAAATTGAGAGCTACAGGTTTAAATAATTAAATATTTAACTGCGATTACGTTTATTTTATATTTAACATCTTCTACTAGTAGTGTATCAATTCTGCGCAATTCTGTTACGGCGTTTATTGCTTCGTGACTATGTGTTAGTTTTATTATTTTTTGTGTCTTACGTAAGCAATGATTCAGACTCCCCACTCCCCGTTGTCAGCGAAAATAAGCAAATGTCAAACTCCCCCTCCCCAAATATGCTTACATAATACTTGAACAGTCCCTATGTTCAAAAATCTCTCGACTCCA
Organism: Dysdera silvatica; assembly: GCA_006491805.2. Lineage (NCBI taxonomy): Eukaryota > Metazoa > Arthropoda > Arachnida > Araneae > Dysderidae > Dysdera > Dysdera silvatica. Next base: position 69,280,658 of record QLNU02015270.1, read on the forward strand.
ACTGAGGCTACGTGCGCATATCTAAAGGTACGTGCCACGGCAGGAGACAGGCAGTTCTCCTGTAATATCACTACTAAAATTTTTTCTTATATCCCTAATGGGTTTAAAGTCTTGATTTACAGAAATCATGTTTCTGCAACATTTCTTGATGATGTCATCAGTTTTACCGTTGTAGAATGTTGCCCACAACTTCTGAGGATTCTAACATATATTTTTTCCATCGATTCAACAGATTCTGGAAGTTTTCCAACACATGTCGGAATGAATGTCAATTTAGTTTTCACTTTAGAGCTGACAAATAAATGTTTGCTTCCTTTTATATCTACTGCTTCTTCGGCCAAAAAACTGTTGATCATTTTCAGCAATTTTGGCAAAATCTAAGCAACAATATGAGACCGCCGATATCCAAGTTTCCCCATTTTGTGAGAACATTTTACTAGGTTTCTAGCCGGGAGAATTTTTATTCGATATTAAAAAATGGAATGGCCATGCCTGGGGGTACCTGTTAAGAGGAGTTTATTACATATAGGTATAGCGATAACAAAAAGCATCTAAAGTACAAAACATTGCCGAAAGAAATATTTACGATGAAAAGAGTCAATGTCATTTTGTAAAAGAAATTTAAAAGTGGGGGGGGGAGCATTTTGCCTTAAATTTTCGGGCCCAAATTATCACTATAAATACTATAATAACCATACATAACTATAAATAAAACAACTATAATATAAATAACCATAGACAATGTCTTAACTGTGTATAGGACATATGAGGAGTTTGGTATCAAAGACGGACAAATCCATCTTCTTCGAAATTGAGTTATTTATGCATTTTTTATAGGATTTTTCACGCTGAGTTCGAATCTGAGGCCCGTTAGTTTCAAAAACGGCCAGAACATGAAGAAAATCTCATTCAAAGAGAGGCCTAGGCTATTGGTGCAGGTTACAATACAGTGACCACCTGCCTATGGCGACCATTGCAGTCCAGTCCCAAAGGTGGTCACTTCAGGCAGGTTTTACTGTACCTGCCCATACAGAAGGAAGTGCAGGATAGTGACGATAATGTATCGAACAATGAAGGCAACGTACAATGATTTTTTTCCCGTTATTTACTAACTTCTCCCATCATTTTCACAATGACAATTTCCATCAAAACCTAACTGGCTTTCCAGAGCAGCGGGAGCGTTCTTTCACAAACGCAGGATAAACAAAAGATAAGTATACTCATATGATCATCTTACTAATTGATTATCTCGTAAGATCATCATCAGTAGGCCGCTAAATTCGCTCCATTGAGGGTTCAACCGAAACGCTTGCGTGTAGTTCCGAAAAATTTAAATCCCAGGTGATAGCAATATTACCCAACGTTACTTAGCAGAAGAAGATTTCAGGATATTAAACTGAATTGTTTACTTGGCCGAGGAGACTTCCAGCACACAAATAAACTGACTAAAGGTGCTTTGATGAAACTGACCTGCTCTGTGCCACTTTATGATGCAAGCTGATCCTGGCATTGGATCTTTAATGGGCTCTGTGGAGCCTAATTGTTCCTTTATTAACAACATCCTTTGCCGCTCCTTCCTGCAAAACTCTAAAAATAGTTTTCGAGCGATTTCGGACCCTCTTTTACTACCTTCATAATTACACAAGAGAAATTTCTTTAATCGAAAAATTGCGCCAAACCTGGAAATTGATGACCCAACAAAGGCTTGCATGGAGCGATAAATAGCCAAGTGGGGGTGGAGCCCCTCTTTATTATAGAATAATTTCTTGCAAAGATTTTTATTAAAGTAGGTTTGCGATTATTATCTACGTCCGAAGTATTTAGAATATTGTTCTCTACCAGGGGTATCCCCCCCCCCTCTTAAGAAGGGCAATCCCTCCCTCTCTTAAAGGGGGATTGCCAAACCAAAGTGGAAAACTCAAACCATACCAATACTAATTCTGCTGTACTCGTGGCAAAACTAACCTGGTATGCTGACAAGGCGCAGAACAATATAATTCCGCCAGTGTGATATAATTCGCCCTTTCTTACGTTAACAGAGTTAATAGAAGATACATTTTGTACATAAAACATTAAAATAATGCTCAAATACATAAAACATAGGCATATTTGTGCAATTAAAATCTGGTATTTATTAAATTTAGGAAAAAGACTCATTATAGGAAACGCTGACGTCATTTAAGTAACTGACCACTCAGAGGACTTTGTTCGCTTGGCGGGAAATTTGGCGCCTGGAATTTTGGCAACCGCGTTTTTCTGCATTCCAAATTAGGCGATAAATAGCCTAATAAGGTTGAGGGTTACCTCATTTTTCGTTAATCTGCGAAAGAATACTCGTTGCTCGGTCGTGAATAGGTCGTCGTAGCCTTAATAGTGCACCAGGTTAGCTTTGCCGCGAGTATAGCCAAAGAATCTTGCAAGGGAATAACGACTTGAGATATGGAAAAAGAGATGCATGTAAAAATTAATTGAAAACACACGATTTAAGATAATACGTATCGTCTGGCATACAAGCTGTGCGGACCCATGCATATGATTTAAATAAATAAAAGGAGAATGATTCAATAGAAACAAAATTCTCTCTCTGTCTGTCTTTTGCGGGGGAGAATGGTGGCCGCCGAAGGTGGCGGCGCTGTAATCCCAGACAGGACGCTTGAACAGCGTAATCAGCCGCCGAGGCGGAACAAAATTCTCTCTCACACAGATTTAAAATTGCAGCCAATATATTGACCAAAGCAGGGGCGGGAGGGGGTCAATCCTTACCCCCCCCCCCTTGCGTGCACGGCCCTGAATCTAAGTAATGTTACAGTTCAAGTTTTTTCTGCTCTACATCAAGTCCCAGAACCTCTTATGTCTCATTTTTAAATATACAGAAATTCGTCTAAAGGGGAGATCTATGGTCACTCTAAACGCCAGTTCTGAGGGGTTGCTACGAATGGCGAGTATCCGCTATACGTTGCTCCAACTTAGTATTTCCTAAAATCCTTTTTCTCTTCCATTCCCGCGTTTTTCTCGTTCAATTCCCTTGTTATTTACACACGAACCTAATGACGAAAAAGCGCAGGATTTAGTGAGTTTTTCATCGTACTGGCAAGCGTCATTAAATACTGCTTTCAGGCAACACTTCACGATGAACAAAGCGGTGAATGCAATGCCTCTCTCCTCACTTTTTTTTTAACTTAATAAACGCTTATGCATTTGAAATAAACTCAACCGTTACTGGCAGGGGGGGTGTCTGCAACAGAGGATGGCTCCACAAATAACCATCCAAATAGAAAATTGCATTCTGTCGCCAAAAATTGGCAAAGAACCAATTCGAAAGGCTAAACGACATAAGTTGAGCCAATCCTTCTTAGGCCGTCACATTTTTCTATCCATATCACTGCCATGCCCCCCCAGTTCCACCCCCGACATGATGCATGCAACAATTAAAGCGCAACAAACTGTTTTAAAGAGACTTTAAATAAAGTTTGTATTTAAAACTAAGAAGCAAAACTATATTAGTAACAAGCTGGGGCGTAGCAATCCAAAAAGTATGCGGGGCGAGTATGGGTCCTCTTAAAGGGCGCATACCTTAGATTACCGGAGGGCACGAGTCTCTCCTATAGCCCATGAGAGCACACAGGCGGCCCAGTGCGCTCCTGGGGGCTCAAGCAATTTGGCGTTGAACAGAGCAACGTGTTTTGTTGTTATCCAATGGGGGGTTTGAAGCCCCCTGAACACCCCCCTTTCCTACGTCACTGGTAATAAGGTTTGCGCAACGAATCTGTTATCTTTGTTAATATCCTCTTCCTGAGTTCCTGCAGCATCATGGCCTTTGTTATCGTTGCGCCTTAATTAACTAATTTCCAAAGTAGCAATTTATATCTAATATATTTATATTTTATGGAGATTTCAAGTATTATGCAAGCACCTTTGCAGGGGGGCGGGGGAGTTGCCGTTGTACTTATTTTCCTATGTTAGCCAATGTTAATTTTTGCTTATTGGGGGAAGAGAGGGAGGAGTACAAAATGACCAAAATATTGCTTACGTATTATTTGAACCCTCCCTTATATTTATTTGTATTTTATGTATTTATATTTTTACAGATGCTTTGCGTCTCAGTTTTGATTTGAAAAGCGTGTTTTTAATTTTCGAATTTAATTCAAAAAGGTGGCATGTCACCTGTTGAGTTAAAAAATTTAAAAATTGCAATAAAAACTACATAAAATTTGTGTAATATTTCGATTACAAAATTCTAGACGCAATAAGTTGGGTTTTTTTAATCCAGAATTCGTTTAAAAGGTCGTCCTTTATTTTTTTAAACGATAGTGGAAACTAAACAAATATAAGAACAGAAACTTACGATTGTGCTAAAACGCTTTTCTAAAACTACGCTTAAAACCTCAATCAAAGCGCGTGTAAAACCCTTTTCTAAAACGTGTGTATATTTCACCGTGCAAAAATATGAAATTAAAGAAAAAAATACAAAAATAAAATTAACAGCAGTAATGAACTGTGTGCGTGTCATCAACCACGTAGTGTTATATAGGCAAAACATACATTCAACAACGTATACATGGGTACATAGGCGAGGGGTTATATGGGGCCCGTGGTGTTTCAAACCCCCCAATAATTTAAAATAAATTATTCTAATAAATAAAAATTTAATAAATTTTTATTTATTAAAAATAACGCGGAGGGCCTGCTTGGACTATACGTAAATTCGGCGCTACCCCATCAATCAAAATTCGACCGCTCTGTACTGAGAATGCCGAATTGCTCATTTGTAGCTAAAATTCCCATCAACAAGTGAATAGTGAAGCCGTGGTTCGGAATCCACGTTGAATTGTACTTCCGGACTCTTGGTACGTTGACTAATGTAATAGCAGATCGAGTCACTGTGCTAAACACTCGATAAATAGTATATTACACAATAGGCACAGTTTTTGGAACGAAAATTTATTCGGCTTTAAACGTTTTTCGAAAGCCTTGAGCTTTCATCAAAGAAGCACATCTAAGCGTACATCGCTCATAAGGGCGAGTGTACGATTGTTTATTGTATAAAGGGTAAGGTTATGGTTGATTGTACAAAGGGTAAGGTTATGGTTGATTGTACAAAGGGTAAGGTTATGGGTGATGTGCGTGAGTTGGCGCCCTCTATCGGTAGATAAGCGACGATCGATCGTAAGCGATGTACGCTTAGGGTTTCTTGCTTCTTCGATGAAAGCTCAAGGTTTTCGAAAAACGTTTAAAGCCGAATAAATTTTCGTTTCAAAAACTGTGCCTATTGTGTATTATATTATCCATCGAAAATAAAACTAATGTTTTATAAATTAGGGACATAAAACCTACCTGTGTTGAGCATTACAATAAGTAGTCAAACAATTTTCATGAGATTCCATACAGAAAATATTCCCAAGCTTAGAAATTGATTTTGCTATCCCCATTAACAAGATGGCGATTGGATGTTAAATAAATGTAAGCATTCATAGAGATTATATATAAGAGAACGGCCATGACGATACGGCTGCTAGAAGAACCAATACTATGTAGAGTGAGGACAGAAGAACGTTATAGAAACGCGTTATAGCGCATGATTTTGGTCACGTGGTGGGCATAAACATCATACGAACGTCGAAAATATGTCTATATTGTGCTACATCCTACGGACCATAGACATACGCAGAAAGTTCGTAAGGGGGTTACTCAATAGGGGGGGGGTTACAATGCTACAACTCACATATTCCTATGCAAAATTTCATTGCAATGGGGGGGGGGGGGCTTAAACCCCCATTAACACCCACTTGCGTACGCAAATGCTAGAGGTGTCCGAAAAGAACATCATAGGGACATACCAAAACGAATATCCTACGAACGTCAGAAATATGTCCGCATTGTGCTACATTCTAAAGGTGTCCGAAATGCATATCCTAGGGATGTCGGAAATGAATATCTTATAGACGTCCTACGGAAGCCCGAAATAAATATCCTACGGAAGTTCCAAAGCGGACGTCTTACGAACGTGCGAAATATATCCGTATTGTGCTACATCCTAGGAGCGTCCGAAATAAACGTCCTAGGGACGTCCGAAATAAACATCCATCCTACGGACGTTCCAAAACGAACGTCCTGTTGACTTCCGAAATCTGTCCGCATTGCGTGTGGACAAAGTATGAACATAAAAAAAAAAAGGCGTCCTGGGTACGTTTTGGGCCATTTCGGATCCTATGGGCGTCCGAAATAATCATCTTAGGGACGTCCAAAATGAATATCCTACGGACGTTGCAAAACGGACGTCCTGTGTACTTTTGAAATATGTCTGCATTGCGTGTGGACAAAGCGTGGACGTACGGGACCAAAAAAAGGACGTCTTGGGGACGTTTTGTGCTACCTGGAAAGCTTCTCGTCCATCAAATTACTTTTTCAGTAAGGGTTACTTCAGCATAACGTAGTTTTTTATCCTTGAAGCGCCTTCAAACTTGGCTTCGAACGCGGATGACAGAAGAGACTTTTAATACACACTCACAGAGATCTTCATATTGATGTAAATAAAGTGATTGACAAATTTTCAAAGAAACCAAGATGGCTCGACTTTGCACTATAAACTTCAAGTTTTTTAAAAAGTCGCTTATTATAAAAAAAGTAAAATAATTACGATGTTTTTGTAGTTTAAATTTAAACTTGTTCTATTAATTACATTGTAAATTATCGTTTTGGTTATTGTATATGTCTCCTTTACTAGGTTATCCTTCTGTCAGACTTGACTATAATATGCCTTAAACCATATAGTTTAATTAAAGAAAAGCCCATCTTTAATTCATTGTCTTAAATTAAATATTTTGGTGAAGATAAAGGAAGGCTAGTAATATAACAACATTTACCTAAACTATTTAACAGTCCAAAACTAAAAATTTTCGCGGTGAGGGCCCCGAACCCTCTCCTCCTGCAATAATATCCTGGATTCGCCCTTGGTAAAAACCAAAACATTTTATCCCAGCCAATAAACCGGAAGGGATGAAATTTCTTATTTATTACTCAATTTTGGACATTACAAAAAGTCGTAATTACGAAATCCCATTTTCGAAAAAGAAAACGATCACATTCTAAAAATTTAATATTCCAATAACGCAAAGTATTTTTTAGCAGCATCAAATTATGAGATTGCAAAAAGCGATGCTAAAGTAACAGGATAGATTATGTTTGATTTAATTAAATAAATAAATATATATATATCTTTTGTAAGTTTAATGTAAAAGAATGGAAAAAAAAAAGTGCGATTAAAACAGCTAATAATTAGAATCGTGAGAGTGCGGGAAAAACTAACAGAGAAACATCTGCAAATATACTGGGATAAAATCTTTTCCTTGAAAATCTAATAAACGGCGAAAATAAAAATAAATAAATAAAATTAGATAAATATTTTTTCTCTAACACGAAGAATAAGTCAATTTTCGGTATCTGTTTTCATCATTTTAGATCTCTCCAAATTTCTTTTCTATGGGTTTATGTGTCCACTGCTTTCATTTCCATGGGTTTGTGATCGTTTTCATTTTTATGGGGGGTTTGTGTACATTGCATTCTTTTCTATGGGTTTATATATACAATGATTTAATTTCCATGGCCTCCCCCCCCCCACCTCTTTCCTTTACACACATACACGCAAGCACGCGCGTGTTCATTTGAACAGATTTGTGTTCCGTGTTATTTCTACGTATCTCCATCTAGTTTAATTTCCACGAACTTGCATTTAGTTTTATGTCTACATGTTTGTATGTTTCATTGTCACAGAATCCAAACCTTTTAAGGCATAGGGGAACCAAACCCCAGACAGAAGTTAGTCAGCAAGCGTATTTTTAAGATTCCAAATCTGATTAACCACTGGCTCGACTGGCGGACGCGTTGCCGCTGCAAGGTCGAGATTAGAAAGCAGATTGGTGTAACGTGAAGACAAATTACGCAGAAAAGAAATGTGTGGAGGAAATGCCAACGCCTACATTTAGCAACAAACAGATAACGATTGACCAATGTGATGATGATGATGATACAGAGAGAAACTTCTTATCCAAACCATCCCTATTCTCCGACCATGTTAACGTTCTCTTGTTAACATTCTTGTTAACATTCTCTTTGGAACAGTGAAATCCAAAACCACAGTTCCCAACCCCGCGGTCGCTTCCAAAAACGTCCGGTTTTCAACGCAGCCAAATATGGTGGACGCCTTTTCGTGTATAATTTCATTGTATTTATGTACCTATTCAAAACAAGAGATTCTATTATAAAAATATATAAATAATATAGCCGCACCACTGATAGAAACGAATAAATACAGTGCGTGTAGCATGCTGCTTTAATATATAAGGTTACTGATCCAGCCTTTCAAAGTGACGTCACAAGAGAAAGACCAAAAAATTTCACCGTATTCCGGAAAGGGAAGTGAGAAAGCAATTTTTTTTTCATAGTTTGTGCAACGATTTAGCAACGTTCTGGGGAGCGGTGAAATATACTCTCGTCTGCTTTAAGCGGGCACATACCCCTTAAGTGTTACGAAATGCCTTCTGATAGGCTGAAGTTCAACATTCTATAACTTTTAAAATAACACATATCCAAAAATAAAAATTTGCACATAGGATTATTGTATTATGAGCTTACTAAAATCATTAACAAAATGTATTTACATATTGCTATTTTTTTATAATAAATCAAAATATTATACTAGATTTTGCTCGTTAAAATTTTTAATACCATTTTGCGCGCATAATATAATTGGTTGTTATTATCTAATTACCAAAAGTAATGTGCTAAATGATAAATAATGAGTATAGCATTCAACTAACGAAAAATCTTAAGAAAATAATGATACTTAATATTTTTTAAAACAATAAAAAATAAAACTTTTAAAATTTGCCATTTTTTCAATATTAAAATGCATCTAGATAAAATATTATTTAATCTCTTACTTTTTTCGTCATTTTATTAATTATGCATGGCTACAAGAGTGTGCTAATTTTTATTATACTAGTGTAAAAAGTTTTTTAAATATCTTGCGCGCAAGGATAAAATTTACTGTTTTGAGAAAAACGCGTTTAAAAAAATATTTGTTAACATTACAATTATTATCTATTAGCATCAACCTACCTTCATAAACCTGTTTATAATACAACCCAAGAGTATGTGGAACCTTCCTTGGATGTTATAATTTTAATTTTTTGCAATTTTTGTTAGCTTTCCACCTAATTATAAGTTTTCGCAGCGGTCTTGGAGCGGCGATCCAAATACGATATTTGTTTTTTGTCCATTATTTTTTTAATATATATAAAAATGTTTAATTCCTTACATTTTTCATATTTTTTTTGGTAATGTATCATTACAAGAGCATGGCAAATTTCATTGCAATAGCACAAATGATTTTGTAAATATCTTGCGCAAAGCTGAAATATAGTCTTGAGAAAAACACGTTTAACGAAAAATTCTTCGCTAACTTTGAAGTTATTATCTATATGGAATAACACACCTTCATAAATTCGTTTAGAATGTCCCAGAAGAGTATGTGGGATAACTTTTAGACGCAGTAGTCTTATTTTTCTGTAACTTTTATTGACTGTTCTCCTGACCCAAGTTTTTATAGCACTTTTGGTACGATGAACAGAATATGATATTCACTTTTCGTCCATTATTTTCATGGCATGTGCAGCATAGAAACCATGCTTCCATGGTGAACGAACCCTCTTTTCCACCCTCATTAAATTGTATAACTGCTTCATTGATAGCAGTGTTTGCGATTCGCCTACCTGAACCAGATGACTTCAGGCAGAACTTCCAAATTAATAAATTCAACGGTTCATTTGGATATTATATTTCCCCACCCCTAAACAACAAGATAACAATTTGGGACGAGAACGGTCATTTAAAATTGGTTTTATTCTCTTCATGACTGATTTAAGTAAAAAATTCTGATCATACGAAGATGGTTTATTTTCCGCAATAGCACATTAGTAACCACACCACCATGACTGGTTTCCATGAGGACAAAATTTACGTGTTAGGTTGTTGTCATCAGCACCTGTATGGAAAAACATAGCCTATATTGATTTGAGTATGCCATTTAAATTATCGCTGTGTTCTGTTCTGGCATTACCATAATATAAGCCACGTTTATTTCTCTATCGGTTAATCTACCTTTACCATCAAAAGTTTTGGCGCCCTCCAATTTCTTGCCCATAATATTTTGCTTGATTTTTAGTAACCTAGCTCCTGTTCGTTTTTGAATATGGTCAACATATTCGTTTTTTTTTTTAATATTCACACATATGGAGTAATTCCTTTATCAACAAAAATGTTTTTGCATCACCATGTCCGATATATCTGATATATATATTTAGTTTTTTGCAATTTCTCTGCACACCGGAATATTCGATACATTCCGACAATACAAACCTCCATACTGTCAGCTGAAGCACTGTAATCTTTTCGCATTCTTTCTCGTGCAAAGTTTTCGACCCTTGATGAACTTCCGAACACGAATTTCACTTTTTACAAAATGAGGACATAAATTCTTTGTCGATTACTTTTGCATTTTTGTCTCCAATCGCTATACGTATTGTTGATAAAAAAAAGTATACTTCTAAGTTCCGTCCTCACTATCATATCCCAGGATCCAGTAAGAGCAACTTCTTCTCTTGCAGATTTCTTCGCTGAATTTTCCACAACCTCGACTTGGCCATATCAAGATATTTAACATGTTTGTCGTAAGAAGCTTCTGCATTTGAAGGTAGTAAATCCATGACTGCGCAAAACATGTTCATCCCAGATAATCCCTGGCCCACGAATCTTATGGCATACAAGAAACGAAGGTTTATTTCTGCTACATTGTTTTTAAAACCAATAGATTTTAACTTTGGATACAAGCTATAGGTCCACAAGCACAACAGTTCAATATAAATTTCAGTGACAATCCACTTACATTTTCTTCAGTAAACTTAATATATCCACCTCATGTTTTACACGAAATGAATTGTTCCAAGGTTTCAAACATCAAATCTTTATAATTCGATATCCTTGGAAGGTCTCATCGGCAGAAGATTTAATTTTCTCTTAGACCATTTCCCATTTTTTACTGGACGGCATTTCAACATTTCTTATGTACATATTGCCTTGGAATTTCCACATTTTAGGTCGAACACTAGAAACTCATTTCTTTATTATTAATATTATTTTTTAACATATTCATAATGATTTTAAAAAAATCATTAAATTGGTTGAAAAACAAACGTAAAATAAAACTTGAAATAGCACAGCATGCAAACACGCCTACACTCAAAACGGTAAACAGTATTTGTTTACAAAATATAAGACGAGTAAAGTAGTTTACTTCTTTCGCCGTGCTGCCATTCCTAAATTAGCATGTGCGAGTGAGTACGTGCAGCCACTTTTCCCATTTAAAATTCTTTATTTTTTTAAGTGCTAAACATGAAAACACGAAATGTAAACATTGTGTTTCAGTTAAACTGAACACTCTTTAACAGCGATTTTCGAAATTACTATTTCCGTAATTTATTTATAACTGGGGTTCTACTTCGATTTTAAGTACGAGGTTGGTATCAACATTTTTAGAAATGGTTGGTCTTTCATTTAAAAAAATCAAAAATAGATTTTTTTTTTTAAGCCGGAAGGTATGTGCCCCATAAATTTTATTGTTTGTTTGTTTGGCTTTTTTATGGCGCAAGAGCATCTGGGCTATACTGCGCCAAATTTGAAATGATGCGGAACGATGTTTTGTAGCAATGCAACGCGACGTTCATTTATTCGTCATTCATTCGTTTGTTTTCAAACCAAGAAAATAAAATCGCAAACTTCGACATTGATAAAACTTTTTAAAAGATAATTCACACTGTCCTGTGCATGAAAACCGACATGTATAAAGCTGTTTTCGGACCAAACGATTTTTTTTGGACGTTCTTTTTCTTTAGTAATCTGGCAACAGGGCAACCTTTAGAACATTATGCCCTATAGCGAATGAAGCTTCTAGAAAGCGGATCCGATTGTTTGCAGCATACGAGTACGATTACGTATAGTCCGTTCGCGCAGATCTGACGCCTGATCCCGTTAGTAGACGGGTTGTTCCATTGCAATTTAGGGAAGGGAGTCTTGCTGTAACTGGTTTTTCCCGCGCGAAAAACCAGTTCGGGCAAGACGCCCTTCCCTAAACTGCAATGGAACAACCCGTCTGGTAACACTATCGGGCATCAACTGAGCGTGAACGCACTCTATGCAAATGAAGTGAAATCTGTCTATAACAACATTACATATAACAATGTCCATAACATTACTTATAACAATGTCCATAACATTACTTATAACAATGTCCATACCGATATTACCTACGACAATACCCTGCCTATAAGAATATTTTTCGCGGTCCCGATTGATACGTAGTGAATTACGATTCAACCATGTCTATAACGATAAACTGCGTATAGCGATATTTTCTGGTCCCCGGAGTATCATTATAGACAAATTTCGCTGTATAAAGAATTGTATATAACGTAAAGTAAACAAATAACACATATTAATAAAATTAATATATAAATTATGAATATATAACATGCAAAATTAAATCATCATCATGAGCTATCACAATAACTTCTCAAATTTCATTGACTGCTGTTTAGAAAATAAATGATTTTCAAATAAATATATTTATTTGTACCATGGGCAGTGTGAACTTGCGTACCTAAACTGTAAGTGTAATTACTCCATGGGTAATTACTTAGACATGTAATTACTTCGAAGGTCACACTGGCACATGAGAAAATTTTTTACGGTAAAAAAACCTGAATAGTGACTGAATCACGTATCCAGCGATTCTCGGATTTCGAAATGGAAACACCTATATCGGCAACACTGTTTCCCGTGAATGCAATCCTAAAAGAAAATAAATCTCGTTTCTATAATCTCCAGACTAACGAATAATTGCTGGAAATTTGAGGTAATTTACAGCAAAATTTGGAGTAGGGTATTCGCGAATCGGCTTAGCAATTACGCGAGGAGTGTAATCAGACAACAGTATTCAACAGCAATCCATCACTAGATATTTCAGTGCTGGGCGTGTTTTATTTAAATTAGATTGCCGGTGGTAAATTCACCGCGAAAATAAGATGAATTTTGCAAGACACGTAAGACGATTAAAACCGCTGTAACTTCGGGTATCAAGGCACCGAAACGATGTCACAGCTTACAAATTCAAACAAAGCTTATTTACAAATTTATAA
>QLNU02015270.1:69294007-69318303 GCA_006491805.2 Dysdera silvatica
TAATCGCCGACAAAGCTGAATCGATATTTCATGAATTTTTAGTAATTATTTTTTTAATCGCAATCTCGCGCGCGCATTTTATTAGTTGGGTTTTATTTTTACAGAAAATATAAATTATTTTATTCTCGATTAATTAAAATTATTAAAATTTAATAATGTATACAATTGTTTTATACATATTTGTATAAGCTGTTTTATATAATTTTCTTCTCCCACCAATTCCCACTCCATAAAATTTAAAACACAAACTTTGATCAATATCAAAACCTTGCCAACATCACAGTTTTCGTAGTTGCAAAAAAATACATAAATAAATAAAATAAAAATAAATAAATACAAATAAAAAAAAGAAAGAAAAATCAAATAAATAAATAAATAGCCATCAAAGGAGTACTAAATTTGTGTTTATGATGACATAATATCTAAATTCTCTACCGCTTCTGACAATCATTTTATACTCGTGAGAGAGTGGTGTAGGCAGAAAGTTCATAAGGGAGGGAGGGTTACAGAGCTACAACTCATATATTCCTATGTTAAATATACAAAATTTCATTGCGATGGGGGGTTACAACCCCCAAAACCCCCCCTGGCTACGCCTATGCTCTTTAGTCCCGAGTGCTCCATATGCTCCTTACTTTGTCCCAGTTGACACTTCATCCTAGCTATAGGCCTGCGGACCGCGAACCTTACAGGTGGCCTCGAACTTGGAAAATGTATTCTTTACATATTCCATTTAAAAAAAAAAAATGGTGTAAAAAAGGGGGAAAAGTTTAAGTTCGTTAAGAGATTTCGTTGTTCAATACAAAAGTTAGGGAAGTTTTCCCGATTTTACAGGTTAAATCAGAAAATCTCGGTTTTCCCTGACTGTTATAGACGTTTTCAAATTCCCTGACAATTTCCAGGTGCGTAGGAACCCTTTAATTATTTTTAGTTTTCAAAGACACTTTTTGAAAAAAAAAAAGGAGTTCACGTCCATTATTTCCGCGTATAGAGGCGTTCACGAAAAGTAGTCTGATGGTACCGTTAGAAATAACGGGAGCTGACGTCACAAACGGCCTAGCCGATTACAGCAGAGGGGAAGATGTCATTTTAAAACTGGTTTTTGGCGCAGACAAACATTCGCTAAAAAACAGTTCTGAAATGACGTTCTACCCTCGTCTGTAATCGGCTAGGACGTTCGTGACGTTAACTCCCGTTAATTCTAACAGTTCCATCGGATTACTTTCCGTAAGCGAACTATATATCCTCCTTATTACTACTAAAATAAACCCAAAAACATCAACAGATGAAGTATTATGACTTTTTCCGACCACCGAAGTACGAATATTTTTTTTTTTAAAGTTTCTTCACAGTTGCTTTGTAATTTTCTTTCTCTCCCCAATTAAACGTAAATTACGAAGTTGCAAATGAAGTTTAAAAATCGTTAGTTATTTTCAATTAACTGTTTCGGTTTTAAACTTCTTGATTTTTAGAAAGATTGCCACAGATTTTAAAATAAAGGGGGTAATGAATTGATATATATACAGGTACATTCCTCCTATATATTGATCCCATAATTCTATTATATATAATATACAGGTATATTCCTATATATTATCCTGTATATTCCTATTTTATACAATATCCTGTATATTCCTATTTTTAACAACAAACCAGTTGGGTGAAATTACAGCTATCTTATACATTTCTAAAACTTTTCACTATCACTGAACACATCTATAGTCACTTCCCACGTACCCGTAGAGTTTTCATTATCACATGATTGCTTATAGCTGTCACGTGTATTATACTTACCCACTATCAGGTACGGATAATGGGTAAGTATAATATACTTACCCATTATCAGGTACGGATCGAAGTTGATTTTAAATCCGGGCAGCCTGGCGACGGACTGTTTTTTGGCTCCCATCCTCTGGCGAAAAAAGGTATTTTCACAGATGCACAGTGAGCCAATATACTTTATAAAAGAGGCCAAAAGTCTGGAAGAATTTGTTTAAAGATATCTCTAAATTTGTTTCTTTTTAAAGAAATTTTGTGCTGTTGGGTCGATTAAAAAAAAAAATTGAACTTGACTTCAGTTTTGGCGCCCTCATCCAAATGCAGCCCCGGCCCTTAAGCCGCCCCTGCCCATTATTATGAATAATCATTGTTCTCCATACTCAAATTTAGTTCTCTATTATCACATTCGTTCATCATATATCATAACGACTCTCTTATGATCGTAGATAGCTACATATAATTTTTCACTCTACTTTCCTCTTAAAGATAAAATGCATGTAAAATTCCTTGCTACGTTTTTGTAACTATTTGTTGAGTTGGCAGGTTAAGTATGTAAACTGTTAGGCTTGAATCAGGTGGCGTTTACACGCTCGAAGTGATGAAATACGATTGGATCAACCGTGATGTCACACGTCACGTGTGCAGACGTATTATCCAATCAGAGAGACACCTCCCGACTGTCAAATTCAACAGCTGACTGCATGAGGGCGGAATACCTAAATTACACTCTTATTGGCGTTTCACTTAAATTGGGTATGTAAGATATCATTGCCCTTCGCAGGGAACCCTGGATTCGAACCCTGGTTCGAATCCAGGATGGGGAAAGCGTCTCTTTTTCTCCAAAACGAAAAAAGCTCTAGTTTGAGCTATAATCTATACGTGGGTGGCAGAAATTATTGTATAATTAAATTGGGTATTCTTAAATTGAGCATATTGTAGTATATTGGGTATTCTTAAATTGAGCATATTGTAGTATAGTAGGTAAATATAACACAATATTGTCGCAGTTAGAAGTTAAATAATTTAATTATAAATTATTTAATTTCTAACTGCGACAGTATTGTGTTGTATTTATCTATTATTTTTACGCACTGTATCACATAAATCGCAATATTGTAGTATATTGGGTATTCTTAAATTGAGTATATTGTGCACTTTTAAATTAGGTATTTTTTAAATACCCTCTTATTTTTCTTTTCATCACATTCCTTTAATTTCTAATCTCTCCCTGATCTACCTCTGCTAACACCCCTTCCTTACCTCCCTTTTACACTATCCTTTACTTAAAAAAAAAATGCTATCAATATTCCCCCTTTTTTTTTTCGTATTTTAAAACATCAACTAAAACTGAGTAATACCTGCCACTTCTGGCGACTTCCACCCCCAAATTCCTTTATAAATATGCTAAAACGGAGGTTATGCGGCTTTTGCTGTGGCACTCCGCGAAATATGACAGCCAAAACAAGAACTCAAATTAGAAATCGATTAACATTAAAATACACTGACGTACAGGTTTTCGAAGCGCTCAGTATTTTTTTTCCAGGCCTATGTAACACAAAACTCAATATATTATTTTTTTTTTGTACTATCTATGAATTTATGAATGGAACTGCGTAGATTATCAGTGCTTTACAAATCGGGAAGAGATCTCACACAATTGCGAAACCTATTACATCAGCCATGCCTAATCTCCGATCAGCGAATCGTTTTTTGCAGCTTTGGAGGGGGGGGGATACGTAAATGAAGTAACATGAAACAGTATTTTACATTTTGTTAGTTATTTCGACAATTTTGTACATATGTACGTGATATATTTGCGGAATGGAACCCTCTTTTTCTCACATCACTCAGTGTACGATCCTGTACTTTGAAAATCAATTTGAAAATAAATGGTTCTAATTTAAAAATCCATTTTGCAATGCAGCAAGCACAATGATAGGGGGTGCCTACCTGCCCCCGGGGAAGACGTGTGAACGAAAAAAAAAAATACGCTTTTGAATATGTTTCATGATTTGTGTGAAAAACTTTTAACCTTCACTAGATGCATCTAATTAAATAAAATAAAGATCTATGTTAGGGAAAGTTCAAGTATTACGTAAGCAATATTTTGGCCATTTCAATCCCCCCTCCCTCCGGGTAAGCAAAAATTAACATTGGCTAACATAGGAAAATAAGCACAACAGCAACCCCCTTCTCCCCTATTTCACGCAAAGATGCTTACATAATACTTGAACTCTCCATAAAATATAAATATATTAGATGTAAAATGCCCCCTTATGTAAACAGAAAATTACGGTATCTTCCGTTCATGTGAACTTGGGCCTAGAATTTAAAGTGCCGCCAATATAGTAATAATAATGAATTACAATAATACACACTAGGTGGGTCTGGAGTTAGCACCCTCCCCAAATCTGATACTGAAAGGAAAACCGCATCCTTGTATTATACATAAAAAAAAAATATATATATTAAATTCCCCCATGAAAAACTCACAAAAATTTGGCCTGGAGCCTTTTCTGTGTTGACCATTATTTGGCAATTGTGTTATCCCTGTGAAGGGTAATAATATCTTACATCCTCATATACGGAGAAAAATGCGTTTGTTCTTGTCCTCGTTCGTCTAGTTTTTTTTTTTACGGTCATGCTGCGCCGGGACCTACAGTTTTCCGAGGAATCCGAACCTCTTAAGGCCTGGGGAACCAAACCCCGGACTACAGTGAGCAGTGCGATCTTTTATGAGATCTCTGAGTAAGCGTTCTTTTTGCACTGCTGGGAGTCGAACCCGGATTAGCCGCGCAATAGGAGAACGCGTTACCACACTGCGCCACCGCAGGGCCTCGTCTAGTTGGTCAAGGTAACGCGGGGACCCTGGTTCGAATCCGGGATGAGGACGGCGCCTCTTTTTCTCCAAATATAAAAAAAGCTCGAGTTTGAGCTACTTAAACGTGGGTGGCAAAAATTATTGTATAATTATACACAAACTTCGATTTTTCGTAAAAGGTATTTACTCCCATAACTTATGGATGAACCCCCCCCCCCCCCCCCCAAAAATTTTTTTTAGGTGCACCACCGATTAATATGATCACAATAAGTTCCCGAGTCCAGAAGGAAGGGAATGTCTAGCCAGCCATTGACGGATATCCTGAATGCAAGAAATATCTATACAAAGGTAGATTTCTTCCTAATTTTAAAATATATTTTCATAACAATATTAGTAATATAATTAGTCATAATAATGATACCTTCACCTAATGATCTTTATTATAAAGGATCTATTCCCCCCCCCATCATGATTCTATATATTTTGGCCCTAATAAATTTAACATGAAAAATACGATGGGAGGAATTTTTTTTTTTAACGTTCAGTATTATCTGAATTTTCTATATTTAAATTCGAAATGTATATTTCAATAATGATCATCTTATAACCTTACGTCCCGAGACGGTCTACGATGTTGCCTGTCCCAAGATGATGTAGAATGAATATATTCCATGTAAAAAAGTAATTCACTTTTTTTTTACGAGACGGCGGAAAAGGAATTTTACATGCGACTAATGGCTAACGGGAGTGCGGTCTAAAAATAGCCCCTTCGATCGGTAAAGTTCATGACAGAGCAAATAAAGTAAAAAAAGAAGAGAAATCTCCAAAAAAAAAAAACGAAAAAACTGTGAAATAGCATAATAATAATAAAATACTTTATTTGCTCAATGGCGCAATGTTTACGCCACTTTGGATTGCGCCACTGGAGCAAAACATTAACAGTGCAATAGAAATTCCCAGAAACCTAGTAGGAACTGGTTCTTCACACGAGGAAAGAGTGTGGAGATAGGGTTCGTATTAAAATAAATGTCCCGTTGCCAATTTAAACATTCATCTTCGGCAAACAAGATTTGAATAGTGCATTAACTGCGCAGGCTACTTTAAAAATTCGTGAGGAAATTAATTACGATTCCAAATATCGATCGAATTCATCATACTTATATCGATTTCGAGACAAGTAATCCGATACGCTGTAATGTGGAACATGTAATTGTATGCGCAAAGGAATTAACAATTACGATATATCTCCGATTACGATTTTTAATCTTTATAATTCCGATAATTCGAAAACATAAAACTAATAAATATGTATTTCAAATCTCAATTTAATAAACAGGAAAATAAAATCATTCGATCGGAATTTAAATACACGTTCCGGAAACACCGGAAAGTCAAACAAACCCCGGATATGGCTTTTTCCTAGAAACAGGAATACCGTTTAATCGACAGGTCAGGAATTCGTACGTCGAATTCACCTAGGACAAAAAAAGCAACTCCGATGTCCGAAAGCCACGTCCCAAAATAGTATCCTCCTCAAGAATCAACAATGATAAAAGTATAATAAACAACGGCTTTTGAAATTGCGCCAAGAAATGAAAGATTCACTTACAGCAAAAAACATTCACGTATTCTCACAGATCTTAAAAATCCGCTGTGGGCAATGGTCCAGCACAATTTGAGATGGAGTGGGATATCATACAGGCATAGAACAAGCCCAGACCGACGAACAGAATCAGTTGGAACTAATGTCTGCAGGCGTCCACTAGGACCAAAGCCATGGATCGCTCTGAAGGAAAACGAAGCCGTATTCTCGCCAACAGGAAGCAAGAGGGACGATCGATGTGCGCGAGACAGCGTTCGCGAGGAGCTCTGCATGCAGACAGGGTTCGCGAAGTGCAGGTCAGCTGAAGGAAGTATGAAAGTGACGACAGTACCACCTGATCAGTTACGGGAATCGAACTAGGAAGTATAACACAGCAGGGGTGTATATATATATATATATATATATACATTATTGATACCTGCTGTCTAGACAACCTGAACTGAAGGTTCTTGAATGCACAAGGTAATAACAAATATGCTAAACCCCAAGTCAATATACTCTCGACGTTTGAAAGGTGATCTGGTTTTGTCTATTGCGGCGGGATCTATGTACATTACAAACCGTGCATGTTCATAAAAATAGACGAAAGGTTCAACCATCAATCATAAAGATTCTTATGACCCCCCCAGGGGGATCAGTACATGGTAATAAATATGTACGATACCGTAAACTAATAATAAAATATCCCTCACGCATAATCTCCCCATTGGTCTACCTACATACACATGGAAATAAATTATTGACCATACATATAGATCCCCTCATTACATTTCGTTTCTCATAAATTTTAGTAATAATATTGGACAGTAACGACGCGTTTCGGGTAGCCATCGCTGTCGATCTAAAACCCCACAAAGTTGTTTCTTATATATTCAATGTATTTGGAATAGTGTTGCTCAATTTTTCGCTTACTTCGTGTATACGAACGTTTGTCTGCGCCAACAACCAGTTCTGAAATGACGTCCTCCCCTCTGCTGTAATCGGCTAGGCCGTTTGCGACATCAGTTCCCGTTATTTCTAACGGTACCATCGGACCACTTTTCGTGAACGAAGTATACGTTTCGACGTGGGTATTAGCGGTGACCCAAATCGTTCAGTAACTGAATAAATGGACAAAATCGTTAAATTAATTAATAATTAATTAATGTAAAGATTAATTAATTCGTCAAATGAACAATTTATCCCACCAGTAGTGGGTATATATCGCTCCTTTTCCTGGTTGCAGGGGCAACACGTTCGACTTCCAAGGTGCCCCAACAGAGCGTTCACCGACAAACTGCCCACTGTAGTCAGGGTATCGGTTCCCAAGTCATTAGAGGTTCGGATTTCTCGAAAATCGGTAGATCTCGGCGCAATATGACCTTTGCTGTCCCTGCGTCATAAAACAACCTTTCCTTTTCCCACACACACACAACCGTCCAATCTTGTTCCTCCCCAATTCTAATAGCAGTCACATGAAGATTAATTTTACAAAATGCACATTTTGAAAGCTGTATCTAATACAATTATTACATAAATAATTTAATAATATAAAATTATTTATATAAAATTACTATATTAAACTTTTATATAAAGTTCCATATATACAAATTTTATATGGAAGTTTCGTATGAAAATTTCATATAAAAGTTTCATATGAAAAATGGAAGTTTCACATGAAAACTTCACATAAAAGGTTAATATGAAAGTTTTAAATAAAAGTTCTATATGAAAATTTTATATAACAGTTCCATATGATAGTTTTTTTTATAAAAGTTCCATATAGAAGTTTTACATAAAAGTTCCACATGGAAAGTTTTATACTAAAGTTCCATATGGAAAGTTTTCTACAAAAGTTCCATATGCAAAGTTTTCTACAAAAGTTCCATATGCAAAGTTTTATATAAAAGTTTCACATGTAAAGTTTTATATAAAAGTTCCATACGGAAACTTTTATACAAAAGTTCCATGTGAAAGTTCCGTATAAAAGTTCCATACAAAAGTTTTATATAAAAGTTCCATATTTGAGAAAGTCTGAGCTATATTGAAAAAAGAAAACATATTCTTGCGACGTCTATAGGTAACGCTTTCGCCTACCGCCCAATTAAGCCGGATTTAATTCTAATGACACCGTAAAACGTGTACCGTTTTCTGCCCACCGTAATCTGAGGTTTGTTTCACTAGAAAACTGTAGGTTCCAGTACAGCACGACCCTAGTTACCCTACGAAGCCGTCAGTAACCGCAAAAAACTAATTCTCATTCAAACTATATATCATTGGTATTGACTCATTACTAACGCTACACCTTAGTGTAGTTGTAGTAATGACTCATTACTAAAGCTATACCTTAGTGTATCTGCAAACATGATTCGCTATTGATGAGGCCTTACGGACATCTACGGTCATGCGGCGCCGAATAAAGCGATTTATTTGAGTAAGGAGAATAGAAGGAAGAAAACAACTCTCATTGGAACCGATCTTACTAACGTTTAACTATGCATAACGTCATATCAGTGGCGCAGAAAAGGGGGCTGAAGCCCCCCCCTCCTCCATGGGATAACTAATTACACTCTTCTCCTTCACGCCGATTTACCTGAGCCTTTTTTATACATACTTCAGCTCCCCCAAAATGTTTTAATCACTAATTCCTCCCCCCCAAATTCTTAATACTATATTATAGTATTGTATTCACTTATATAGTACAGTATTACCTAATATATTGTTTATTTTTAAAAAATTAAAATGAATGGAAATTAAAATAAGAATTAATTTAAAGTAATTTTGAAATTACGCTTTTTTTTTTTTATTATTATTCTTCGTCGTATACTTTGTGGAGCATGCGGTAATTTTATATTTGCGGACTTGGGAGTAATTAATTACTTCACTAGCCGCGCAACAAGATAGCTTGAAGAACAGAGCACGTAGTCCGTGGGGAAGTGTGAATCCCATAAAGGTCCTTAAAATCCGGCGGAACAGGAAGACCAAGTTTTGTCAAACGAAATTCGAGCAGCTTGAATTAATTTTGCAAATTAGTGATTAATTGACTGATTAAGATTTATGGCGCAAGGATAGCAAAGGTCATGTAACGTCATTTTTCAAAGAATGAAATAACGAATTCGCTGTTTCCTTAGGGGAAAAAATGGAACGTTAAAAGGTCGGATTAATGGAGTGCTCCGTATCCAAATCACCTAATACGTCGGATTAATGAAGTGTTCCGCATCCAAATCGCCTAATACGTCGGATTAATGGCGTGCTCCGTATCCAAATCGCCTAATACGTCGGATTAATGGCGTCATCCGTATCCAAATCGCCTAATACGTCGGATTAATGCAGTGCTCCGTATCCAAATCGCCTAATACGTCGGATTAATGCAGTGCTCCGTATCCAAATCGCCTAATACGTCGGATTAATGCAGTGCTCCGTATCCAAATCGCTGGATAGATTATCGGAGCCGGGACGGACAACATGCCGTGGCCTATATACTGTAATGCAAATATTTTAGTTTGACGTGATTCAAGCGCCAACGACATAAAAGTAAAATGTAAATTTTGGCGTCAAATTACTTTACTTAGGCGCTAATTCTTTAATTGACGCCCTAACGAGGCCAAGAACCTCACATGACAGTTTCGTAGACAGATCGGTTTATTTTGATTTGGCGTTCGCGTTTAAGTATTTTTCGAGGTCAAATTTCGATTGCTTTTAAAGCGCTAAAATTATATTAATTAAATTAAAAATTAAACCAGTAATTTAATTAATTTAATATTTTAATTATAGAGCTGCTAACAATATCAATTTCTACGTGAAAATCGAAGAATTAATTCGCCTCATTACTGGCTAAAAATGCCATCGTCGGAAGAACGATGAACACGATTGACATCATATCGACGTCTAATAAACATCTTTATAGCGTATTTAACGCTATAAAGATGTTTATTAGACGTCGATGTTTATGCGACGTCTTTGTACGGCCTGTGTATTTGGCGGTTTTAATACTTCCAATATATAATGATAGAAAATGTTTCCTACGACCTACATTCATAGGCGTAGAGTTATATGGAATCCAACACCCCCCACGAATAATTTAAAATAAATTACAATTCTACATATATTGTAATGTATAAAAGTATATAATATGTGCTTGCCCCCTCCCCCTAATAATTTTGAAAACTATTATCGCAAGATTTAACGAGTCGAGAGACCCATCAAATCTTGAAGAAAAGGAGGCCCCGTCCTGGGCCGTAGTCGAACTAGCTACTACCTCCTATGAGCCGAAAGGCCATACCAACTAGCTCACCGAGTTCCTGGAGACGGTGCCCGGATCTTCGTTCAAATATCTTTGTAGTTATGTTTTCCAAGATACGAATATTATTAATTTTCGAAGGGATAGAACGATTACCAAAATGGTTAACATCCAAAGCCTTTTCATAATTTTGTGGCGAATTAATGATGGAAGATAATTTTGAAATTTTTTAAAACTCAAAACAGAACTATATATAACCCATTAGCGCAAGATTTTTCATAAAGAAAAAGAGGCGCTATCCTGGGCTTGAATCCAACGAGCTGGGCCGCCCTTAACCAGGGGCGAGTGGGGCCCGTGCCCCTGCGAAGCGTAATTCTCAAATTTTTAATTTTTGTAATATTGAAAATTTCCCCAAAAATATTTTTACTTCAGATCTCGCATTTCGTGCCATCTAGTGTCCATACATTATTTTTTTTTTCTTACTCGTATGGGCCCCCGAAATATGTTTTGCCTCGGGCCCCGCATTACCTAAGGACGGCCCTGCCAACCAGTGATAACTTTGAATGAACCGAAGCGCCATACCAACTAGATTAATGTTTTTCAATCTTTATGGGGCCCCGGCATGGTAATTTTTTTTTTTTTAAATAAGATGAGGGCCCGGTAAATTCTCTTTTTATAAAAAGAGGGCCCAGTCGCGAGAAATTTACCCCTAACTACCTTCCATATTTTTTTAAAGTTCATACATAAGTATGAATAATCGATTATGGCATAATCGTAAAGGATATCAGTACACTCCTATTAATAAACCCTTTTCCAGTACACTTCCTTGTTGACTGGTCACTAGCATTTGCAACACAGATGTTCTTTCGTTCAATTTTAAGGAGAGGTTGCACCGAACGTTATTATAATCGGCTCGTAGGCACTTTTTATGACAGGTCATAATGAGCGTTATACCCTTTCTCAAATGCTAAAAGATTTCGATGTTTTAAAACTCCCGATCACCCATGAATATTCGCATATTTGAAAATACACGTTTGGGTCACTGGCAGTTGCTGAGCAGATGTTCTTTAGGCGTTCTGGGTCAGGGCTTTGTGACGCATTCACGACCATTATTCTTCTCAGAATATTTTCACGATAAAATTTTCTTAGAAAACTAAAGTAAAAAAATTAAAGGAGAACCTCTTACGGTCTGGTATGATTGATGCCAGGACCCGGTGGTTGAGGAACATTGAACTAGACCATCAAGACCATGGAGGTGATGTTCTCCTTCATAAGAGTTTCTTCAAGGTACGAGGGCGAATCAGAAAGTCTTTGCCCCTATTTTTTATTAGCCAAAATAAGGTACATACAGGTAATTACAAATATACGTACCTTACACTATTTTTCCACATAGTCCCCACACCGGTTCAGACATTTGTCCCATCGCAGCACTAAATTTGAGATGCCCCTGTGGTAGAATTCGTCCGGCTGACTGTGGAACCACCGTCGGACTGCTGTCTTGGCTTCATCGTTGCACGTGAATTGCTGTCCTGCCAGAAACTTCTTCAGCGGACCGAAAACGTGGAAATCACTAGGGGGCGAGGTCCGGACTGTATGCAATCAGAACCGCCGACAAGCTCCGGTCATTTCACTGGGAGAGTCTGGACCACCCACCATACAGTCCGGACCTCGCCCCTAGTGATTTCCACGTTTTCGGTCCGCTGAAGAAGTTCCTGGCAGGACAGCGATTCACGTGCAACGATGAAGCCAAGACAGCAGTCCGACGGTGGTTCCACAGTCAGCCGGACGAATTCTACCACAGGGGCATCTCAAATTTAGTGCTGCGATGGGACAAATGTCTGAACCGGTGTGGGGACTATGTGGAAAAATAGTGTAAGGTACGTAGAATAGTACGTATATTTGTAATTACCTGTATGTACCTTATTTTGGCTAATAAAAAATAGGGGCAAAGACTTTCTGATTCGCCCTCGTATTATTCCGTACTGGCAGACGAATCTAGCACACAGTGGAATTTGTCTACAACGATACTGATTATAATGCTATTTTCCGTCTGTCCCGAAAGATGTGAGTGTATTCGGTTCAACCTTGTCTGCAGCGGTCACCTGTCTACAACGGTGGTTTTCCTTATCTCCATAGCATCGTTACGGACAGATTTTACTGTACAATGTCAACACGTTTCTTTTAGAGTGACGTAGCATCCACCCACGGCGTGACGTTGCGAAAGTGTGAACATAATTGAAAATTGCTGGAAAGGAAGAGAAAGTGGGATGCCACCACAGGTGGTGAAGTAAAAAATAGAACTGTCAAGGAACGCGAAGGTAGAAGAAGAAATGCGGAAGACACAGATTAATTAATACTTCTTTGGAAGAGAAATCACTATGCACAAAAATAGCTGACTCATACTTCCAAATTAAAATAGACCACACACACACACAGTTGCGCCGACAGCAAACACAAAATTAATGCAGTTTGTGTAGCGATGCATCGCACTTGCGAATACAAAAAAGATCATTTATATACACCTGTGCACAATTACTGGTTAAGTGCAAAAGTGAAATATGATACGAAAATCATACCATAATGTACAAAGGGTGTTTGCACATTTTTAGAATGATTTCGAAGCCATTTTCTTAATGTTTAAATTGTAAAGATTATTTTTTTAAATATTCCATCTGATAACCTTGTTTTTGAACTATAAGTCTGCATCATGCTTTCCATGATAGAAGGGCTTTTCGCAACGTTTCCAGAGGTATTGCTTGTCATTGTTGTTCCACAACTTTCCAAAGTCCATCAATGGTAGTGGGTTTGCGCTTAGAGAAAGCTCTTTTCAGCGGACCAAAGGCACAATAGTTCATAGGAGAAACATCAGGGGACTTTGCAGGAATATGATGAAACGGAATACATGCAATAGCTGTATTAATTTTCATTTTTTCAAGGAATGCAGTGGTAGTTTTTGAGGTATGACTGCTGGCTTTGTCTTGCAGTTTTATACTCTGAAAATTGTTGGAATAAAAAAAATGGAATTTCTTCTGTAAATATCGGATGTAAAACATTCTCCTGATAATATGATGAGTTGATTTTAACGTTGTTTTCCATTTTTTTATTTTTAATTTCCCATTGTAAGAGAAACCTGCGACAATCATAAAGCCTTTACTGAAGCTTTCTTTGCATTCTCGGAACCAAATTTGGACATTTTGTTTCTCCACTCTTGCTATAGTAAATGGACCTTTTTTTGTTACAATCATTTAGATAAACCCCTGCTTCATCAAGGGTAACAACTTATTTCCATTTATCTCCTGATAAGTAATTTTCATACAGGATTCTGCAACTTGTCTTGCGTTGAACCACATGTCTCGACAAAAGACGGTGAAGATTATGTTTTTTAGCTTTTTTAAGTTGCAAATCTTGGTTTGTTATTTTATTTACAATTGCCACAGAAGTGTTTAAAGTGAGTGAGTTCCTGTATGTCAGTATGGATCGATAACCTCCCCTTCGCCCATTGACTATCAAGATCTCTTGACGTTAAAACCTGTCCAGGATTGCAGCTGTCCTTCGGCGGCCACCCTTCCCACTAAGATCACACACAATCTGTTGGGTTTCATGATGTATTTTATTCACTATATACTTGTTACCTACATAGTGTAATGTACTGGACCTGGGTGCGACGCATGGGCGCTGCGCCTTGTAACATGCGACTAGAAACCTGTTCTCCGGTGTCGCTCACTTGCTTGTAAATCGCCAGGCTGAGAGGACTCTCTCTCCCTTATTATACTGTACGTACATGTGTATAAAATGTGGATGACCTAGCTAGTAGAGCTAATTCTGTATCACGATCACGCTATGTTAATAAAGCGTTATGTTTCTCATCCTCAATCTGTATGGACTTCTGCTGAACCTAACACAAATCTACGCTACGTCTAACTTCAAAGTATCGGGAAATAAGACTGCAGTGGGTAAATAAATATGTGCGATTGCGCCAACATAGGCTAGAAATCAGTCATCTCGTTAAATAAACCAAGATTTTAACTTGAACACCACGCCGTGACGATGCGTGTCTGACGAAGACTACACCAGATTTCTCCTGTCAAACTGAGGTATTGCAGGCTATTGGAAACGACGTGATGGTGTGAAGACCGTTTGTTTACGTGGAAGATTCCCTCATACCCACTGACACTTCCAACATTTCAACTGATACTTTCAACATTTCAATTGATACTTCCAACATTTCAACTGATACTACCATCGATGAAAGTTCTATCCATGTACCCCCAATTGCACTCGTTCATGGCTATTCTTTGCTCACACAATACTTAATCTCAGAATGTATTAGCACTCTAGCAAACAACATGAGAGTTTGTTGTGAGGCTTGTAGAAGTATTAGGGATAATACCGCACTACCCTACCGGTCCTTGCAAAATCACGCCACTTACTGCTTCATTTTTGGACTTTCATCGGCACCGTCTATTGTTATCAATGATTAGCATCATTACTACAGTAGAAGCTCTTTAATCCGGAATTTCTTGGTTCGGCACATTCTATAATCCGGTACTGATCGAGCTGCTCGCGTTCGTTGTTTTGGGTGGATTCTGGCATTTGTTAACCGCCAGTTCGGATGAAAAAGGAGACATGGCAGATGAAGCTAAAGTCTCGTGGAAACAGGCTTCTGATACATTAAATACATTTATAAAATTTACTGAATCAAACAAAAGCTGCAACTCTGTAAAACTCACAAATTCGCGTATAATCTGTAACGATTTTTTAAAGGAAATACCCGAATCACGGAAGCAACGTGATATCGAAGACTTTTTTAAGCAGTAACGTTCATGTTAATTTTTTCTTGCCACAGAGCAGCTTATTACAATTTGTTTTAAATATCATTATACTGTATTAATTTTTCTTTGGTATTCCCGTTAAAACCATATTGACGTTCGATAATCCGGCACGGCCGTGGTCCCGAACGTGCCGGATTAAAGAGATTCTACTGTATTATTATTATTATATAGTGAAACCTCCCTACAACTATAAAATCCCTCTACAACGATAATTTTTCTCGGTCCGTATAATAGTGTTGTAGAGAGGTTTTACTGTATAATGAACCCTCCCTATAACAATAACTCCCTCTACAACGATAATTTTTCTCGGTCCGTATAATATTGTTATAGAGAGGTTTTACTGTATTATTATTATTATATCTAGCAAGCCCGCATGTACCGAATTCACGAATTTAGTGAGGGTACTATGAATTGTATATGATATAATGTTAAATTGCAATATATATTTATTTACGTATTTATTTATTTAGCGCAAAACTTTTGGGCTCACCAGATTGGACGAGGAAAGATGGCCAATAAGCTTATTGACTTAGAGCTTATTGACTTGAGAAAAAAAAAAATGTTTGTTTTAGGTTACAAAAACTGGATGAGAATTTCTTTTGCGCCATCACGAGCAGGAGGAAATACGGCCCCTATACGAAAAACGACTTTTACCATGTATAAACAATTGGACAATAAAAACTAAAATCCTAAACACGAAATACCTTTTACCATCTTTCGTTGGAGAACTGTAAGTAGGAATGTGAATATCCACAGATCTTTAGTGATAATAATAATACGTTGCTCATTAAATTCTAAGCGCATCCAAAGCCGAATATTATGGTATGCATATTACAAGCACATATGTTATCCATACAGACTTATCAGAGTCTGGAATTTTAAATTCCAAAACTGATTTGACCCGATATAACGAACATTTTCGTTGGTCTCAATCCCTTCGTAATATACGGGTCCTATTCTGTATATATTTATAAGTGTGCGAGCCTTTCATCTTCCCAACTCGTTAAGCAGAAGATCAAACCTTCTAACACAGGGTTGTCCAACATATGACCCGCGGGCCACAACTCGTCCCACCGACAACTGTTTGGAATAAAAAAAATTTCAAAACAAATTTTTTTGATTTTTTTTAGAACAAAGCGCAAATAAACAAACAAATAACTGGGAGAAACTGAAGGGAGGCTTTTAATAATTTCTTTTATTTATGTTTTATTATTATTTTGAAACAGCTGGCCCATTAAGATCCGTGAAAATTCTTTAAGTGGCCCGCTACCGAAAAAGGTTGGACAATACTTTTATAACACAACGCCAATATCGTGAATATTGCTAAGGCAGAGCCCCTCCTCTATAATAGAGGAAAAAAGACAGAAAAACTACGAACATTAACATAAATGAAACTAAGAAAACGGAGAAAAGAAACTACATAAAAAGTAAAAGCTGTGATGAATGAAATATTGAAAGGTTGGACAATACTTTTATAACACAACGCCAATATCGTGAATATTGCTAAGGCAGAGCCCCTCCTCTATAATAGAGGAAAAAAGACAGAAAAACTACGAACATTAACATAAATGAAACTAAGAAAACGGAGAAAAGAAACTACATAAAAAGTAAAAGCTGTGATGAATGAAATATTGATCTAGGAGCATAAGTGCTTGAGTAATTTACTTAGGACACATCAAACAGAAAAGGGTGCTGAACAAGGAGGGGAGAAAGGAATAAAGGGAGAAGGAAGGAATAAAGGAAAAGGTGGAGATGAGAAAAAAAAGAGATAAGAATACAAGGTCTTTGCGTATACTGTTATAAAAGCAAAAATATTCTGACTAATAGGGGATGTGGTCAATTATTTAACTTTTAAAATTAACTTAAGTGTAAAGAAGAGATAATACGGAAGATCTGGTGGGTTTATTCCTTAGCAAATACAGAATGCTTCATTCCTCAAAATTCCGCCCAAGCACGTAGGAGGCCGGGGCCCCTCCCTTGGGCTAAAGAAGCGAAAAATTATCATGCCAACATACACTGGTAAATTTTTTTTTTTTTTAAAAAGTAGGATTAAAGCTGGTGACGTTTCTAACGACATTTCATTAAATTCGGGTGACATTGGTGGGACCGTTATTGTGGCAAGAAGCAACAATGACCAGGGGCTGTCTTCAAACGCTTTTCAGGAGGTAAAGATGGATCAAAACACAATATCAAACACAGTTGAAATAGAAATTCTGACTGCAGATATTTCTAATTATGTCAAGAAATCTAACCTCATTGATGAAGATAGGATAACAGTGATAAAAATCTTTGGAAACTATGTGTAAATTACAATTTTCCCACGACTGTCACCAGTGCTGTATTAAATCAAGTAAAACCTCAACACAGTCGGAAGTTCTGCTCATCTTGGCTAAGTAAGCATAATCAGCTAGCTTACTCAAAGGTAGAAGACTTTTTATGGCGCAAGAGCATCTGGGCTATACTGCGCCAAACATGGTAAAATCAAAGACTGTAGTAAAAACCAGTACTTTTTAAAAATTTTAAAACGTGCGTATGGTCAGCATGGTCATTTAAAATGTCAGACAGTGATGAAGAGTTAAAAGTAAGAGTGCAGCAAAAAGTCAGGTTCATTGCACACTTGGCAAATTGGTGCTGGTTTTCCTTCCAACAGATGTCTATGGGTGAGACCCCAATGCGAAGCCCGATCTAAGCAAGCGTTATTGGTTTGATGATCCCATTCCTCCTGCCATTTATTGAAAATTTTGTTTGTTTTTCACCACAAAAAGTCGGTTTACGATAGACAAGCCCCGGGTCAACTTTTTCAAGGAGTCGGTTTTCGAAGCCGATGAGTTTTTAAGGGCAATGGAAGGAAAAAAAATGCTTTTGTGGATTAAGTAAATAATGGACGGTGGCAAGTAAAAGCAAGTTTTGCAGAATAGGGTTATTCTTAAACCTATTATCAAAACGGTAATTTTTTTGTGGAGAACAAGGGCTGGCCATTGTAAAATTTTATGAACATAATCTGGTACTACTTCTAATAATTTAAGTATCTTGCACTGTAGAATTATTAGTAATTTAATAATGATAAATGCACACAAAAGGACAACCGTAATTGCTATGGCTTCTGACCATTTTTTCCTACCGAAAGTTCCTTTACCATTGCCCCCTGGAAAATTCTGAGTGTGCCACTGATAAAATGTTTCTCGAAATAATGTTGTTGTGCATCTGTACTGATAAAGTGTGCATGCGCACTTAGTCATGAAAATTTTATAGTTTACAATGAAGTCTGGATTTTCGGACATGCACTGTAGACTAAAGAAATCGAAATTACACTCTATTACAACAACTTCGGTTTCAGCTCTAAGTCAACTATAACAGATATTCTGGAGTGCCTGCCTCCACAATTATGCAAATAATTCTGGAGGACTCTTTGCATAATCATGGATCGATTATAGCGTAGAAATTCCGGCGATCCGTTGAATGTGATTCGTTGTAACCGAATTTAGCTGAAAATGAAATTCCAAACATAGAGTTGAAGGAAAATAAAAAAGTTCCATTTATTTCATTGGTAGAATCTAGTCTAAAGCTGCATAACAATTACACTATGACTGACAAAACATTGATTGCGCAAGCGCACATACACATGTAGTCATATAGAATAACCATCAGCAAATTAAACGATGTTTATAGGTAAAGGAGAAATTAATTAATGACAGTATCTTAAATCTTACGAATGAAATTTCAAATGAATACAGGCAACAGAAACATCAAAGCAGCAAATGTAATTATCTTTCGAGACAACTCAATTTCAAATGATCTATTTGGCAATAAATAAATAACCAATCAAATCCAAGGTATAACAGTGCTACAACATCAATAATTTGTGAATGTCCTGTTTAAATGACGGATGCAAACCATAAGAATTCGGATCTTGGAAACCAAAATGCTTCTACCAAAAGATTCAAAAGAACCAGAAGATTCTATGTTTTTTCAGAAATCAACATCGTCAAAGATTCCCACTTTGAAAAAAATAATAACCGTCGTTGAGACATCAATTAACAATAATCGCATGCATGGGCGCCCATATGGGGGCATCAAGACCTCCCCTAGCCGTTCAAAAATTTGGTTTACGCAATTCTGCTATGCATTTATTTTCAAAAAGTTTACAGTCACATTTTAAAATAAGGTACTTTTTAGCTCATTACTAATTGTCAAGCAGTATCAATTATTTTTGTAGCATTTTGGTATCTTGTACATTCACTAAAATGTTCGATAGCTTTGAGAAGGAGGTAATGATTTTTCACCCCCGCCCTCACCCCGATGCACTCATGTGGGCGCCCACGATCGCTTGGCACTGAAAATTACCCAAAAAAGCCTATTTACTAGTTCTTCGGATCATCACCGTAACAACTCAGGAAACTGACAATGGGTATTAACGGATGTACTTTGCTACTTCACTTTCCTCTTAATCTATCCTCCTATTATAAAAGAGCGAGTAAAAAAAAAATCAACGCAGTTAAAAATGCTTAATTACACTGTTGATAGCACTTTCGGTGGCTAACCCGCCACCATCCTCAGAACAGTTATGACTCTGTTTACATACGTGAGCGTGAAGCGTTGCCAACGCCGTGATCACCAAACAGCGACCTAAGAGATATTTACGGGTTGTACGTTAGGGGTGGCATCACTTGCTGTAGAACGGAAATTTTTTTTTCAAATGGATGAAAGTGTATTGAAAGGGAGCTGGTCATTGACGTAATTGGCTGCATTGGCAAGGATGTGATAAGCTTCGAAGAAGTTGAGGTTAAATTATTAAGGCTTATCATATCCTTACCAATGCAGCCAATTTCGTGAATGACCAGTTCCCTTTCAATATGTTTTTACCCATTTGGAAAATTTTTTTTGTTCTACAGCAAGAGACGCCACCCCTTTCCCTACAACCTGTAAATACCTCTTAGGCCGCTGTTTTGTGATTACGGCGTTGGCAACGCTTCACGCTCACGTATGTAAACGAAGTCATGACTGTTCTGAGGAAGGTGGCGGATTAGCCACCGAAATAGTTATCAACGGTGTAATTAAACATTTTCAATTGCGTTAATTTGTTGTTTTTTAAGCGCTCTTTTATAACTTTACGCAGTGTCTCACAACAACTCAAGTATCCTCCTATTGTTTCGTTCCTTCTCCTCTTGAACTCTCTCTCTTCGTTACCACCCTATGCGTTACCCCCCTTTCCATTCAAAAATAAACTACTATCATTTACTCTAACTACTATATCCCCTTTAAATACTATACTATGTCCTTTTTAAATACTATACTCTACACGCTTCTTTAAATACTATACTATATACCCTTTTTAAATACTATACTATATACTTTTTTAAATAATATATCCTCTTTAAAAATACTATATCCTTTTCAAACACTATACTATATGCTCTTTAAACACTATACTATATTCTTTTTAAATACTATACTATATCCTTTTAAAATAACACACTATGTCCTCTTTAAATACTCTATATCCTTTTTAAACACTACACTATATCCTCTTTAAACCATACTATATTCTTTTTAAATAATATACTACATCCTCTTTAAGTAATATACACAAACACATCTATATGCCTAACGATTCATATGGAAATGGAGAGACAAATGCTGATGATCTTGATTATGATGTAGGGGAGAAAAATAAAGGTAAGTTTTTACCTTTAAAAGTTTACTTCTTAGATTATCCATTCCCGATGATTTTATCATAAACACTATCACATTACAGTAATGTATACGTTCAAATGTTCAGACCTCCTGAAAATACAAGCTATTTAAGTTTTGGGCTTCCGTGAATGCGGGCGCATGCGCCAGTGAGATCGTTAAGGACACCCAGCGATAACGCGATGCCATCTCCAAATGAGAACAAGTAACATTATTTACACAATATAATACCACAGTATTATATGTTATAAGAGCCGTTTCTAGGTGTTTTGCCGCCCTAGGCAAGAATTGAAAAATGCCGCCCCCGCCGCCCTTTCACTACCATTACTCTTTCGACTAGATCTCCCTCTCTACCACCACCAACATCCAGCGGTACAACAATGTAAATCTTTTATTATACTTTTAATCATTAAACCCGTTAATTATATTTATATTTTAAACTTATATTAGTTATTTTGTAATATTAGAATATTGTGAATAGTAAAACAATTGCTACATGTTATAATTGTTTAATTTCAACATTTTATATTTTTGAAAACTGAGATATTAAAGGAGTAATATTTCAAAACACAACGTTGTATTATCAGAGCTAGAAGGCTTAAATGTATTAGATATAAAAGAATTTGTGTGCAAAATTAAACAATGAAACACATCAAACATTTTTACATTCGTCAAAGTAAAGACTTTTTAAGTAATTGTCCCGTATGCTTTTGAAAACAATTCGATGTTTTAATTTTTTCCATTTTTTTTTTCTCCTCATTTGCTCAATTTTTTCTTTGTTTGATTTAAAATTAAAATTTTTACGCCATTTTGCCGCCCTAGGCAGTCGCCTACTCCGGCCTAATGGTAGGATTAGATGTACCTCAACAAAAATGAAATTTATACGATTACAAAACGGGGATTCGAATTTTTATGGAAACAATCGATTTTTAACACATTTGGGGGGCGGGGCAGAGAGTACATAATTATTGAATATTCGATAACCACTCGAGAATAATCGAGGTCGCTACTTATCAGCTGCCTGCGTAAACAGATGCTACTAGGCCGTGACAAACTATCAGATAAGAATAGGTGATGAGCGTTATTATTTAGTGTTAAGCCGTATCTTTCGTTTAGCTGTGATAAGAACGTACTAGGTTTAGAGTATTTAAAATCTAATCAGCAGTGGCAACGGGCCAAAAAGTCCGCGTAAAAGTTCATTCATTTCTGGACCCAGACTTGGCACAAATTCTACTACAAGTCCTGTGATAGGACGGAACTAAAAGAACCAGAAGGTAGAAACCTTAATTAAATTATTAGGGACATCGTGTCTGGTCTGGGCACTCGACAAGCCAGCGGAAATCGGGTTCCGATTAGGGTTGAGCTGGGGTTCCGGTTGTAAGTCTGAACGATTACGCTGCGGCTTATGAATGAATGAAGTATGAGGAAGCCGCAGCATTGTATAATTCATTTTTTAATTATGTTTCAGAAGAAAAGTTGGGGGGCCTTTTTACTAACAAGAGCCGATGTCAAGAAAGGGTGAAAACAAGATTTACTCCCCGAAATAAACAGTGATAATATTCGGCGTTGAATAAATACACACTTCTTTAAAAATTGTGCGACCATTAAACAGTTAATAATATTTTTACTAAATAATAATATTGCTATAATATTAAGTATATAAGTGAAAATTGGTTATAATGACCTTCAAGGGACTGTGCAAATTCAGTTGTTATAAACGATATCTTTTTAAAATCACAGTAGCCTATAGTATAATACACTCTAAGAGTTTTATAAATCATTTTGATAGTAAAAAGTATTAAACTTTTTGGTTTCAAAATTAAATAAAAATATACTTAATTATAATGAATTTAATTTCAGTTTATATTCAATTATATTTATAGCCAATACTAAATACATAGCAATTTTTATTTTTTTTAAATTGAAAAATTCTAGTATATAATGTAGAAAACAAATCTAATGAATAATATTTATTATATTATACTAATGATTTCAGAACAGTGGAGATTTAAGAGTGGTTTTATGGGCTCTACACTGAAAAAATAGAATGGGCCCCTTAAGAATATGACCCTCGTGATATTCAATTAATAAATCACTTTTTAAGTTCACTATCTTTAATATTTAGGTTTAACAGTAATAAAACTTTCTCAGACATTTGTAAATAAACAGGATTAGAATAACACTTAAATTTTAATAACTAATCCTCGTTTACGATCGTTTCCGATTTATGACTGTCACGTCGTTATATCCGACATACAGTACCTAGACTACTATACTACCTAGACATACAGTACCTAGACTACAGTTGTAACCGATACATTTACTATGGAATAGAATAGCAAACCAAACTTCTTGTAAAAATTCTGTCGTTATATGCGGTTGGTCGTCGTAACCAGTGTCGTTATAAACGATTTTCACTGTATATACTTGCCTTCTATGACATATATAGGCAGCAAAGATCCTGTTATGCCAAGATCTTGAGTACAAATACACAATAACAATGAGGACAATTTTATATAGCGCAGTATAGCCCAGATGCTCTTGCGCCATAAAAAAGCCAAACAAACAAACAAACTATAAACAAGATGAAGATAAAACGCAAAAGCAAAATAAATAATATCAGAATGAACGTAAACTTACAGTAAGAATAAGAAAAAAAAATACAACTAGAATGAGGTTAAACTCACAAGCAAAAACAAAAATAAACTCACAATATAAAAAAATGAGCATAAACTGACAATAAAAAAATAAGTATAAATCCATAAATGAATGAAATGAGCATGAACTCGAATAGCTGAGATTCAATAGAGATAATCCCGAGTCAACATACAAATTACCATGAGTGGAATTGACAATCGCATTCGTCCTTCAAGACATGTCAATTCCAATCCATGACGACTGTAAGGCCCAAACGTCGAATAGAAAGAATCGATCGAATTACTGATTATTGCCGGCAGCATTGTATTGCCTTGGAGCTGGTCAACAGACTGTACAACTAAATGTCAAACGAATTAATGTATTACAGAGCATGGGGATATGTCCAATTAATCTCTTTTATACAAACGAGAGGTCCATAACGACTCGAACATTTAAATGGTTTCATTAATACCTTCTCACCAACAGCCACGTCTAGCTCTGCAGAACTCCAACAGATATGGGAAATCGATCGCTGCTAAAACCCATTAATAAAATCTCTTAACTTTGTTCAAGCTCAATACACGCGACTCGGAAGCCGCTATTTTGGTAATTATTACGCTCTTCAGCTTGATTTAAATTCGCTAATTTCTGTTTATGAACTGTTCGAATGTTCTTTC
Source organism: Dysdera silvatica (assembly GCA_006491805.2). NCBI lineage: Eukaryota > Metazoa > Arthropoda > Arachnida > Araneae > Dysderidae > Dysdera > Dysdera silvatica. Next base: position 69,318,267 of record QLNU02015270.1, read on the forward strand.
GATCGCAGCTGAACACCGTGAGGCAAGGAGAAAGGTT
>QLNU02015270.1:69319535-69341169 GCA_006491805.2 Dysdera silvatica
CGATGTCAAGAAAGGGTGAAAACAAGATTTACTCCCCGAAATAAACAGTGATAATATTCGGCGTTGAATAAATACACACTTCTTTAAAAATTGTGCGACCATTAAACAGTTAATAATATTTTTACTAAATAATAATATTGCTATAATATTAAGTATATAAGTGAAAATCGGTTATAACGACCTTCAAGGGACAGTGAAAATTCGGCCATTATAACTGGTATCTTTTTAAAATCATAATAGCCTGCAGTATAGTACACTCTAGAGTTTTATAAATTATTTTGATAGTAAAAAGTAGTAAACGTTTAGCTTTCAAAATTAAATTAAAATATATTTAATTATAATGAATTGAATTTCCGTTTAAATTATATTTATAGCCTCACTAAATACATAGCATTTTTTATTTTTTTTAAATTGAAAAATTCTAGTATATAATGTAGAAAAAAAAAATCTGATGAATAATATTTATTATATTATACTAATGATTTCCGAAAAGTGGCGGTATATGAGTTTTGTGGGCTCTATGCTGAAAAAATATAATGGGCCCCCTAAAGAATATGACCCTCGTGATATTCAATTAATAAATCACCTTTTTTTAAGTTTATTATCTTTAATATTCAGGTTTAGCAGTAATAAATTTTTTTCGGACATTTGTAAATAAACAGGATTGGAATAACGCTTTAATTTTGATAACTAATCCTCGTTTACGATCGTTTCCGATTTATGACTGTCAAGTCACGTCGTTATATCCGACATACAGTACCTAGACTACTATACTACCTAGACATACAGTACCTAGACTACAGTACCTATACTCTACTCTACCTAGACTACAAAATCGCAGTCGTTATAACCAATACATTTTGTATGGAGTAGAATAGCAAACCAAACTTCTTGTAAAAATTCCATCATTATATGCGGTTGGTCGTTATAACCAGCATCGTTATAAACGATTCTCACTGTATATACTTGCCTTCTATGACATATATAGGCAGCAAAGATCCTGTTATGCCAAGATCTTGAGTACAAATACACAATAACAATGAGGACAATTTTATATAGCGCAGTATAGCCCAGATGCTCTTGCGCCATAAAAAAGCCAAACAAACAAATAAACTATAAACAAGATGAAGATAAAACGCAAAAGCAAAATAAATAATATCAGAATGAACGTAAACTTACAGTAAGAATAAGAAAAAAAAATACAACTAGAATGAGGTTAAACTCACAAGCAAAAACAAAAATAAACTCACAATATAAAAAAATGAGCATAAACTGACAATAAAAAAATAAGTATAAATCCATAAATGAATGAAATGAGCATGAACTCGAATAGCTGAGATTCAATAGAGATAATCCCGAGTCAACATACAAATTACCATGAGTGGAATTGACAATCGCATTCGTCCTTCAAGACATGTCAATTCCAATCCATGACGACTGTAAGGCCCAAACGTCGAATAGAAAGAATCGATCGAATTACTGATTATTGCCGGCAGCATTGTATTGCCTTGGAGCTGGTCAACAGACTGTACAACTAAATGTCAAACGAATTAATGTATTACAGAGCATGGGGATATGTCCAATTAATCTCTTTTATACAAACGAGAGGTCCATAACGACTCGAACATTTAAATGGTTTCATTAATACCTTCTCACCAACAGCCACGTCTAGCTCTGCAGAACTCCAACAGATATGGGAAATCGATCGCTGCTAAAACCCATTAATAAAATCTCTTAACTTTGTTCAAGCTCAATACACGCGACTCGGAAGCCGCTATTTTGGTAATTATTACGCTCTTCAGCTTGATTTAAATTCGCTAATTTCTGTTTATGAACTGTTCGAATGTTCTTTCGATCGCAGCTGAACACCGTGAGGCAAGGAGAAAGGTTACAATCTGAAGGAGTAGTATTAATCGGTGCTTCCCGATCCAGTGGGTCGCTGCTGCAAGCACACATCTAAAGGGGCCATATAATACAGCGAATTACCGTTAGCTATCGTGCTGGTATCGAAAAGTATATCATAGGCCGAGTTTTCATTTCCATTTGCTTTTTTGAGGGGGTGGTATATATATAAGATTCCGTAAAATTGAGTGTCTACTGTATTTTGATTTGTAACAAGAACTTACAAGGGAAGGTCTGAGGGTATACGACGAGGATTTTAATGACATTAGGCTCATTTGAAAGCTCTCAAAAAATTATTAGACACGTATTTAGTCATTTTTCAGAATGGCCATAAATATAGGTGTTATAGGGCCGGAGAGAGCAAAAATTGGACTATTTTCAGAGATTTTATAATATCATATTTTCAAAAGTATTGAATATTTATTTTTTTTTTTGCTTCATTATGTTCCTTGCAGAAATGCATCAAATACGTGTTACACGGTTTTTGGAGAAGCAATTTATTAATACTGTTTATTAAAGGTTATTAAATGCACGCGAAAACGAACGAGTAGTACAGCGCAAGAATTCGCCAACTTGTTGGCTGCTTGGCGAATATAATATGTTGCATTTCTTTTTCCTGTATACTTATGGTATGATAATGACATAAAAATAACAAAAATCGTGATGTTTTGAAAGAAGTCAAGTAATAAAGGAAAATCGAGATTTATATCATTAGAAGGAAGGAACATAAATGAAATTGAACTTTCTTCATTTTTATTTAAGAAAGGAGAAATCTATTTATTACAATTTTTATCGAATATTACGATTTTTAGCAATCAATTGTATGAAAATCACAAAGGCATGAAAAACAAATTTTTCCTGCAGTGGCTGGCTGCATCGAATAAAAGGAGAATTTTTACAATTAGGTATTTTATCACAAACATTTCCTGTGAATGTGAAACACATTTAGCGGACATTTAAAAAATCAGGATTTTCGTCTTCTGATAACCCAGATGTAATCCATGCTATTGATCATGGGTTGAAAAATATCGGAACACATTTGGAAGTGTATCAAGGACTGTAATTGGATAATATTATTTCGAATTTTTAATTCAGAACCAACAGCAGATATTTTAAAGTATCGACATATTTCTCGCGCTATGTACTTTATTTCTCTAAAAAAAAGCGATCTAAAAGTTGGCAAATGGGAATTGTCTGTTCAGAAATAATTTTAACTACCCCATCTGGCTTCCCCCAATGCTACACCTCTTTTCAAAAATCTACAGATTTTTATGAACACTACAAGAGTCTCACAAAAGGACACAATTTTCAGTCATATTTCTGAAAAAATGCTCGTCCGAAATTTGCTGGAATAGGTTTGTCGTTAATTTTCCTAATGAACTGCAAGTTATAGTTACATTTGTCGCTTTAAACAGAGAAGATTGGATTCTTTTTCCAAATTGGCTTGTGCTTTCGTGTAAACATAAAAATGCATCACCAACAACTTCGCCATCAGCATTTATTAAATATTGAACGGTGTACGAGTGAGTACACTGATTAGTTGGAGATGATGCACAACCCAATGTTATTTTTTCCCCTCGGAAACAAAGCGTTCGACTATCTGTTAATTCGTCATTGAATCCGCATTGATCGGTATTAAATATACAAGGGAGGATATGTTTTAAATAGTTTTATCACTTCTGTTTGAAATTTTGTTGCAGCGTTTCGGATCATTTTGAGAAGTCACTAGTTTTTTCGTTACAAGTTTTGTTACTTTCCTAGACGTTATGCCATGACGTTTACAAAAGTCCTTTATCTATATGTTTGAGGCAAGAAACTTTAATTTAGGGAAACGTAAAGAAGTTTCACTTGCCCATTTCCGAATATCGAAACCATGTATAACTCGTAGTTTTTTGCCCATAATTTCCATAAATTTCACCAAACTTCCATTTCGATTGCTTTATACATATCGATTAGTGACCCTCTGTCTACTTTATCCTTTTTAAAACGCAGATATGTTTTCTGATTAGGCATTTTTTTACAGCCCTTTTTGATTAAAGTGTCCCATTTCCAGGTTGGATGAGTTTCTTTAATAGCGACCATACGCTCCTTATCGTTTATACTTATATAACCAGGCTCACATTTTATTTATACCCCATTATCATCATGTATAGAATAATGTTCTGGATCTTTTTCGGAAATCTCGATGACTTCCTCATCACCTTCAAGTTACGGTTTTGTTAAATATTTTTTCAATACACTAAAAAGTTCCACAACTATAGCTTTTTCACAATCGGTGATATCACTGGACACGTTCAAGAAATTTGAATACGTTGCTTCGGTTATTTTTTGCAAATGATGAGTAACATTAATTGCATTTATGACCAATAAATCCATTTTAAAGTATAAAGCGAAAATTCGTAAACAGGAAAAAAAAAGTTAATTTGCCAAAAATTAAATTTTCTGTGGTTTTCTGCAGAAGCTAAACTTTAGCTTAATATTAAAAGAACAAGATATATCACAAAGATTCAAATTATAAACTAACAAATTTTAAACAAGTATAAAAATATATGCTGAATGCGAAATCAAATTTTTTTAAATACGAAACTAACAAATACTAACGTCGAAAATATCTTCTTATACTACACCAGCAAATGCGCCAAGCAGCCAACCAGTTGGCGAATTATTGCGCTAGCCTACTCAATCCTCGCAATTTTATAGCCTTTAAAAAACATTATTAATAGGGTACTTCTCCAAAAACCGTGAAACACGTATTCAATGGATTTCTGCAAGGTACGTAATGAAGAAAAAAGAAAAAAAAAGTAGTCAATACTTTTGAAAATATGATAACATAAAATCTCTGAAAATAGTCCCATTTTTGCTTTCTTCGGCCCTATAACACCTACATTTATGGCCATTCTGAAAAATGCCCGAATATGTGTCTAATGAGTTTTTAAGAACTTTCAAATGAACCAAATGTCATTAAAATCCGCGTCGTCCGCCCTTCGACCTTCTCTTGTTAATTCTAGAACATTCCATGATTGAGTTTTTCTTTCTTTCTTTTCTTCTTCCTTTTTTTTTCTTTTTAACAAAATAATGCATTATTGCCATATTTATGATAATCATTTTTAAATTAGTTGTGGGTGGGTTACGTTAATTAAGTTAATGAAGTTAAGCATACAAATCCTATGGACGACGAGTTTAATAAAAAAAGGCACTTGCAGCGTCTTCACGTTTTTTTGCATCTACTTTGTAAGCTCGACACTTGCTAGTTTTTTTTTGTTTGTTTTTTAAATGAGTAGGTTACTAACATAAATAAATCATAGTACACAATTCTTTCTTTATGATAGATTTGGGGAGACCCCCAACAAGGATTCAAGAAGGGCGTGTCTTTGGAGAAAATCAGTACGTTTGAGATGATGTCAGATGTTTAGTAGGGTGAGGTTTTGGGGGCTATTAGCAAATTGGCATATGTATGAACTTATAGGGGAAAGGAGATTAACTAAAGCGTGTTTAAGTAATATGTAAGCAATATTTTGGCCATTTTATACCCCTCCCCCTCCCAGGTAAGCAAAAATTAACATTGGCTAACATAGGAAAATAAGCACAAGAACAACCCCCATTCTCATTCAAAGGTGCTTATGTAATACTTAAACTCTCCCTAATGCAGAGAGCTGTGTTAAAAATTCGTAAAAGTATTTACTATTTCTTTACTATACCATTAATAACAAACACAAAAACATTGCAATTTTTATACCATTCCTTCCTCCTCCACCTAAAACAAACTCGTCAGAAGAATGAGGATTTCTGATTGGAACGATAAATACAAAGGAAAAACATCGTAAAAAAAGGCTCCTCAAAGCATTAGGCTTCCAATAACGGCAGCACTACGGAAGATAAGTAAGGAAACACTACACATAAAATCAGAATATGACGTCAATAAACATTAGCGGACTGCAAGGGTAGATACTACGTAACTGGATTCATTGACCAGTGGGTATTTGGGTGGTGCGTAAGGGTAAAGATCGGTACAACGGCCTACCATTAACCCATGTCTCGTCGATACTCTCGTTCAACGTCGCCGGGAGTCGAGAGTCTCATTTTGGGCACGACTAATGGCACGTGACGTAACGATTGTTTTAAGGCTCATTCCTTTCCGTTCCACTGCTTAAACAACACTCACATGAAATGATAGCAGACGACATTAGCGCATTCGGTAATGCAGTTCCCGTTTATGATAATTACCTACCAAGATTTTCAAAGAGAAATCATTATTATATTTAACTACTGTTGAATAATAACAAACTTGAGAAGACACATGAGAACGTGCGAAAGAAATCTTTGCCCCTTAAATATACTTTTACTGCAGTGAAAGGATGAATGCAGTGAAATACATTCCCAGGGGTAAAAAGGAAACCGCCGTACTAACTTGCCATACATGACTAATGTTAAGGTGCAAGAAAATATGTTCAATTCCATGCGATCAGTGAATTCGAAGCGGTTTTGCAAATTTGTTATTCTTCTCAGTCTCCTTTTTAACACTGAGGTCTTTTGTCGAAGGACTTCAAGTCAACGTTTTACCACGCCCGAAATATAATAATATGTCCGTTGGAGAAAAACAAGCTTTAAGAAAAGAAAATTTTACAGAAGCTATTCTCGTTCTTAGCTCATGTCTCTCGACAAGAGTTGGATGAAATATTCCTTCTGGGATCCAACATTCTCTTCAAGTGGAATAATAGAAGTTAACTCCAGTTAATAAGAGTGTTGGTGACAGGAAATGGAATCGCCGTTTATTTTCGAACATAAAGTATGTCATTTGCTTTCGACGTGCCGTTTATTGATGGCCGTAAAAAATAAAGGGCGGAAAAAAACAAGAACTACCACACGCGTGCATCGTTCTCACCTTTACAAATTAATTCGTTCTAATCCCTTGTTCGTAAACCAAGAACTTACTTCCTTAAAGCAATAAGCATGTTTTCAGTTCCTAACCAGTGGCGCACCCAGATTTTTTGCAATAGGGGGGCCCCAATGGTGGAAGAATTTTTGGTTGGACAAAATAGCCAGAAGCCATTAAAGTTGTCTTTTCTCTTTGTAGATTTATCATTATCAAATTACTAATAATTCTATGGCGCAAGAAACTTAAATAATTAGAAGTATAATAAACTATTTAAAACACGACTACCACGGTTAAAATTATTTAATTAGGTGGATGACGATCGTTTCGGAAGTGAATGACTGCCTTTATCGAATCCAGTTACTTTATTTATGGAGAATATAAATTTTCCATAATTTATATTCTCCATAAATAAAGATGGCAACACGTGTTTATACGCCAAGTGCGGTAAAGTTTACCTTCACTTTTGTAACTGGATTCGACAAAGGCAGTCATTCACTGCCGAAACGATCGTCATCCACCTAATTAAATAATTTTAACTGTGGTAGTCGTGTTTAAATAGTTTATTATAGTTTTAGCACAGTGTTTCACGTTACTAATTAATTAGGAGTAGCGGATTATGTTTATAAAATTTTACAATGGTCAACTCTTGTCTCCCACAAAAAAATTACCGTTTTGATAATAGGTTTAAGAATAACCCTATTCTGCAAAACTTGCTTTTGCTTGCCCTCTGTCCATTACTTCATCCACAGAAGCCTTTCTTTCTTTCTTTCATGATCCTTAAAAACCCGACGGCTTCGAAAACTGAATTCTTATGATAGAAAATAGAAAAAGTTGACCTGTAGCTCGTATCTATTGTAAACCGACTTTTTGGTGTAAAAAGAGACTACAAAATTTGCAACAAACACCGTCTTCTATTTTTGAGTAAGCTAGCCAGTTTTGATTACTCTGCCAAGATGAGCAGAACTTCCGACTGCAGTGAGATTTTCCTTGATTTAATACAGCATCACTGACACTCGTGAGAAAAATTTTAATGTGCACATGGTTCCCAAAGATTTTTCAGCACTGTTATCCTACCTTCATCAGTGAGGTTAGATTTCTTCACATACGTAGAAATATCTGCAGTCAGAATTTCCACTTCAACCGTGTTTGATATTGTGTTTTGGTCTACTTTTCCCTCCTGGAAAGCTTTTGAACGTCACTACTTTTAATCTTACCTTTTTTTTAAAGGTAAATTACCAGTGTCTGTTGGCGTAATAATTTTTCGCTTTGTTAGCCCAAGGGAGTAGTCCGGACCCCCTACGTGCGTGCGCCACTGTTCCTAACAATCCATTTCCACCTCGTCAATATAAAATAAATGAGTACAATAAAACAACATCTAGTGTACAAGAAATTACATAGAATACGAGACTAAATCACAGCAAAGAAGTGTATATTACAGATACAGAAATACAACGCTTATTTAAAACTTGTTTAATCAACGTCGTCCTCTCAATCGTTAAATATGACGCCCCCTTTAATGTTTTGTCCTCAGTATGGTCCAACACTTGACGAAGGTCCCGTCGTTTTCTGTTCGTTAAAGACAGAAGTAGTGGCAGTACTGCAACTACTTCTGTAAGAAATTTATATTAGTTGTTCTTTTGTGCCTTTTCTTTATACATTTCCCGATAAGGTGGGTTTTTTTTCTTGAATCCATAGGAAATTTGGTAATCCTCTCTAAGTCGGAATCTTACGACTTGAAATTTTCAGTTGCCATTTCGATGTGCGGAAAAGTTAGGTCGTCAAGGCCTTTATCAAGACCAGAACTACGTATCTGCAACAGAGTATCTGTATCTGAGCAGTGGCGTAGCTAGATATTTTGCCGCTCGGGGTGAGTGACTGTAATTGCCGCCCCCCGAATTGTGGCGCCTGGGGCGACTGCCCCCTTAGCTACGCACTGCATACGAGCATATATATATATCATATTGAACCATTACCTATCCACTGCTGAAGGGAGGTCTCTCTCAAAATGCTTTCAATTTGGTAATGGGTTTCCATATCACCCAAACCTATTTTCTTATTTCATCCACCCATTTACTCTGAAGAAGCTCCATTGAGAATTTTAATTGTCTATCGTTTGTCAGTACTTCTTGTGATATGCACAGCCCGTTGCCAGTTCAGCTTTTTCGCTTTAACAATGATGCCCTCTACCCTTGCTTGCTTTTCCACTCTAAGTATCTCTTTCTCGATGCCCTCTAGTTAATCGAAACATGAACATCTTCATGCCACTTTGGGTTGTTTGCCATCTCCGTATTGCTCTTTTCGTTGGACAAAATGTCTCTGATCCAAAAGTTGCCGAATTCTAAGTTATTGGAACCATGACATCGGGTGCAACGTCATCACCCTTTTCATCATCTCACCGAAGTTAAAATAACCATTAAATTACAGTTTAAACATAGGAGGAAAGAAAGGAAAAATCATTAGTATGAACTCCCGAGAAGAATTATGTCATCGATTATTTTACGACTCCGTTTACAATCGATTACTCCAGGACCGATTGTATGTTGGATTTGGCAACTTGCTAAATATAAGGTTTAAAGCTGGGCATCGAAGCGACAAGAATCCGCCGTCTTACTACTTTCCATTTCTAATGACAGTTTAATTGATTAACCGCTTAATCGATTAGAATTGCCGATAATTGCTTTATCGATTCGCTAAATTTTGCACTCAAAACAACGTCGTTTGCTAGAGAAAGCTTTTAAGAAAGGAATTTTCGGCTGTTAGTAAAAATGTACAGTCGAACAATCAGAGGCGCAGCCAGGCTTTTTTACAGGGCTTGCTGTCAGAAGGGCGTATTACACTTTTACTTAAGTTTAATTATCACACACATACAATATATATATATATGAGGAACTATTTTGTAATGCTAAACCCCGGTCAAGTTCTTTCTTTTCTTTTTTAAATCGTTGCGTTACGTTAAAGCATTTTTGAGGGCCGCTAAAATCTGTTTTGACCAGGGCCGCTAACGTCGTAAAAACACTTCTGCACACCGAATGTACACATAGCATATGCGCACAAAATTATATAAAATGGGCAATTCTATAGATCGTAATGCATTTGTTATAGGCTCTCTAGATAAGGTTACAAATAACTTTCTTGGACCTCAAAAGCAAAAGAAAAATAATAAAAAAAAAAAAGCCATTAGCCAAATTTTGAAGATCGAGCCTATGTATTAACTTACAACAAGGTTCCCTCCCATAGTGGAGAAAAAAAATCCTTATTTTCTCAGGTTTTTTTGCTGATTTTTGGCAAAATTTACCGATCAATCATTAAAAAAAATTTGCAACTAAACTTCGGTTGCTGAGAAAATGGTTTAGCTATTCGAAATAGACGTAAAAAAGATTTCTCTTGACTTTTCCAGATTTGACCAAAAAAATCTCGTTTTTTCCCTGATTTTCCCCCTAATCTTCAGGGACGATTTTAAATTCCCTGATAATTACCGATTTTCCAAGTGCGTGGGAACTTCATTAGGGACCGTTCAAATATTACGTAAGTAATATTTTGGCTATTTTATACCTCCCCCCACGGTAAGAAAAAATTAACATTGGCTAACATAGGAAAATAACACAACACAACCCTCCCCACAAGGTGCTTACGAATACTTGAACTCTCCTTTATAACACAAAATTTTGTGCACAATACTGCTTACAAATTCGAAAGCCTTGTCGCAATAAATAAATAAATAAAAATAAACACATTCTAATAAGAAAAGATAGAATATCTTTTCTTGTTCTTACCTCAAGTATTGTTCTTTTTTTGGTAAACAAGGTCATGAGACAGGTGGACAAGTAAATGATTGCAAAATTCATTTTTAAAATAAAAAATTGTATTCCTCGTTAGAAAAATATTTAAATATATTTTCACGTTTTGACTGCATTCTTCACTTGGTTATAAATCCCAGCTATATTCTTCACTGGTGTATAAATCCTAACTATATTCTTCACCGGAATAGATATCCCATCTAGTCTTCATTAGAGTCAAAATTTCAACGAAATATATTCTTCACACGATTTCAATTTAACTAAGTATGTATATTCTGAATAAAAAGTTTAAAATAACTAAATATGTTCTTTGCAACAATTATATATTAACTAAATATATTCTTCTAATTATTTAATGTCTTATCCATAAAATCTTCAGATTATTAAAAACGTTCTTTATACAATCTTCAAATTATTAAAATCAATCTTCACACAATCTTCAAATTATTGAATATATTCTTCACAAACTCTTCAAAATATTTCATACATTCTTCATAAAAGCTTCAAATTATTAAATATATGCTTCACAAAACCTTCAAAGTATTCAGTATATTCTTCACAAACTCTTTCAATTATTTCATAAATTCTTCACAAACTCTTCAAAATATTTAATTCATTCTTCGCAAAATCTTCAAAGTATTTGATATATTCTTCACATCTTCGAAGTATTTAATATATTCTTGGCCAAATCTTCAAACTATTTAATATATTTCTCACTGTTTCTAAGAAAACAGTGTTATAAATTTTTTGAAAATGATGATACTAGCTGCATACTTTAAGGGTAACTGAAGACAATTTTCTTTTTCCAGCAGTCACGGCGTTTCGCCGGCCTGACGCAATATCTGGCGCAATTTTGGTAAAGAATTTCAGCACGGCGAAGGTGTTTAGCGAAAATAGGAAGTCGCAAGCCACGGAAAACACACAAGCTGGATTTTTGAATTTCAAATGACAAAACCTCCGAACATTTTGAATGCAAATTGAAAGAAGCCATAGTTTGCTTTTTGCCAACTACTGAAGCATTGCTTTATTTTTAGACAGAGGAAAAAGTTGCATTTTAAAACAAACCCGATACGAGCAAAAATCCCTATTCCACTTACATATTCCCTTTCCATACTATTTCAATGCCTTACGCTACATTCTAATGATCTCAAACTCCCACAATAAACACAATTTTTCGGTGTTGCCAGTCTTCCTGAAAATTATTTCCGTTAATTGTATTGGCGGAACACTTCCTCCCCATTTCCGTCAATAAAAGGAGAAAAAAAGAATGGAGTGCAACTACACCAGAGGCGGCGTAGCCGGGGGGTTAACCCTCCATCGCAGTAAATTTTATTGTTAACATAGGAATATATGAGTTGTAGCTCTGTAACCCCTCCCATTAAGCCTATAACCCTCCCCCTCTTGTGAATTTTTTGCCTACGCCACTATAGCTTACTATCTCCCACCCCAAGTTGAAATTACGAATGTACATTAAGCATTTGGCGCAGTATAGCCCAGATGCTCTTGCGCCATAAAACATCCAAACAAACAAACATTAAGTATCGAACATTGGGTTGGAGGCTACAGCACCCGCTCCTACTGGAATCTGACGATAGTCATGCCGATGTGGTTAATTGAAAATCAGGATTAATCGTACAATACGGTAGGAGCTCTTTAAACCGGTACGTACAGGACCAAGAACTTGCCGGATTAGCGATTTTGCCGGATTATCGAACGTTAATATGGTTTTAACGGGAATACCAAAGAAAAATTAATACAGTACAACGATATTTAAAAGCAGTTGTAATAAGCTGCTCTGTGGCAAGAAAAAATACACATCAGCGTTACTGTTTAAAAAGTCTGTGATATCACGTTGTCTCCGAGATTCGAGTCTTTTCTTCAAACAACCATTACGGATTATAAACAAATTTATGGGTTCTGCAGAGATATAGCTTTTATACAATAATTTTTGCCACCCACGTATTAATTACAGCTCAAACTAGAGCTTGTGTAATTTTGGAGAAAAAGAGACGCTTTCCCCATCCTGGATTCGAACCAGGGTCCCTCCGTTTAGCCCGGAGTGTCTTGGACCGCTAGACGAATGAGGACAGGAAACAACGCTCTCTTTCTCCGTATGTAAAGATGTTAAGGTATTATTAATACGTGGGTGGCAAAAATTATTGTATAATAAATTTCCCCCACGAAAACTCACAAAAATCTCGCCCCGGAGGCTTTCTTGTGTTGACCATATTTGGCAATTGTGTTATCCCTGCGGAGGGTAATAATACCTTAACAAGATATAGCTTTTGTTAGTTTCGGAAAATTTTATAATGTATTTAATATATCAGAAGCCCGTTTCCGCGAGACCTTAGCTTCGTCTGTATGTCTCCTCCATCATCCGACATGGCGATCACGGTCAACAAACTCCCGGGGAAAAAAAAAACAACAACCGGGCACGAGCAACTCGATCGGTTCTGGATTATAGAATGTGCCGAATTAAAGAAAGCATTATTAAAGACCTTCTTCTGTACAATGAAGTTTTTAAACCCAAAAAATATTATAAACATATTTAAAAAACTAAATGATATGGAATGTGATTGCTGTATCACTTACCAGCGAATTTAACTTATAAATGGTGGCTTGGAAAGTAATATGATATGGGCGACTCCAGCGCCACCTTATGATACAGCAATCCCACGAATGACAACTAGAATGCCAGTAGGGGGAAACTGGGGTTTCTGTATAACTAGCGCGCCTGGCACACGGTCCTGGTGGTCTCTTAGTCAGCCAAGCTAGCCTTAGCCAGATGGGTTGCTCGGATGGTCTCGGGGTTGCCCGGATGTGGTTGCAGGGGTGTGGGGTCTCCTAGCAGCAGATTTTGGAACTTCTTTCGATTTCTATTGCTTCAAGGGATATTTCTCTTGATCGGTGTATATACATATATGATGGTCACGTGTCCCCTTTTTCAGCGATATTAGCTCTCTTAGCGGAAAATTTTGTAACTTTTTATAAATATTTTGTTTCCAGAGGTATTTCTCTTGTTCGTTGTATGTATATGAGGGTCACGTAATCCCCCTCTTGACGATCCTAGCTCCCCCTAGTTGTCCTTTCTGGTACTTTTTGTAAATATTTTGTTTCAAGAGATATTTCTCTTGTTCGTTGTATATACATATATGAGGGTCACGTGACCCACTTCTGGGCGATCTTAGCTTATCTTTTTGAAAATATTTTGTTTTCAGGGATATTCCTCTTGACCGTTGTATATACCCATCTGTGGGTCAGGTGTCCCCTTTTTTAGTAATTATAGCTCCCCTGGCGGGAGATTTTGAAACTCTTGTAAATATTTTGTTTCAATATGTTATCATATATATATACATATTTGATGGCTACATGTCACCTTTCTCAGCGATCCTAGCTCCCCTAGCGGCGGATTTTAGAATTATTTTTATTTTTGTTTTCTTTCTGGGGATATTTCTATTGGTTATCGTATATACGTATCTGATGGCGACATATTACCTTTCTCAGGGATCCTAGCTCCTCTTTGTGATGGTTTTCTGAAGCTTATTTCGAGTTTTATTGTTTCGAGGGGGTATTTCTATTAGTTGTTATAGGGGGAGCTACAGGTATTTTTTCTACTTGAGTGAGCTACAGTTGCTTACTTTTTGTCCCAAGGGCATATTTTTTCATTAAATTAATCTACTTAGTATAAATTTTTTCCTAGAGGGCGTAGTCTGTTTATCTTTAGTGGATTGGCATCGGCAAATACTTTCTAGAGGGCGCTACCGATACAGGGTTGACAATGTGTTTTCTTTGTTGACGCCTTAATGTCTGATCGGTATCTTTAATCTTGTCCTGTCAGGACATGAAATGGTCGTAGGTTACCACATTTTCCGCTTTTTTCCTTATTTTCTCTTCGAACAACTCCCCAACGCCGCCATTTTAATCAACTTAGTCTGTGTCATCGTCGGAGATAGGTTGTGTTAGCTGGTTCTATTACCGAATTTCACATCCTCGATGCAATCTATGAATGTCTACGAACCTTCAAATTTGGTAGGTCTTCTTTATTTATTCCCATCGTCAGTATTATTTTCATTTTTTCCATCTATTTATTACTATTTGCTACCATAAATTTCACGATTTACCCATATTCATTTTTTTTTACTCAATCTTTTCAGATTCAAGGAGATTTCCCAAGCAATGGGTTGCAAACGATCAAGTGATTGGATAGCTTCCCCACCGCCAAAGCGCGTCTGCGATCCATCACCATCCACTGCGGTAAGTCCTTCATTTTCTCTCATAATCGTTATCACCCCTCCTAATATATACTTCGTATGTTCCCCTTTTCTCTTTTCTCAATTTTCAAAAGTTTATTTTTTTTTTCCACCAATTTTCCTTCTTCACAACAAAATAGTTATTATTCGCTTTTCCCACAACTTTTATTGCTCGCTTTCAAAATAAGTTCTATTTCTTACATTTAAATCATTGGAAAATTTCCCTGATTCGTTTCTGAAAAACGTATTTTTTTAGATCATCTATTATTCAGGTTTAAAATTAAAATTTTTAAAAGATATTTATTTTGATTCTTTTTTTCTAAACAAATCTTATAGCTGTTCTATTTTTTAAAACAATATTTTTCCTTAAATGTGATTTTTTTTAATTAAAAATTTTAAAAGTTAATTCTGCAGATTAATTTTTTTAAACAAGATGTTTAGCTATTCTATATTTTAAATTAGTATTTTTCCTAATATCTGCATCCCATGCACTCACTTTTCTTGCTCCAATATATTCATAGCCTCTCTCTCATATTCATAGTCTATATTCATAGTCTCTCTTTCTCTCTCTTCCTTTGCAGATCCGTAGCGGGTTCCTCCATTTAGACATGCTCACAAACAATATTTTTCACATAGGCCAAGGGTTGTTCGTGACAGTGAGGACCCATCTGGAGAGGGTTTTGTGCATATGAGACAATGTGATTTTGACGGTAAGTGGTTCTACCCAACTCGTCAAGGAGTAGTACTCCGGTCCGGTAACTTCTTTCGCTTGCTATGCGACGAGGCAAAGCTGCAGATCCTCCTGGAATATGGCTTTCCCACCATGTCTCGGCATTACGATGGTGACATCGCCATCAAGTGTACTACCGAAAGTATGAAGACCTCGCGTAAGAAATTTATAGACGAGTTTGAATCAAATAAGAAGTGGGTAAAGATTTCCCTTTCCAAATGGAAGAGACTTTTGGAGGAGAGGGTGAGATTTCCTCGTGTATAGTGGATGCTGAATTTGGAGGGATCTCTTTCGCCACCCTATACAGAGAGCTTGAGGACTCTTATGTTTTTAGATAGAGGAAGTATCCTACGATAGTGATTTAGAATGTGAAATTAAAACTATTTTCAATGAGATGTTTTTAAATCACATGAAGACAATGGTATATTCCAAATTTCCTCTATGTAGTGGGGAGAATGATATTGGGAAAATCCCCCATATGCTCTTCAACCGCTAAGTCTTGAATTTCAATGTTCGGGAATTAATAATGCGTATTATGTTTTTCAAGCTATCAGATTTCTTTAATAGATGGAGAAACGTCAAATGTACTTAGTTACTAAAAATTTCATGCTTGCCACGTGTAATCGTTTTCTCTTTGTATAATATGTCTTCCTATGTTATAAGATCTCAATAAACAATGAAAGCTTTGTTTTAAAATATTGACTCGTGTCTTATTTCATCATTATAGTCCCCTTCGAAGGTTTATTTCTGATTTTAATCTTGAAAATTTTGTTTAAAAAATTTTTATCATCTTAGTTTATAGTTCAGAAAATTTGCCACTACTCAGTTTTTATTTTTATTTTTTTTAAGACGTGGATTTTTTTCTATGCATTTTTCAAAATAAGATTTCTTTTGTTTTTAAAAATTAAATTTACGGAATTCCTTCTACAAAAATTATTTTTCCCAAGTTCACGAAATCCACGCACACAACTTCATCACATTTTTTTTAAATAACTTCATCATCAACGCTCTGATTTGCTGCTAAGTTCGGACCATTAATTCGAATTATACCCAATTACCATCGATTTCAACCCTGATCGATATTGAAAACTTCGAAAACGTGTAAGAAAAGTGTTGGAATCACATTTTCGACTCCAAAATTCTCTCTATAATAAGATAACCCAGCTGATTGGGTAACACCCCCAAGCGATTGATGTCGGTGCTGCTCTTACTCAACGCAAACCTGCGAAAAAATAAAATGTATCTTACCTCGTTATTGAGTGTTATAATAAGTGAGGTCCATACAACCTCTAGTTCAGGGAGGAAACTTGTAAATCAACAAAGTATAACATGAAATCATCAAAAGAAGAAAAAGTGGAAATCGTCAAATTGTGAAACACGTCTTGTTCGGTATAGAAGGTGGTAGGTTTTGTTGATAATCTATACCTCCATTTCGTTATAGATTATGCAAAAGCAACGAATGAACCGACGGGAGAACCTAGTTAAGACCGAATATATGTAAATGCATAAAAAACCACCTGAAATTAACACTAATCTATACAAGAATATCATATTCCATTTGAAAATACGATATAAACGATATATCAAGTGACCCTCATACAGGCACACACAACGAACAAGAAAAATATCCTTTAAAACAAAAAGGACCAAAATGTGCCGCTAGGGGGAGCTAGGAACGCTGAAAAAAGGGACACGTGACTCTCATATACATACATACAACGAACAAGAGAAATATCCTTTGAAACAAAAAGGACCAAAATGTGCCGCTGGGGGGAGCTAGGAACGCTGAAAAAGGGGACACGTGACCCTCATATGCATACATACAACGAACAAGAGAAATATCCTTAGAAACAAAATATTTACAAAAAGATCCATGCCAGGGGGAGCTATGATCGCTAAAAAGGGGGACATATGACCATCAGATAGGTACATACAACGATCACGAGAAATATCTCTGAAAACAAAATATTTACAAAAAGTACCAAAATTGGTAGCGGGGGGGAGGGGCAGGATCGCCCAGAAGTGGATCACGTGACCCACATATATGTATATACAACGAACAAGAGAAATATCTCAGGAAACAAAATATTTACAAAAAAAAGACTGCTGGGGGAGCTAGGATCGCCAAGGGCGGGGGGATCACGTGAATCATCTATATACATACATTACAACATGCATACCTACCTACACACAATGAACAAGAGAAATACCCCTGGAAACAAAATATTTACAAAAAGTTACAAAATTTTCCGCTAAAAATCACGTGAAGTTACCACTACAAATTTCAGTGATTAGCCCCTCCTTTGAAATTAATTTCACACTGAGAGAGTGTGAGGGGGGGGGGTTAAAATTGGGCAAACATTCATGAAATCAACAGGTCACTGATAATGAAAAGCGTGACTACACGGGCAAAACAAAAATGTATGAAACGTGAAGTGTTTTTATTGTCACGAACGTGTGCGCGATTCAACCCACGATTTTAATTTAAGCTTTCTGGAGCGATGTATCAAAAAATAGGACTCCCTTTCCCAAAGGAGCTGCCGAAAAGAAGTCTCAGTTCCTGGAAGAAATCGTTGAAAGGGATCATTAGCCAAACGTAGAGATCCAAACATACTTGCGTAGTCATAGAAACCACTATTTTGTGGATTTTAGATGGGTTTGCACATGTAGGGCCCATTTGGATTCATCGTCAGAGACCGTAGCCAGCCCATCGTTGAATCTGAAATCGCTACTTCTTGTTGTAGGAGCGGGGGGGGCGATATAGAAGCTACGCTACCGTAGTTACTGTCCTTTGGAAAAGTCCGCGACCAATAATTTCACAGTGGAATTCATATGAGCCGAGAACATGGACACAGTCACATTTTGGCACCATTGCAGGCAGTGGCAAAGACAGAAAGTTCATAAGTAGTTACAGAACTACAACTGATATATATTCCTATGTTAAATATACAAAATTTCATTGCGATGGGGTTACAACCTCTGGCTACGCCTCTGATTAGAGACAAGAGCGTAGCAATTTAAAATAAATTGAAAGTGGAGAGCTCATGTAGCCTTAAAGAAACATGTTATTTCAGCGTCAAAGGGAAATGTGTGCTCCAAGATCTAATGCAAGGGCCTTGGGACCCCCAAGCCTTCCTTTCCTAATTATGTACCAAGAGAACTGATGAACGTTGAATAACTGCGTTTCTTTTATTAGACACAAAGGCAAAGTTTTCAAGGAAATTGATTGGTTGTTTAAATGAGGTGGATGAAATAAGCATGCCAGTTGAAAGTTTGAAAGAGAACAACCCTGGAGTGCCATGCATGGAAATTTTATTAAAGATGGCTTTGGTAGTGAATTGACAATAGTTGATCATGTGTAAAAAATGGTTATTTTTTTTTTACGAAAATGGAAAGTACAAAAAAATTTCATCGGATGGTAATTAATAAAATAGTCAACATAAACGTGCTAGCTTTTATTTTTGAAAGTAGAATGCTGATGATGGCATCCTCAAACGGCACAATATTCAAACGCTGAATCAAATAAATTTCCAACTGAATAATTGCGTTTATTTTTCATAAATTGAAATTTTGAAAAGAACGTCATTTCTCATTGGGATATTAAATTAATATTTCCGAAAACTAGCTGAAGAATTCTGAAAGATAGGGGCCAATTCCATATTTACATAATGCGACGAAAAATAAATCGAACTTTATAGTCATTCGTTTTGTACTTTCATTTTCCTTTTTTACGTTCAATGTTTTTAACAAATCGTAACGTACAGTGGAACCTGCCTAAAGTGACCACCTTTGGGACTGGACTGCAATGGTCACCATGGACAAATGGTCACTATATACGACAGACTTCGGTATAGGTATGACAAATTCCTGTCAATTCACTCTTATAACAAGTAGTCACTTTATTCAGGTGGTCAATTTACTAAGGTGATCACTTTACCAGGTTCCACTGCATTCGCAATTCATTACCGGATGACTTGCCGGTCATTCAGCTGGTGGTTCTTCAAT
This sequence comes from Dysdera silvatica, assembly GCA_006491805.2. NCBI lineage: Eukaryota > Metazoa > Arthropoda > Arachnida > Araneae > Dysderidae > Dysdera > Dysdera silvatica. The sequence continues at coordinate 69,339,096 of QLNU02015270.1, forward strand.
CTCCTCTCTCTCCTTGACACTTCAATTATTTTATACAAATTTATTTTAAGGAGGAGAAGGATAATAAAACATTAAAGTTAGTATTATATTAAATTTCATGGAATATTTCTTTTTTCATTTTAATGACTTTATTAATGGTATTATTATACTTAGTCGACAGTCTGTACAGCATAACTTACAAGGGGGGAAAATATAGAAAAGTATATTTTATTACAGTACCATGCATGGGCGCTCACACGAGTACTTCTGCGGGGGGCGGGGGGGGGCTGAGAAAAATTAACGAGTGCTTTTAAGGGGCTGACAATAATTATTGCATCCTTCCCAAAGCTGTGGAGAATTTTAGTGAATGTGTAAGGTACCAAAACCCTATAAAAATAATTGATACTGCTTGACAATTAGTAATGAGCTGAAAAGTACCTTATTTTAAAATGTGACTGTAAAACTTTGGAAAGTAAATGCATAGCAGGTTTGGGCAACATTTTTAAACGGCTATGGGGGGCTCGAGCCCTCTCTATCCCCATATGGGCGCCCATGGTAGCATTTAAATTTAACTAATTAAATTATTTTAATAATTAAATTACTTATGAACTTACTCGATTAAACTATTTGAATATATAGTAGTATTATCATTATGCAAACTCATAATCCAAGCTGCATTGGGCTAGTTTCTTTAGATCCATTATGAAGTCCTGTCCAAATAAGATTCGAGGTATCTGCATATAATGTGAGTGTTCCGTTCCACAAGAGCGTGGCTTTTCAAATTTGGTGGCAGCACTTATTGAGTCGCAGTATAGTGAAATCCGTCCATAACGATGCTCTAGGGACTGGGGAAGGATATCAGTATGGACAAGGTTGAATGCGACACACTATATTTGCGGCACCGAGGGAAAATACCATTACAGAGATCCCACTGCATTATACATACGGGCAATTCCACCAAAAGTGAAACCAAGAGGTCAAAATTTCAAACAGTATCATTTTAAAGTTTGAAATCTCTATTTTCAATATACGCTATCCATTTTTAATATATCTGAAATGCAAAAAAAAAATCACTTTAAAGTATGACCCTATATAAAATATTTAAAAATTTGTTTTTACAAAACTAATTTTTCTAGTTTAACTTTTGAATATAACGCATCTTCGGAGGGATTTTTTTTTTTTAACTTTTTAATTATATTTTTCGATCTTGATGCAGGGAGGGGGTCAAACACCTAGTACCCTCCCCTTGGATACGGCCCTTTCACACTTTTGGCCTATTGGACCAAAACACATACACATACATATATATATATATATACAGTGAAAATCGGTTATAACGACCTTCAAGAGACCGTGCAAATTCGGTCGTTATAAACGATATATTTTTAAAATCATAGTAGCCTGTAATATAATGCACTCTAGAGTTTTATAAATTATTTTGATAGTAAAAAGTATTAAACTTTTTGGTTTCAAAATTAAAAATATACTTAATTATAATGAATTTAATTTCCGTTTATATTAAATTATATTTATAGCCACACTAACTACATAACACTTTTTTTTTTTAAATTGAAAAAATTCTAGAAAACACTAAAGTATATAATGTAGAAAACAAATGTAATAAATAGTATTTATTATATTATACTAATGACTTCCGAACAGTGCCGGTTTAAGAGTTTTATGGGCCCTACGCTGAAAAAATAGAATAGGCCCCTAAAGAATATGACCTTCGTGATATTCAATTAATAAATAACGCCGTTTTTTGTTTTGTTTTTGTTTTTAATAAAGGTTCATTATCTTCAATATTCAGGTTTAGCAGTAATAAAAATTTCTTGGACATTTGTAAATAAACAAGATTAAAATAACGCTTAAATTTTGATAACTAACCCACATTGTTCCGACTTATGACTGTCAAGTCGCGTCGTTATATCCGATACGAATTTCCCTAGTTAGAATCTACATAGACTACAAAATCGCCTTCGTTATATACGATGTCGTTATAACCGATATATTTAGTATGGAGTAGAATAGCAAACCAAACTACTTGTAAAAATTCCGTCGTTATATGCGATTGGTCGTTATAAACGATTTTCAC
>QLNU02015270.1:69356109-69399578 GCA_006491805.2 Dysdera silvatica
TTTTAAAATAATTATAACGTTTTCACTTTTAAAAATTGAAATCCGACTCGGGATAGGTCGTGGCCCTCGGTTTGGCAACCACTACTCTGTAACGTATAAAACTCGTGTAAAGCTCGCTATGGATCCCCTATTTTTTAGTTTTATCTCTTTTCTTACACAAGAATCAGAAGCTACTACCCACTTTTTCCTTTTGATCTGTCGACGATAATTGAGTATATTCAGTTCCGTCATCTATATATATATTCATCGATTCTTCATTTCTTCCTTTTTTTTATCCTCCTTTCGGGATCACTTCGATCTTCGCCATTAGCGCCAGTTCATTCTAATTTAACTTCTTGTATACCAGTTCTTCCACTTCGCTTCAATCTCCGGGCTTTGTAAGGATCGTTAGTGCCGATTCTTGTTTAAATTTGGAGACTTCTTTCATCTGAACATCAAGTTTCTCCTTCACTGGATTTCACTGGATTCATCTATTTCTTTTTTAAATACTCGTAGCTCATTTGCAAAGCATAGAATTGTCGGTTTATTGGCTCAAATTGTATTTACGAAGTTCTGGAAGATTTTATAGTTTATAACAATGGTGCACACACTATACATGATGCTTATAATCTGAATCTTCGCTTTAAAAATATGCTTTCTGGATATGGTCTTTTTCCATAGCTTGTTTTCAAATTCGTCGTTTCATTTTTATAGCTTTCTATTGATCCCTGCCTGTTCACCGATTTCAACGTTCAATTTCAACACTTTCAATTCCTCCCTGACCGTTCGTTCATTAATTTCAATGGTGAGATTTAAACACGGGCGTCCAGAGGATCGGGGGCTATTGTCCCCCCTTTTAAAGTAAAACTAAGTATGCATATTGGGCGATGTCCGTTATGGAAAAAAGCACATAAGCTGACAGAAACTTCCCTCAATACACATACTCACACTATGATTTAAATATAGATCCGTTCTTAGATCTCAAATATAGATCCGTTCTTGGATCTCAAATCTAGATCCGGTCTTGGATCTCAAATCTAGCGCAGGTCAACAGGTTGGATCACTTTCAAAGACGTAAACTTTTAAAAATAAAATGTTAAAATTATTCAAAGTAAGGAGAATATATGAAGATGTCGTTTCGGTTAATGAAACGTAGCAATAATCAATAAATCCACGACACAAAAAACAAATGTGTAGGCATTTGTCCAAGTACAAGCGATAAAAATCAATAGACTAAATACAGAACTAAGCTGACTATATAGAGGACCCTCACATGTTATTGACATCTTAAGTAAGGCTCCTAAAAAAGGAGAGTTGGCGCATCCGCCATTTTGATGCCATCGTACCATGTGATCGCATTCACTGCTATATACAGCTGAGTGATTTGCAAATGTGTTATTTTCAATAAAATTGGGTGAAATGGGAGGGTGTGTTCATGGGCGCCCATATGGGGGGCAGGGAGGGGCTCGGGTCCCCCCTTAGCCGTTCAAAAATTTTATTTGCCCGAACCTGCTATGCATTTACTTTCAAAAGTTTTACAGTCACATTTTAAAATAAGGTACTTTTTAGCTCATTACTAATTGTCAAGCAGTATCAATTATTTTTGTAGCGTTTTGGTATCTTGTACATTCACTAAAATTCTCGACAGCTTTGAGAAGGAGGTAATAATTTTTCTCAGCCCCCCCCCCCCCCCAGAAGTACTGGTATGGGAGCCCATGGGTGTGTCGCCGTGGTTTGTTCAAATCATTCGAAGAAACAGAAAGTTTAAATTTCCATCAGATCCTGCAAGAAGAAGTAAATGGGATATGCGGTTATATACCGCATTTATGATGTAGTATACCGGAAGTGTACAACAAAATGGCGGCTGATGTGTCCGCCTGTAATTCTTGGGGCTCTAATCTTACGTGTTGAATTTATTATTGACACAAACATTTTCAACAAACAAAATATTTATTAGAATGCATGGAAAAAAATGCATTCTGTTTTTTCAAAAATAGCGCTGACTATTTTAATATCCCACATATGCACAGATACAACAGTTGACGATAAAATTAACTGCAGTTTTATGAAGCGACATTAGTCCAACGGGCCCCGCCATTGGAGCGTTAAACACAAGTGAATAAACTCGTATCTAACGAACGAAGTGGAAATCGACCAGAACATTTAAACATAAAAATTTTTTTTCACCATCTCCTCGTCTAATCAGTTTCTGACAGTCAGGCAATTTCGGTGAGCAAGTCGATCAGTTTTTGAAGAGAGGAGAGCGGAAAAAATTGCTTTCAAAAACCAATTGCGGCTCAGAGAGCACAAGATCTTCAGCAGAAGCGACTGATGCGGAGAGGGGAGAAAATTTATCGGTAGGGATAACGATGAGGTTAGATTATGGTTGGGAGCTTCGGGATGAGGAGGGAGAAGATGGGGTCGGGAGCCGATGGTTCGAAAGCTGCTTTTAATCCTATGAAATATAAAACAAATCAATGTACCCACGATTCAGACGTTAAGTTTTAATGGTAAAAAAGGTCTTTTGCCCTCTGCTTCTCTGGTGCCAATTTAAAGGTTCGGGTTTACTGCACGAGAAATGAAGTATTTATCCCAATTCTCTAGAGATTTTTACTCCGTGCTCCAGGGTAGTGTTCCTCAACCTGGGAGCCGCAGCCACCAAGGGGCTCGCGAACAGGTTTTTAGGGGGGAGGGTAGCCGCAATTATTTTTATAAAGAATTTCATACCAAATGTTTCCAACGCTTTTATATTTCAACATGGCTACACATATTGCAATATTCTACTAATGGTTATTAACTTTATATCTATAAAATACATTTATATAATTAATATAATGTGTAATTAATATATATGTAATTAATATAATATAATTTTGTATTTAATGTGTTTTCTTTACTCTGTTAAAAATGCTTTTATTATGCAAATGTGGCGGCCTACTTGGATACTATAAAAGTGGGCCGCTTATATAGTATTATAAAAGTGGTTTTTTGAAAAACATTGAGAACCACTGCTTTAGGGTCTTCAACTTTATTTCGTTCAAGGGATCAATATTTCTGCCTTCTCTTAGGCTCGCCAGCCCCAATACTGCCCCGACAATATTGGTATTCAACACGTATTACAATATTCGTATTTTTTCTTTCTTTTACCCTCATACTTACATACTTTGTTTATTGCAAGGTGAAATAGGCATGAAAAAAAGTTTACAATACGTTTACGCATTAATATACAAAGTGAAAACGAACATTTTTCAGTGATATTTTTCGCACTATTTAATTTATACCCCGCCCAAAGACCAGATTTTAAATCATATGAATCTCGTTTTGCGAGCCAAGGCTTTGTGCCCCATCGCTAAATGAATTTTCCAAGCAGGCCCGTAGACAGACGCCTGTTGTAAGGGGGGCTCTGAGTTACAAGGGCTTAAAATTAATTAGGTTTTGATATATTTTATTAATACATTAAAATACTAAATATTTAAATAGACAAATATATTTAACATTAAAAAATAAATTTTCTATCAGTAACTTTTGAACTGAAAATTTATAGGGGTGTACTAAAATTTATAACATCCCTCTTACCCTTATTATTAAGCAGATGAAGACTAAAACCTCCATAAAATGCATGATGTAAACAAGATCTACAGTAGAAATCTCTTTTGAATATATTTTTAACGTAAAGAACAATTGCCACTGTCAGGTACAATTTTATACGAAACAAAAAATTTAAAATAAAATTCTAAAATAATTTCTTTTGGAAAAAAAACTATTTCCAGAGGGGAGGGGCTCAGTCCCCTATAGCCCCAGCTTGGCTACGGCCCTGTTTTCAAGAGAATTCCTTTTGTGGTGAAATTTTTTCTGCTTTTAGGAATCTCCTCCATAGGCTACTGAATCTTATTACGAAAAATACTCAGAAACGAACTTAGGTCATATAGCGCCGGGTGCGAGCCCAATATTTAGCGCACCCCTAAATGTTAATTATTTTCAATTATCAATTTGATTTATTAAAATTTATTTAAGAATATGCGCTTACATAATCAAATTGGATTTGGCTTTGTTTACACTTCGGGGTCATCAGTCCCTTTTGTCGCCCCTCCTTGGTACGGCGCCAAGTGCGACAACACCGCCCTCAATCCCTTACTGCCCCCCCCCCATGTAAATTTTCTGCGTACACCTATGTATTCATCCAATACCTGGGTCACATACCTAAGTTCAAAATATAACCAATATTTAATTTTTTTTTTCCTCTTTCCGCTAATTTTTGACAGAGTATTACAACATTTTACCGCTGCATGTTGTTTAAATAATAATTAAATCATTTTAAAATCGCTTTAATTACAGATTATGTCAATTAATACAACGAAGTTTTAACTGTAATATCTTAAATTCAATATTCACTATTACCGCAAAACACAATTTATTTTTTAATGTCAGTAAAACATAAATTATTAGTAAATTAATAACAAATTAGTACCATTAGTTAGTAAATCATTAATAAATATAACAACCATCACATGCTGAAAAGAAACATGGTTTCAAAAACACGAAATAAAAAACGAGAGAAATCGAGAGGCATCCGACTTTAAAAACATTTCTTTCGTTGCCAAAACACGAAACACAAACCTTTTGTGTAATTCCACATTTCGCCACTTCAAATATCATTTACATTGAAAACGCAGTGCAAATCGACACGCAAAAGACCAATTTTAAAAACGAGACGAATTTCAAACTCTTGTAAAGCAAACCTAGTTTGAAAAGAGCAATTCCTCGGCGTAAACGATCACCGATATCGGAAGGAGGGGGAGGGGGGGGGGTATCGTTTATTGTTATTTCTCAAATGTCGCTTTGGCTGGATTTTTTTAGTGAATAAATTCTTTCGGAGGAAAAACGATCTATTGCGCCTAAGTACGGGTTCCAAACCGGTCAATACAGGAAGTAGTAGCGTTAGCGTTTTGTAAATGGTCCGTGCTAAAAATAGGATGAAAAGATGGAAGCGGTGGAAAATGTAGTCGAATGGAGGTATCCGCCCGAGTTCCTGGAATACAATATAATTGACACTTGTTTACACGCACGCACATACACACACAGACAGACAGACTTTTTCATTACCAAGCCCTTTCAACTTGCCTCATATAGTTAAAGATATGTTTCTTTTCCATTACGGCGATATCTGCTAATGCACGAAGTATTTATGAAAAAGGTTGGCGCAACATGAACATGCGCCATAAAAAAATAATTAGCTGGATAAGTTCTTGAAAACTGCTATGACTTGCAATATTGTAGCAAGCACAATATTGCTCACAATATCCCGAGAAAGCCAAAATGGAACCATCTATGGAACTGATATGTATCTCTCTGAGTTTGAGATACAAAGAAGGGAAAATGTTTGACTTGCCACACTGTATACACCACTGATTAAATACGCTGCCTTTATTAAAGAGACACTCAGAGTAAACCGCACATCTAGTAAACACATACTGACCTCATTAAGCAATGTATGGACAAAATCACACTCTCTAACCCAATCACCTCAAGCAAACAGTATTACGGACTCTGGAGTGTGTTACAGAAAGCCTGATCGCTTAGCATCAGCAAAATTGAATTAGACAACTGAAACAGAAAACAGGAATTTGCACAAATAAGCTGATAACAAGCATATGCACAACGAACAGGCACTCCCGCTGTTTTCCTCTCATATTTGTATTTACGAGGATTTTTTTTTCTATTGTTTCCCTTTAATAAAGTGATTGCTAACTCAATTTAAGCCGCGGACCACTTCGAAAACTTCTCCCGAGTTGGCTGCAAGACCTTAATAAAAAAGGGAGCTGGGTCTTTTTTGGGGAAAATGTGTTTGTAAAATCGTTCTTTGGTAAAAAAAAAAAAAGAAATAAACAGAAAAAGAAATAATAAAATCTAATGATAATACAGCGGAACCTCGTTAAGATGAACACGCTTAAGACGAATTACTTTTAATACGAACCGTTTTCTGAAGTTCCGTCAGATTGTAAAATACTACAAATATACCATCAATTTCATTTTTATATTTAATTTTAATATTTAATAATAATTTTTATAAGTGTTTTTATAATTATTATTTCTTTTTAAATAATGACCCGTCTCGCGGACCACCAGTTGGGAACCACTACTTTAATTCATAGAGCTTTTACCAAAGATCCCTGTATTTCCCCCCCTTTTTCCCTAAGTTTCTCAATTTGTCCCCACGTTTTTCCCTTTCTTCTTTGAATTTATTTCTTAACGTTTCTCTTCGTGCATTTCTTGCTCTATCTCTTCTTTTCTTCCCTTGGGAAGTTCCGGATTGTCTACTAACAATTTCGATTTCGTATCATTGTCTGCTAACAAAAATTTCATGGCGATCGCCAAAATATTGTTACCGCGAGAATTACGTTTGTCATCAGTTGACTTCCATCAACGACTGGGACCACTTCTGAAGAGGTTCGCAAAAGGCGAACCGAAACGTCAAGTTGTTTGAGAAATTAAACTCTGTTTATATTTTCGGTCTCTACTCGAAAATCTGTTTTTTTTCGGTTGTTCCTTTAGTCTATTTCCTCTGGCCAACTATATTTCTTTTCCTTAATTGCTCCTCACATGTGTTTGGCCGCAAAGGTTCCACAATTTATTTATTTTTATTTTTTGGGGAGGGGGGGCAGTATATGGTTCCTTCGGGAAAACGAAAAGTTGACCGAGGATGCCGTTAGAATTCACGAGAGCTGACGTCACAAACGGGCCAGTTCATTACAGCAGAGGAGAGGACATCATTTCGGAACCAGTTTTTAGCGAACGTTTGTCTGCGCCAAAAACCAGTTCTGAAATGACGTCCTCCCCTCTGCTGTAATGAACTAGGCCGTTTGCGACATCAGTTCCCGTTATTTCTAACGGTACCATCGAACCACTTTTCGTGAACGAACTATATGTTTATTGTTTGTTTGTGGTTTTACGGCTCAAAGACTACAATGGTCATGCTGCGCCGGGACCTACTGTTTTCCGAGGAATCCGAACCTCTTATGGCCTAGGGAACCAAACCCCGGACTACAGTGAGCAGTGCGATCTTTATGAGATCTCTGAGTAAGCGTTCTTTACACTGTTGGGAGTCGAACCCGTTACCACACTGCGCCACCGCAGGGCCGAACTATTTAATAACGTATAAAAGGATAATAACTTTAAATACGCATAACATTATTCTTTAAAGCAACGACGGGCAGATTTTAATTAACAGGAGAATGAATACTATATATATCCAATTATATACTATATAAATCCAAATATTATATAAATATGAACACTATATGAATACTGTATAATATATACTGAATACTATATAACATAACATATACTGAATACTATATAATATGAATACTGTATAACATATACTGTATATATATGTAATACTGTATAACATATACTGAATACTATATAATACTGTATAACATATACAGAATACTATATAATACTGTGTAACATATACTGAATACTATACATATACCGACTGATATACTGAATACTATATAATACTGTATAACATACTGAATACTGTATAACATATACTGAATACTGTATAACATAGACTGAATACTATATAATACTGTATAACATATACGAATACTGTATAATACTGCATAACATATACTGCATACTATATAATAACGTATAACATATACTGAATACTCATATAATACTGTATAACATATACTGAATACTATATAATACTGTATAACATATACCGAATACTACATAATACTATATAACATATACTGAATACTATATAATACTGTATAACATATACTGAATACTATATAATACTGTAGAACATATACTGAATACTATATAATATGAATACTATATAAATCCAATTTAATACGAGTTCCAGATTGGCATTAACTTGCATTTAATGCAAGCTTTTTAAAAAAAAAAAAAAATCAGATGGGCAGTCCAATCAATATGCAGATCCGCTAAGACGTCTTTGCTGATCTCTCTCTCTAAGTACCAGGTCGTTATCGCAAACCCTCCGATTATTCATGATAAGGTAACGTTGGATTTTATTTACAAACCGGAGTTTGGATTGAATCGATAGGTTGCAGAGCGGATATTTACATGGGTTGTTTTTTTTTTAGTAGTGGAAACAATTTATTTTTTAGATACATAGCATACAAGGTTCTAAGTTTTATAGGTCTTCGATATATTCACCAGCTTCGTGTACAACGTGTTCCCAGCGACGCGGAAACCTTTGGCACTGCCTAATCTCTGTGTGGTGCGAAAAAAGCGATCTAATGCCTGAAAGAAGGTCTTCAACCGTTCGAAAACGAATCCTACGCAGTGTTTTCTTCATCCGAGGGATTAGGTCGAAGTCTCAGGGCAGGAGCTCGTAACCCGAGGGGGGTCCTGGGGGTGCCGCTTCAAGCAGAGTGCATCTTATGATGCGAAAAATGGAATTCTACAAAGAAATCTGCCTTAACATCTCAAATTATGCTTATTTTAAATAAGAACAACTGTTCAAACTTTCGACATTTTCTCTGTGTCTTAGCGTCCTTACCTGTCTTTACATGCGAAGCTGAGAGATTAAAAAGGTTGATATTGTAATTTTATTTTTCTTATGACTTTCAAACATGTGTAACGGATTGTAAATGGATGGTAAATTCGTCTTTTTCATTTGGTTGTGTGTGTGGGGGAGGGGCTCTATGGCCCCATCGGCCGCTAGTCATGAATCCTAAATATTAAGAAATTGCATTTGAAGAAGCAAAATTATTTATTAAAATTATGAATTATATTAATTATTAAATTATATTAATTATTAAATTATATTAATTATTAAAATTATATTAATTATTAGAATTATATTAATTGTTAAAATTATATTGGTATTAAATTATATTAATTATTAGAATTATATTAATTATTAAATTATATTAATAATTAATAAATTATATTAATTAATAAATTAATTATATTAATTAATAAATTATATTAATTAATAAATTAATTATATTAAGTTAATTGTATTAATTAGATAAATAAATTTATAATTTTTTTTGTAATGGACCCCCATCTCCTCATCGAAATCCTAGCTACTGTGCATTCGCGCTCAGTTGGCGTGTAATACCGTTAGTAGGCAGGTTAGTCCATTGCAGTTTAGGGAAGGCCGTCTTGGAGGAACTGGTTTTTCCCGCGCGAAAAACCAGTTTCGGCAAGACGCCCTTCCCTAAACTGCAATGGACTAACCCGTCTGCTAACGGTATCAGGCGTCAGGTCTGCGCGAACGCACAATACGTGCCTGCTCAGGGACTTAAATTCGAAAACGTTGCGACTGTATGCCGCGACCGCTCGTTCACAAATGCTCTGTTCCTGTTATCACTGCGCACGCACATAGAGGAGGAACGGCGAGTTCGTTTGCTTTGAAGGAGGGTAGGCATTTAACTTACCTGTGGAATACACGATATCGCTCGACTCCGTTTTAGAATTGTTGCCACTACTAAAAAACAACCTATGTAGAACTAGACAACATAAAATACTAGACGTTGGGCTTTGCATTAACTTATATGTCTCAACTGCAAGAACCTACTGGTGGGGAGAGGTAATATAGGGGAGGGGGGGCATCGGAGTAGGATACTTCGGGATTACAGTACCGCCTTCGGCGGACACCCTTCCCCCTTTGTCTGATAGAGAGGTCGTCGTAGAGGAACCCGTCAATAATATGGAGTACGCGGATTCTACTAATTTACTCAATTAAAAAAAGCATTTCAGCATCACTGTGTATCATGAGAACTTAAAAATACCAAGAGACATTAGTACATCTACCACTGGCGTACACGGGGTGATGGGGTCCTTTCCATTACGATGCAACTTTGTATATATACATATGAATATATGGAGTCGTAGCTCTGTAACCCCACTTTTTTTCGCAAAGGGGGTGATTGGGGAGGTGGCCGCGGAAGGCGGCACAGTAATCCCAGACAGAATGCTCAAACAGCGCAACCAACCGCAGAGGGGGGGTTAACCTCCCTCCCTTTAAGAACTTTCTGCGTATGCCAATATTATCTACACAGGGCTTCTGTTTCGAAGACTTGGGGCGATCGTTTTTTTCTATACTTGCACACGTGCATGCCTCATAAGCAAGCAAGCATTGTGCTTCTTTTTATGCGTTGTATTTCAGTTGCGCACGTTTTTATCTCAGATGTCCTGATTAGCAATCCTTATTAATTAACAGTCTTTGTTTTTGCCTTCTGTAGATATCTGGTTTTTTGATATAGAAATACTTTATTTCTACTCTATCAGTATAAAAATATATATACTTTATTGTTTATACAATTTTATCATATACAGCATCCTCAACTATTTTATGTGCTTTAACAATTTCAATTAGCACGAGATTTTCGAGGTCCCAGGCGACAAATGTTCGAGCCTCTCAGCAAATGTAAATCCTAGCACAGCAAGGGTCGCCAACAGCCAAAGCGGACCCCACAGGATCACTTCGACGGGCCCCCATGACCCCCTTCCCTGGGCAGTGTCATAGATATTTTTTTCAGGGCCGAGCCCCCACAGCATAGGTCCCTGCCAGCACGGGCCCATAGACTTCATTCGGGCCCCCGAACTGCAGCCCCTGCTGCCCCGCCCTCTCGTCGGCTCTGAGCACAGAGTAGCCTTTGTTGTACAATAAACGTTCGTACGGGATATCATACTACTAGTAGTCTAAGAGTTTCATTCCATTTAAAAAAATCGAAAAATTGTAGGAGCCATGGAAGAAATAAACACTGCGAAAATGTGTAATCCACCAATAAAATGTAAAACAAAATAAAAAAAAAAGGAAAAGAAAAAGAATGATGTTCAGAATAACATCGCATCTAATAAAATAAGACACTGGATGCATTTCTGACTGAAAATTACTCATTTATGCCACAAACATGACAAAAGGAAACAAAACACAGATGCCAAACGTTATTCTACGAACCCTACATGGAAAAAAGTCCAGTCAAAGAAAACCATTGATGCCAGTTTTCTGAATACAAATAGAACGTGATAGAAAACCAAACGATGGCAGTAAACAGTGTTTCCAACTCGGGTTTTCGAAATGAAAGACGACGTTGTTTCCAGACTGTACTGAAACCATCGATATTGATGCCATAAATAACAAAGCCATTGATGATACCATAAAGCAAATGACTTACTAAAGAATTTAAGACCGGCTTGCGGGGTCTATAATAGACATACTACGAAGAAGAGCAAAACTAGGGCGATTAATTGCTTGGACTGGAAAACTAATGGTAATTGAGAGCCGCTTGTGCATGAATACTTGATGTATGGCACCGTAAGCTATTTACGTGTGCCCGGGAAACCGGACACACAATAAGCTATTCACGAACACAGAATGGATGTCCTAATTATGGTCAACGCGAGTCTCTAATTAAAAATATCGACAAATATCTCGGTACGTGCAGCTTTATTAGGTATATGTTTACTGGTACTCGAAAGTTGAGCAGCGGATGTAACGTTTTGCCCACGTTGGCCCTTTCACAAGAAGGTTAACCATTACGCAAGATCTATCTGGCAATTCATAGCATAACGGCCCCGGACATACGGCCATAACCGCCCTTTAACGACAATGTAGACTATTCCGCAAGACACGTTTGACAATTAGTAGTATAAGCATCCGAACAGACGTGCGCTTTGACCACACATATATATCACAGCTGCTCTTTTACAAGAATAGTGACCATTTTAAAAGACTTTCTTTATAACTGGCAGTATAAGGGCGCTTTCTAGATGGCATAGAGCAGCGGTCGCCAACCTTTCGGACCTCATGAACCACTAAATTCATAATTTTAAATCCCCCAGGACCACATTTTGTGAATTTAGTGCAATATAAAGGTGAAAATCGTCATTCAGAATATGAGAATTTCTTAGAATATTATTTTTGTTTTATTATTAATAAAATATTAAAAATGCAAATAATGTCCAGATTTTTCTGCGGACCATCAGTGGTCCGCGGACTACCGGTTGACGACCGCTGCCACAGAGAACCCTATACAATATTTTTTTTTATTTATTTATTTATTTTTTTATTTATTTATTTTGCCACCCACGTATATTTAGCTCAAACTAGAGCTTTATTGTTTTTGGAGAAAAAAAGGCGCCGTCCTCATCCTGGATTCGAACCAGGGTCCCCGCGGTGTCTTGACCTACTAGACGAATGAGGACAAGAACAAACGCATTTTTCTCCGTATATTAGGATGTAAGATATTATTACCCTTCACAGGGATAACACAATTGCCAAATAATGGTCAACACAGAAAAGCCTCCGGGGCGAGATTTTTGTGAGTTTTTCGTGGGGGAATTTATTATACAATAATTTTTGCCACCCACGTATATTTAGCTCAAACTAGAGCTTTTTTGTTTTTGGAGAAAAACCTTTTGGAAAAAAACCTTGGAGAGAACTCTCTTGTTGTTCCAAAGCCATTATCCCTAATTATTTTACACAAGAAAACTGGAATTGCTCACATGATACTCTCGTTACACGGCTCGACATACCCGGTCGCCATTGGCGATTAAATTTTTACAGTTGGCATGTAGGAAAAATCACCTTTTCCTACTAGATTCCTAAGTTTTTTCAATCGAAACTGTCTAGTATGGTTCGCCACACTCTGTCGAGCCCTACTCATTCTGACATACCATGAATCATACAGAGCCCTACGTCAGCATCCGTGGAAGATGAAGCAGCCCTCCTCTTTTTTAGGTCCACTTAGTATGCGGCTAATTACTCGGTATAACCCTTTACACTTTCAAAACTTTTAATGACACTCCCTTTTGTAAGTGGATAATTACAAATTCGCGCTTCTCACTCTCACGCCCCCCATGGCGTTCCTGCAAAACGCTAGCTTCTCTCTCCTCTCTTCTCCCTTGCTCTCATTCATCAATGTCCAACGTATGTTTCAGCCAGAAGCAACGAAACACCCCATAGAAAAGATATCAACATTCAGCTTTTGTACCCAACTTTTGAACTGTGAATTATCTAAATTGCGTATTTCGTGAGCCTTTCAATAGAATTCGCCGTTCTGTCATGCATTATGCTGTGTTGTATCATCAAGAACTTGTCCTACCCATTTAATTTGAATTCAGTAAAGGATTTCTAATTCAGTGGAGTTGTTTCGTCAGCAATGTAAACAGATCGCCTTACATTGCCTATTGAATAAAAAATTATAAACGTTCTAACATGGTGATTCCCATATTGTGGTCCATTGGTTTCAAAGGGTACATATGCATATACCCTTTGGGAAACCCCTTTGTTCAAAACCTGCAGGTTTTGAATAGTGCCACACAAACGAAGTACCCATGAATAGACCAGAAACAAAGTTCCTATGATTTGAACAGCAGTCAGGGATTGGCTTTTATAACTGCTACTTTTTAACAGATATAACCTGTTATTCGTTTCGATGCACTTTGAATATTTAACATCACGGCATATACCCTGCTTGCCAATCCTTGGATATTTTATGCAGGCCACGCAGTTTGGGAAATACTGAACTAACAGATTGAACTGTAGCAATTCTGCGCAATTTAAAATACAGCAGTGAAATGGAAACACTTAGAATTCACTTCGGTCGATTTCTAAAGAAGGATAGCGACGTCTATCTGAAATGCGTCAAGAAGCGTTGAGAACGAGTGGTCTTCGAACCACGATACGTTTACAAACAACAAGGCTTACCGGAGACCGAACTTAACATAATGAGTTGATAAAAAGTACCAGAGAGGAAATTTACATACAAAAGGTTAAACACTGGTAAAATAGCAAAGCGATCATTCGAGTCTTCGTACGCGTCGACAGTTGTCCTTCATCAGGGAGAAATATTTGTGGAGTGTCCCCGCCTCTTTTTATATCCGAAAATCCTATTTCTGTTGTAATCCCGCAGAATGGAGAATTCCCAGTTGTTTCATAATTCTCGGCGAAAGAGTTTTCTAGCATAGGGGGCGCAAAGGCCTTGATTTGTATGACTGACTGGCTTATTTGTTTGGCCTAAAAATCGTAAAGGTCATAGTGCGCCATGAGGTTAAAGGCCGTAGTCAAAAGTACATCGAGTTTCTTTAATTCAACCAATATTGCCAAAAGTGTTCAGCTTTTTCCCTTGACTTCTCTGGCAAAATTTCCTGATCATTTACAAGCAACTTTCAACTAAACTTCAATTGCGGGGGGGGGGGCGGCTAGTTTCACATTTGTGAAGATTTAGCTATTCAAAATGGAAGTTAAGAAGGCTTTCTTCTGAATTTTCCAGATTCGATGAAAAATCTCGTTTTTTTCCCGATTTCAAATTCCCTGACAAAACCAGGTTCACCATGCGTGCATACGCACATACATCAAAACAGAAGGCCTTCCTTTGACTTTTCCAGATTTGACTAAAAAATCTCATTTTTTTCCCGACCTTCGGGGACAATTTCAAATTCCCTGACAATTCCAGGTTCATGGGAACCCTGATAAAACTGCATGCGTACACACACTACATCAAAACAGAAGTTAAGAAGGTTTTCCTCTGACTTTTCCAGATTTGATTAAAAAATCTCGTTTTTCTTGACCTTTAGGGACGATTTCAAATTCCTTGACAATTCCAGGTGCATGCGAACCCTGATAAAAGTGCGTGCGTACACATGCACCACATGCACACATCACTTCACGTGGCTTTATACAGGAAATGCTATCATTAGTGATATATCGCTAATTGGAAAGGAAACGCCCTTCGGATGACACGCAGCTCCTTTGATATAATCCCCATATGTCAAAATCAATCACGTGGTGTCTGTTTCACGCCGTTGACATAAACACAATGCACCCCAGCACAAATTACATATAGTCAATTTGGTCGATAGCATCGATTGGCAAATCGTTTTCGATGCTATAAGCTTCAGTACACCAAGACAGTTCCTTGGGGATGGGGAAGGTGGGAGTAGATTTACTTTTACCTCAGGAAGAAGTTGGCTTCAGTAAACAGGCCATAGGAGACAATTAATAGGGCGCGGAAGTCAATGGGCGGGAAATAAGACCGCGGAAGGGGGATATCGATATATCACGCAAGATTATATCGATTTTGCTCCTCAAAAATCGATTGAGTAATGACCAGTGTTAGGATGAAATTTAAGCCTGGAGAAATATACTCCGCGAATAGAATTTGAGCAGCTCTGTGAAAACTCCACAAACTAATGGTTTTAACCGTAGGTCAACTTGTAGTTTTCTTCTTGTTACGTAATCATTGAATTTGCAGAGAATAAAACCACAATATTTTCGAGAACAGAACAGCGTAACGGCAACTTCAGATTATCAATATTTCTATTCTAATTTTAAACTTGTGTGTCATTTTTAGTAAGTATCCTAAACAGTTCAATTTCGCCAATCCCCACACTTCGGTAAATTGCTATGTTATACTTTCAAATAACCAGGGCGCAACAAATTCGGTAATCACTATTACTAATGTGTGCAGGTGGCGAGAGGGGGATTGGGAAGGGTGGCCGCCGGAGGCGGCGCTGTAATCCCAGACAGGATCATCAAACAGCGCAACCAACCGCCGAGGCGGCTGGGGAAAGTCCGGTCGCTACTGGAGATCGGATTTTTGCAGCTGACGAGAAGGAAACCTTTCCGCTATAAGTTCCAAGTTTTCTTCACTGAGGCGGGCAAGTACAGCTATAACTTCAGTAACATTTAATTACAACGTCATTATCATTTGATTACAACATATTACTATTTGATTACAGCTTATTACTGTTTGATTACAGTTTTTCATTGTTTGATTACAGTTTTTCATTGTTTGATTACAGCTTATTACTGTTTGATTACAGTTTCTCATTATCTGATTACAGCTTATTACTGTTTGATTACAGTTTCTCATTATTTGATTACAGCTTATTACTATTTGATTACAGTTTCTCATTATTTGATTACAGCTTCTTATTATTATTTCATTACAACTTACTATTCTTTTTTAATTACAGCTTCTCATTATTTGATTACTGCTTCTCATTATTATTTGATTACAACTTCTCGTTCTTTTTTAATTACATCTTATTATTTTTAATTACAGCCTCTCATTGTTATTTGATTACAAATTCTCATTTTTTAATTACAAATTCTCAATACTGTTTAATTACAAATTATCATTATTTTTTAATTACAACTTACCATTTTTTAACTACTTCTCGTTATTTTTAACTACAACTTCTCATTATTTTTTAATTAGAACTCATTATTATATAGTTAGAACCTCATTGTTATTTGATTACAACTTAGTTAGTACTTAATATATTACAGCATAATTATTTTATAACCACATTACCCTCAAAATTAATATTCTTCTACGTTCCTAGGTAGAGTTACTATCGTTGTTATTTTCTCCGATTTTACATCGCTATTACTAACGCACCGGAAATCTGAAGGATTCACCTTGCCATGCTTTATAAACGGGCCCATTTGTCTTCGAAGTGGGAGAAATATTACCTTGCTCGCCTTTGATTTTTCCCTTTTCTTTTGTCTTCCAGAAAGGAGTTGTAGGAAATGTTATTCCAAGGAAATATACATATTTTATAAAGCACCCTTCAGAGAAACACTTTCAGTGAAATTGGCAACGTCTGTTTCGCGAGTGCATTCGATCTTACACGACTGACAGTTGCCAATTCCTGATTTTATTTCTCCAAATACGAAACAAATAATGAATGAGGCGATTGCAAAGCCTTACAGAAGATTACAGTTCGATGAAGAACCGCGATTACATTTCGATAACGAACGAAAAGTATACAAGTCGACAAAGAATGAAGATTACCATTTAACAAAGAGAGAATTCAAAAATTCAGAAAAAAGAGCAAAGATTACAATTCAACAAAGAGAGCGAGGATCATAATTTGACGAAGAATGACGATTACCATTCAATGAAAACGACAGATTTCACTGCATTTTCTCCTGAAACGGACGACTTCCTATTGTTTTTTATGTTCTTTAGCGTAGCTGATCTTTTTGTTTATGAATTTCTTGTTGTTCCATTCAAGTTCGGTCACTTCTGATCCGTTTCAATCGGAAGTTACGTTAATCTTTCCGTCCCGTTTCAAAGGACCCAGGAAGACATGAGGTGCAGAAACACTAACAACATCGACATTTCGGATACGAAAAAATAAAACGTAAATATAGAATTTGCCATGGTAAGGCGAAAGAGACATCAATCCTTCACAACTGTCATCGGACTGGTGTTATGTCAAACAACAATTCCATGTCAGTTACGAAAAAAACGATGTCGAACTGCTCTAATGTTATACATTTCCTTTGGATGTTTACCTAAATTCGATATTTCCACAGCGAACTAACTGCATTTCGTTGAATCCTTTCAACATCCTTCTATGACAATTCGACTAAGATACTTTAATAGTGAGAAAGCAGGAGTTGAATTTAACATCGCACAAACTGCTCTCGTATGGCTATTTTAAAAAACAACAAACGATCATTCCATTTAAATTTAAAATATTTTTTAAATTTAAATTTTATATTCGAATATTACTTTATAATTCGACATAACGGAAACTAATAGAAAATGTACATTAAAATTGATATTAAGCTTATTTATTTTATATCAAAGCTTTAAAATTGCGTCCTTAAATTTATAAAAAAAAATCTGCGAAATTTTGATGGGTGTTTCATTTAATTTGACATCGTCGAATTTAACTGCTCATAAGCCTTAACATTCACGTTTTAAAGAAATTCGACATAAACGAAACTGACATAAACTTGGCTCTTATGTCGAGCTGCCGCGGGAGCTCCCTTCAATTCGGCTTTAATCGCACTTAAATGCATATAAGCCTTAATATTCGTGTCGTCAAGAAAAATGCTTCTAATTCATTATGTCGAATTTAAACGACGGCACTCTTAAATTCGACATAAACGAAACTGACATAAACTTGGTCCTGCTATCGAGCGAGTTCCCTTTAATTTGGGTTTGACTATACGGCAAAGCTTAACGTCTGCAACTCCAGCAAAAACGAAATTGGCTTATTTGTGAGGAAACTATATTGTCCACTATAAGCTGTATACGTAATATATGAAGCCTGTATATCAGGACGTAAATGAGGACAGGATGTCTGGCGTTTGTAACCTGAAAATGAGAAGGACGTAAACCGATATCATGTCAGAGCCATACCCGGAAGCAACTTTCGCGGCGGAAACTGTCAAGTTATCTCGTAAGCATGTCATATGTCCAACGGTGCAAATACATTTACACTTTCTCAGCAGAAAGTTGGCTTTAACAAGGTTGGTGCTGTAATCGACAAAAACGTCTGACATATCTGTCATAAGAATATATTGCCAAGAAATGGAATGGAAATTGTTTTCGGCAATCGTGTAAAATAAAAATAGAAAAGATTTAATCCATTTTTAATTTAATTAAATATTGAATTGTTTGTTTGTGGTTTTAGGGCTCAAGGACTACAGTGGTCATGCTGCACCGGGACCTACTGTTTTCCGAGGAATCTGAACCTCTGGACCTACAATTTTCCGAGGAATCCGAGTCCCTTAAGGCCTAGGGAATCAAACCCCTATTATCTGAGAGCGAAACCTTTTTGAGATCTCTAATTAAGCGTTCTTTCCATCGTTGAGAGTCAAGCCCGGGTTAACGGCGCACTAGGCAAACATGTTACCACACTGCGCCACCGCAGGGCTTAAACAGTCAACAGTTAATGAAACATTTAACTTCTTACACCATGTTAAAATGTTAAACCATTGTACAGTGGTCGCCGCTTAATTGGATCACTGGTTAATTGGATCGGGCACTTTATCGAATCAAATCACGGAAAACGGAACAGAATCACTCTTTTACGTTGAAATTCCGCCGGATATTTGGATCAAAACAGCCGGATAAATGGATCGAGATTTTTCGCGATTCGATGATCGCTTTCCATTGCTTGTGCTTTCCATTGTGTTCTTCCCAATGTCGGCTCTTTCTCCAAGCCTGACAAACAGGGTGTCATGCGGCACGCAACGAAGCCAGACCCAGATTTCTTGGAAACGTGAACCCGCTGGGTGCCTGCGATAAGACGCCACCCACGTGTGGCAGAAGGACCGAGAAAGGAGAGTAGGAGTGAAAGGGGAAGGAGTAGGAAGGTAAGGGTGTAGGTTAAAATGCACAGATGGTCACTTCATTTGTTCATTATTAGTGTGTCGTGTTACGGTAAGCCCTTCTTTGTGAATTCGATGGCAAAACGTAAGAATTTTAGCTTGTCTGAAAAATATGAACTTCTTAAAAAATTTGATGTTCTGCCGAAATGCAATCACAGAGAAGTATCTTTGAAATCGGGCATACCTCAGTCAACTTTATGTCGCCTTTTGAAACAAAGAAGTAAAAGCTTAGATGATCATGCATTGAATAGAAACACGAATCGTAAACGGCAACGAGTCGGAAAAGCAGATGTTGAAGCAGCTCTCGTGGATTGGTTCAAGGTCGCACGACTTGAAAATGCCCCCACTGTCCCGTGCAATATTAAGCTTGAAAGCCGAAGATGAAAATTTTGGAATCGAGGACTTTGGTGGCACTGACGGGTGGCTGACCAGATGGAAAAAACATTGTTTATGCAAAACAATATGGTGAAAAGGGAGATGCCAATATAAACGCTGCAGAAAAATGGGTGCAAGATGTTCTGCCAGAACTATTCTCAGGATATTCCTCAAATCAGATCTAAAATATGGATGAGGCTGCACTTTATTATCGCGCATTTCCAGACCATACATACTCTGATGTTCAAAGATGGCAATCCGTTGGGGGTAAAAAAATAAGGGCTTGGGTAACAGTTCTCCTGACGTGTAATATGACTGGAACAGTAAAGAAAAGACCATTCGTCATAGGAATGAGCAAGAACCCACGTTGCTTAAAAGGTGTAAAACAGCTTCCTGTAGAATACATAAGCAATACAAAATCATGGATGACGAGCGATATTTCACAAAATACATGAGGAAATGGGACCCAGAGCTTGGAATAGAAGAAACTGCAGTTTTGCTCGACAACTGCACTGCCCATCCGGAGTTGAAGTTAAACAATATAGAACTGTTTTACTTGTCACCCAATACCACATCAATTATTCAACTATTGGATCAATGAATCATAAAAACTTTTAAAACCCATTATCGCAAGGATAGAAGAATGAGAATTGTTGAGGCAATAGACGATCCAAATAAGTCTACTGCTGGTGATATAGCGAAATCGATCGATCTTCTTGACACTTTTCACGTGATAATAAATGCATGGAAAAATGTTGCTCCAATAACAATTTTCAATTGTTTCAAAAAATCGGGAGTTATAGTTGAAGTAGCGAACAACATTCCGCACAAGCAAGAAGACTCACGAAATGACGAGGATATTAAAAAGGAATTTTCGAACTGGGTCAATATCGATGAAACGATATCGACATCAGCTGAACAAACGGAAGAAGACATTGTGTTACAATTCAAAAACCCAAAGAAACAACTGGAGAAGACGAGGAAGAACTAGAAAACGATGAACTGCCACTACCAACGGCTAGGATAATCGCATTAGGCTCTTCAAATTCTTAGAAGGACATTAGAACAACGAGGAGCATCTTGCGATGACTATAATTTATTTTACAATATTGAAAAGAGATAGCAACAAAACTAATCAGTGCCACTACGAAGCAATCAACGATACAAATGTTTTTCCAATAAAGTACACTAAGTACATGAAGTGTTTCTTCTGTAATATATAGTGTATTTATTGGTACAGTAGTCTGTATGTATGTACTGTATATACATATACTATAGTATTGCAAAAAGATGTTAATTCTTTCTTTAAATTCTTACTTTTATGTATGAAAAAGTGAGAACATACAAAACTTTTTCATGTACGACTATGTATGTATTACTATGCTGAGTAAAAAGAAAATTGTATCGCCGCCGCTTTTTCGAATCAGCCGCTTTATTGGATGCAACATCGATGGCACGAACGTCATCCAATTAAGCGGCGACCACTGTACTAGCAACTTCTGGATTAAAAAAGTCTATAAGAGCAGCGATATGATTTCTTGTGTGAGTTAACTGGGGCATGGACGGCAAGGGTCATGATGCCCATGCGCCGGTTTAACGAGGAATCCGAACCTTTCATGACCTAGAGAACCAACCCACGGAAT
Organism: Dysdera silvatica; assembly: GCA_006491805.2. Lineage (NCBI taxonomy): Eukaryota > Metazoa > Arthropoda > Arachnida > Araneae > Dysderidae > Dysdera > Dysdera silvatica. The sequence goes on from QLNU02015270.1 coordinate 69,377,242, forward strand.
AGATGTGAATTCTTAGAAGAACCCCGGTTATCCGAACTTCGCTTAACCGAAATGGTCCCCAACTGCAAACACTCGTTCAATGCTTCCCGAAATAAGCTCGTGTTTATTTTTTAATGTGCTCCGATCTTAAGAAAACAAATATAAATGGTAGATAGCGGGCACATGCTAAAATATATATATACTGTATACTTTGTATATATCGGATATATACCAACAGCGGACACGGGGGGGGGAGGTCACAGGGGACATGACCCTCCCCAAAAAATATTTTTTCACTGTAAAAAATTCCAACTTTCATGAAAAATGAAGGGTGTTATTCCAAGACCATGGCAAATTCTGTCCTTGACCCCTCCTAAAATGTCTGCCCCTGATATATATGCATGGGCGCCCATACGGGTACTTCTAGGGGGGGAAGGCTGAGAAAAATTAACGAGTACCTCTAGAAGGGGGCTGAGAAAATTATTACCTCCTTCTCAAAGCTGTCAAGAAATCTTATGAAAGAAGAAGATACCAAAATGCTACAAAAATAATTGATACTGCTTGACAATTAGTAATGAGCTAAAAAGTACCTTATTTTAAAATGTGACTGTGAAACTTTTTTACGTAAATGCATAGCAGATTTCGACAAATAAAACTTTTACACGGCTGGGGGGTTGGGGGGGGGCGAGACCCCCTTTGTCCCCATACGGGCGCTCAGATATATATACAACTATCGGATTATTTCGAAGGTAATCATCATCTTAATTAACATATATTTATGCTTTGTGATTGATGTTTTTCAGTAGCAGCATAGTTGTTTAGTAATATGTTGTTGGTTGTTTGGCTTTTTTATGGCGCAAGAGCATCTGGGCTATACTGCGCCAAACATGGTAATGTTTGGCGCAGTATGTAATTAAACGGGTTTTGAGATAAATGTGGTTTCTTTGCATCTTGAACTGAAAATGGGATTTTCGAATAATCCAGTATTATCGGATTATCCGAAATTTCGCTTATCCGGAATCGGGTTCTCCCCTTTTTATTTTAAATAATCATAGTTTTACCCTGTATATAGAAATGTATGTATTACGGCGCCAAATGTACTGGCGGCCCTAACAGTAGGTGCCGAAAGAATTATCCCAACAACTCTAAATTAATTACTTCCCCATATTCAATTCATCATTTAGAAGCAAAGGGTTTTAAATAATACAACAACTTGCGTGATCGCTTCTATGTGGGAGAAACTGACTATAAAAAATTGTTTGTTCGGTTCTGGTAATTGAATGTTAATGAATAGATTTTTCGCGCTTCCATGAAATAAAGGCTTCGTTAACCATGTGTTGATTGTATTAATGTAATTGATAGTAATTGATGAAATTGACAGCAAGTAGTGCGTGGCTTACATGTTCCGGGTCAGTTCAGTTCGAAGCAGATCGCTTTCAATATCTTTTCGGGATCCAAGAAATAGAACAAATTAGGAACTACAATAACATAGTTTTAAATAGGTTCATTTAACCACTGACAACTGTTTCGGCCGCCATTCTGTTACCATCATCAGAACAACTGACGCAGTTCGCGTGCGGTGCCAGACAGTGTTTCCCAAAAGGCAATGGTTAAAACTACGTAGCCGGGAAAATACTAGAATTAGGTCGAGAGACTATGGAAGCGTATCTCGCTGTGGTGCAAAGGAAGTTTTATCAAATGCGAAAACAGTATTAAAGATTAATTAACTTTTAATGATTTTTTCCTATTTGGGAGAGACGATTCATTCATGTATTAGTTCTCAAAAAAAAGACGTAGAAGTAGGGTTTCAGTGCATTTCTAGTTGAAACAAATCCCCATCATTTAAATTCAAAGAAATATTCACAAAAACGTTAAAAAAAATTAAAGGTAAAATTGTGCAAAAGCTCGTATTAAAACTCATGGAAGTTTGGAAAATTCCCCAGCTGCTGCAAAAAGCTAGATTTATATAACATAAAATCCCAGAAATACCGAAAAAGGTGGAGACGTAGTTTGGTCAGTGTTCCCATGAAAGGAATGTAAACAGGTAATACTTATACTTGAATTGCCGTTTTTAAATGATTGAAAATGAAAACTATAGATTACCATAAACAACGTGTGTTTAAATATATTAATGATATTGATATAATTACATTAATAATATTAATATAATTACATTAATAATATTGAATATAATTACACAATGATATTGTTATAAATGATATCCAAATAAATATTGACATTATTTGAATTATAACATTCAAAATATAACAACGGACATTCAAAATATTAAAAATAATTAAATAATTTAATATTAATATATAAAATATAAATATAATATAAAATATAAATATTAATATAATATGAAATATAAATATTAATATAATATAAAATATAAATATTAATATAATAGATATAAAATATAAATATTAATATAATATAAAATATATAAATATTAATATAATATAAAATGTAAATATTAATACAATGCAAATATATAATATAAAATGTGCAACATAATACAATGCAAATATAATATATAGAAAATATTGAATTTAATATTAATATAACTACTTGAATATTAAGTACATTAACGTACGAATATAACTGTAACTACATTACTGTTATTAATATAATTACACTAATACTATTGATATACTTACATTAATAATATTAATATAGTTATAAGATTAATTACATGATATTCGGATATTTTTCTAAAGGACTTTTGATAGCTAAAAAAAGTAGTTTTAGTTCCGTTCGTTTTTGTTTTACGGCGCCAAGACAACTAAGATGATGCTCCGTCGGGATCTGCAGTTTTCCGGGACATCCGAACTTTCGTTGTCCAGAAAACCAAACCCCGGACTACTTCGGTACAAAAAATTGCACGCGTTCTATAGTAGCATGGGAATAGAACACGGGTCAACAGAACGCTAAGTAATATAATAACGCGTTATCACTACTCTAAGTTTAGCTTCATGCCCAAATACGTATCAAAGACAATTAAATTTCTTTAAAAATAAATAAGATTTTTAAAAGTTTGATTTTTATAACTAAAATATTGCATTTTCTTAAAACATTATTTAATCAAGATAAATATAAATATTTATATTGTGGTGCTAAATATTACGTAATATTCGTTTTATATATAAAGAATATTTTCTGCAATTGCCGAATCAAGATTGTGGTGTCAGAAATGCTGACAACTTAATACTTGCGACTTCTCAGGACCAGAGGCGAAGTCATTATTTGTTGAACGGTTTATATTCAGTTCTTTATCGATGTTTTCCAATGCATTACAGAAGATGACTTCGGTTTTTGCTATTTCAAAAGTACCTTCTCAGCCCTGTCGTACATTTACAATGTTGTTGTGTTATAATATTATTGTTTCCATGTATAGATAAAAGCTCAAAGAGTACGGTAAACAAAGCGAACTCCCTCTCTTACGTATCGCACACTACTGTTAATTCGCAAAGTTAGCTACAGGGCCAAACACGTTGTTTTAGTAACCTGACGGTCATTGATTCCGTTAAAGAGGCTATAATGGTTTTTTTTTTTCCGAAGTCACTAAAGACAATTGAGCTCAGAATTAGTAATCGTAAGTCTATGGTAAACAACAATTTAATTAAATATAATTAATTCCTCTACAAATGTTAAGTAAGGACTCCCTGACAGGCAGGACATCTACATACCGTCCCGATATATTGCACTTCTGATCATCACACGAGTTATTTCTACGTATAATACGAGCAGGGGAGCCAAGAGCCACCGCGGGGGCCCCGGCTCGCTTCGACGCCCCCCACCCCCCCCCCCCCTTCTCTGTGCATCGGCATAGATATTTTTTCTTTTTGTGGCAGGAGGGGGGAGGTTGAACCCACAAATGAACAGAAAGTAATGAAATAAGAACGCTTTCTTTTTTTTCCCATATTACTTAATTATTTTACAAAATCACTGCTGAAAAAGAAAAAATTAACGTAAGCTACTGTTATTATTTTTTTCAATAATCGAGAAAGGCTAATGAAGAATAATTAAAAAACTGTACATTAAAAGTGTACAAAATCTTATTAATCTGGATTTAGAGAACAATTTTTCTGGCCTTCCGATTAGCAAAACTAATCTGGCGGGACCCCCCCACAGCATAGGTCCTTGCCAGCACCGGGCCCCAAGACTTCATCAGGGTCCCCCAAGCTGAAGCCCCACTCTTGTCGGCCCTGAATACGAGCAACCCTTGACATGCTGTGATGCAACAAAGCCCAACTTCTCTCCCCAGAATATATTACCGTAACAAAAGAGTATGCGAAATTGGTAATACTGTATTAGTAATAGTGTGCAGCAACAAGCCCCTTATTTAAACTTTCACTTACTACTTTATTTTGCCCGCATACAGGGTTGAATTTCTGAGTAAGCATGCAAAGCACGAACCTGGGGGCGGCAGAACTCAAAAATGAAGTTTTCCAAACAGGACAGCGTAGGAAAGGATATAACACGGAATAAATATAAATTTAATATTTGTGTTCGCGAATGGAATAACGTAAATTTTTGCACACCTCCAGGTCTCAAATGTTACGTAAAGTGCTTTTTAAGCGGCGTTCTTGGGAATTCTGTCTGCAGATCTGGGGGGGGGGCGACAGCAGAGAGTCTGTCTGGAAATCGTTAGTTATTATATATCATTAGTTTATATATAAAATTATTAGTTTGGATAATTATTGTGATAAATCACTTTAACATGTAAAAGTTAAGAGTGCGAAATACGTGACTTTTTCTCAAAAACATTCCTTCCTTCCTTTCTCTGCAAGGAAGGAAAAGAGGCGGCCTTACAGCCCGTGCCAACGGGCAGCAGTTTTCTAAATGTACCACTGCACGTAGCGCACGATTCCACACAGCGTCAAACGACACAGAAGATTGATTTCAACGGCAAAGAATTCACACTAGCTTCATTCACATCTTTTCTTGTTTTAAAATCCCTTTTTTTCCCTTTTTCCACGACACAATTTCCCTATTTCGTACAGCTTGCGATTACTTTTCGTCATTCAATTGCGTAATAGTTTAACTTGTTAACCGCTTTCCAAGCCCTTTAATTAGAACAACATAAACAGAACGTTAGGTTATGAATACAGGTTCACATATTAAGCAAGAAAAAAAACTGTTGCAGCTACAGATTAATCCGCGGCCTTAAAAGAAAAGATCTCTCCCACCGGAATACACCGCATAAAAATTTCGAATGGCAACAATAATTTGCTCTCCGAACATGAGAGAGAAACCTCATTTATCATTTTATGAAAAAAGGGTCAAGGGGTACTTGTGCTACAGAAAAGGCGAACAGTCAGCAGTTTAGTATTGATTGAGTGCAAGTACATGAAACGCGCAAAGGCGGCAAATGAAAATAAAAATCATTTTTGAAACTACAGGGTGTCATTAATTTGGCAATCTCATTGTAGCGAATATCGTTCCGACGAAAGATCAGACAGTGCAAAAAAAAGGACCAGACGAAATTAACAATTACTTTTGTGTCTAGCAATTGATTATAAGAACAGAAATATACGAGATTTGCTATTGGACAAAGTTATATTCTCAGTGGATATAAAGTTTCGTGGCACGTAGAAAGGTTATATTTCTTTGTTGCTATACATTATTGAGTTTCTCTATTTTACAGTGCTAACATTTTTTTATATATATTTTATGGTTATACACACGAACCCGGCTATAACTAGAGAAAATAAAACATTTGGTTATATTCAAAATATACAGATAGAAAACTCGTTATAGAAAGTAATAATCCAGTAAATTTCTCCTTTAATTTGAATAGGTCTAGTCTGAAAACATATTTCTCCATTTCTATGAAATATTTTGCCTTAAAGAGTTTAATAACGCAAAATGGACTTCCGTTACTCTTGAGCCCCTAAAATTTAACTAAACTGGAGACTAAGAAAAAAAAAATGTTTAAGTTATGGTGCGAAAATGTGTGTGTGTGTGTGTTAATTAAATTAGAAATGTTGTTATATTTTGTGTTGAATTCCAAGCTTGTTCGATGGCTAACACAAGATCCGGTTTACACTGATATTGTGTGCCATTTCTATAAACTTCTCAAGTTAGAAGGCCCCATAAATTTTCTATAGGATTCATATCTGGACTCCTCGCCAGCCAATCAAGTAAATTTACTGAATTGGCTTCAAACCAGAGTTTTACACTCTTAGAAACGTGCATGGAAGCATTATCCTGTTGGAAAAAATAGTCACCTGGAGTCATTAGTGGGGCCTCAGGTAACAAATTTACACCGAACATATCAACATATTTGTCAGAATTCATTTTGTAGTTGATAAAGACTATTGGAGTGGTTCCGTTTGCTGCAAAAGTGCCCCCACCGTATTGACGTTTGGAAAAAACTTCTTTGGTTTTACACAGATTATATCAAAAATAGAGAAAAACATCTGACCAATCGAGGTTGAATTTTTTTACGTCTGAAAAGATTACATCATTCCATTTTGGACCGAGAGAAATGTATTTTTTTTTTGCGAAGTCCAGTCTTCTTTCCTTACGTTGCTTTGTACAAGGCGAACGTAACATTAACTTTCCATACCAAATATTCGGATGTTTATTCAAAACATTTTGGACTGTTCGTGTGGAACATGGTAAATCCAAATTTCTTCTAACGTTATTTGCAGTTTCTTTTTTTCTCGCAAGCTCTTCTTACAACTATTCTTTTCTATCGATGCGTTAGAATTTCTGGTCTTCCAGTTCGTTTTTTCATTCTATACATTTCAGGTTCTTTTAGAAAATTATAAACTATAGTTTTAGATCTTTTAATTTTTTTCGAAATTTCATGTCCACTCAATCCAAATTCTTTAAAAGCAAGAATTTTCCCTTTTTCAAGGTCAGAAAGGTGAGTTCCTTTTGGCATCGTACAAAAATCATGCAGAACTGACGCAAGTGTGAATTTTGTTTAGAAACCCAGTCTTTATATTTGAAATGGCCATTTTATGCTTTCAAATATGTAAATTTTACTATAATTTTAGATGAAAAATCAGTTGCCCTTACAATTTTTTTCCAAGATCATATGGGATTTTAAAATTCACGAAGTAAATTTATACGTATTTGTTTTTAGAAAATTGAACTAATTTACATAAAAAATAATTTTATCATTATTTTTACTTACGAAATTTGTATATGTTTCCGTTTAAAAGATTTCTAGATTTGACGAGCTTTCGCTTGTCCTTATACATTTTTCGCGCACTGTATTCGTTTTCGCTGTTACGTTCTCTCTCTCTCTCTCTCTCTCTTTTAAATCGTAACGTCGTTTTAACGAGAACCTGTACATAACGAGCAAAAATGTTGGTACCGTCATGCTCGTTATAAAGGGTTTGATTGCATTATTAATATACATTGCGTGTTTATTTTATTCTTCGTCATCATATCGCATATTCCTCGATTACTACATCATTGTACTCCTCTTGTATTATATTGATATACTTCTTTATTCGTCGTTTATTACATCGTCATATTCTTCCATTATTACATTGTCATATTTTTCTATTTAATTTCAATATTTAGTTTATTACATCGTTATATTTTTCTATTATATCGTTATATTTCTGAATTACTACACCGTTATATTTCTATATTATTGCATCGTTATATTCCTATATTACTACATCGTTACCCTTCTCTATTACTACATCGTTGTATTCTTCTACTACAAATTACACAGCAGTCAAAAAAAATTATATAAATGCAACATTTCTCATTTAAAACTCTGAAATCGACAAGTGTCTGAAACCAAAAGTTGAAATTATCGAACTAGTGATCTCTATAGCTACTAATACTTCTTAAATCTAGCGGAGGAAAAAGACGTATTAGAGCTAAATAAAAAACGGCATTAACCAACTTTGAAAACTCCCATAAAATAGAATTAAAGGGTTAAGGGCCGGATAAAGCCGTCCGTGAGTCGATAAAAAAGAATTATTATTAAACGAATCTATTTACAGTTCAATTTCATCGATGAGTTTTTTTTTTCTTCCTTTTTTTCTCTTTCTTTTACTGCTCTCTTTCTTTCTCTCTCTCTTCTGAAGACAGATGAGACATGATTATTAATTAGTATCAGTAGAAATAGCAAACAGAAAATTTTAATTTGCATTCTTTTAACTTTTCTATAAAATAAAATGTTATGGAAATATTTAGACTTCACATTAATTTCTGTTTCTAACAGTTACAATGTATACAATTATTGAGCGGGCACGCACACACATATATTTCCGAATTCAAGTCATTAAATTTTATTAATAAATAAGCATTAAAATCCAAATGGTTGATGACGTCAACAAGAAACCGAAATGAAAATACGGACAAGGAAATAACATCATCAAACAACTTAAAAAAAAAAAAAATCAGAAAGCGCAACAGAATTTTTTTTTTAATTTAATGGTTTTGTTACTATTATGTGATGATGCGTGCGTGTAATATAATATGCATGCATATATAATTTTAAGTAATCACGAATCTGTCACATTTCAAAAGCTTTTCGCAATCAACCATTTAGTAAACATTATTCTAATATGTAATTATTACAATCAGTTTTTCCCAAACGCTAACAGACTAGATTGGCATTGATCACTTAACTTGATATATAAATGATTGAATTTTCTCCTTTCTCAACTGAAACGAATATATATACACATATAAAATCAGATTACGTTAATATCTGTGTAACATTAAATGTACATTGGCGACGTTTATACAATTTAGCGTGATTTGCGGCAGAATTGCATTCTGGCGTGATTTACAGCAGAACTGCATCCCAACATCTTGTATCTCATTTTATTATAATTATATATATGTATATATATAAAATTTCTTTTTTTCTCAGCTATAATCAGCGCCGCACTTCTACCTAGGCAGACAAGGCAGCTGCCTAGGTCCCTGGCGCTGAAGTCTGTCTCCCCATCACTTTTTTCTTTTTGTCTTAACCATTTTAACAAAAACGTATAAACTAATTGATCTCCCACCTCAACAACTTTTGAAGTCCGTAGCCTGCAGACAATACCAAGGCCATTCGTTCCTTTTGCAGAGAAGAAATTTCGTCGTGTTGCAATGTAATTTGTAAAACTTGTAATCAAATGGCAGGGTAGTATATGTAGATCTTGAGTGTCGAAATACGTTAAATAAACAAAAAGCAACTGATTTTTTTTTAATATTACAAAAAAGTGGGGGGGAGCTGATTTCGTGAACCGTATGGGGGGCCTGCGACACCAGAGTCTGGGGCTATCTGTAATGTCATATTCCATATCAGTGGTGTCGACCATTTTAGACCCATGAATCCATTTCAACGTAATTTTATCTCATGGTTATTAGGAATATTATCATCCACACCCTCCATAAATAATCTTCGGGCCTACTACGAAAGGTGAAGATGATCCGCGGGAGAAAACTGACAAGGAAAATATACGGAATGGATCCAGTTCCCTTACGTAAAGTGCTTTCTGCACTTAGCTGCACACTTCCGAACCGACAACCAAACAAACAGACGAAGACAAATCGATCAGTTCCCGGTAGTGGTACGAGTGTCGACAGAGACTGAACCGGAACCGTCCATGGACTGCTGCTTACAGACAAAGGTTTGAAGATAAAAGGAGTTGATCCATGGCGGCCCTTCTGAACTGCCGAGGAACCCTTTAAGGAATTTCCAGGTATCCGGGAGAACCACAGCGTATAATTTTTATATCTACAGTTCCCTGTGTTTTTAGTGAACTTTGTCGGTAAGGTTAACTGTTGAGGAATCCTTGGAATAATTTTCAAGTCTTCGAGAAACTTTGAAGTAGTTTTCAGGTCTTCGGGAGCCCTTGTAGTAGTTTTCAGGTCTTCGAGAGCCCTTGTAGTAGTTTTCAGGTCTTCGAGAGCCCCTGAAGTAGTTTTCGGGTCTTCGAGAGATCTTGAAGTAGTTTTCAGGTCATCGGGAATCCTTAAAGTAGTTTTCGGGTCTTCGAGAACCCTTGAAGTAATTTTCAGGTCTTCGAGAGCCCTTGAAGAAATTTTCAGGTCTTCGGGAGCCCTTGAAGTAATTTTCAGGCCATCAGAAACACCCTGCATACAATTTTCATCGCTACAATTCACGGTGCGTTAGTCAGCTTGGTCAGTAAGTTGTTGGATTTTTTTTCCTTCCCAGTTACGAATTCACGGAACCCTAGTTCATAAAACCTGCTCTACAAGAGAATTTACGTAGAAAATCCGTTTACACAAACGCGTCCAAATTCATGATTAACCAGCACTATTCGTTAAAACTATGGTTAACTTTATGACTATTTCGCGGTCATGTTCATTAACTTATCATTAATTACACGACTCGCCAAATTCTATGCATATTATTGTGCAATCGCCATTAGTTAACCTGAACGGACAGACGTTCGTAAAAATTACGAATATGTTTGAACAGCGTCTTCTAAATAATAGCTGCATTGGAAAAGAAACTTATCTCATAATATGCTGACCCCACCATATCTATACCCCACCCGATCTATGCAATCAAAAAGATACCACACCAGTTACGGGTTCTAGCGAATAAGAGGAAACCTCTATCAAATCTTTTCTAAAGATAATTTTACTTATAATGATTTAGATGACAATAAGAAAGTTAAAAAATAATAAAAATATCGATTTTGACGATTTTCTCCGATGAAATAACGGCATTTTTAAGACAGCTGTGGTTAGTATGAGCGTATATCCGTTCAGGGTTATTGCAAATAATTTAATACATAATTAATCGCTACGTCTGCGCTTGGATAACCAGTTCACTCAACAACCCAGACAGTCAGCCGGGTTATCCCCCGCCCCCCGTAATTAAACGTCACATTACACACACATATTCACATTTTAATGGCATTAATTACGTTATTCTGTGCATTTGGAGGGGGGAGGGCGGAACAGTAACTTGGTTAAAGTTGCCAATAACGCGATGGCATGTTAACAGACAATTGGGGAAAATAAACACGGAACGGACAATCCGTTGCCATTCAATTTTACGTCTTAGGGCGAAGGAATAATGATCTTTGAACCGTCATACACATGGGCGTAATCTAGTAGGGTCCACTTACCCTCCAGTTTTTTTTTTTAGAAAAGTAGGAAAATCTTCCTTTTTCCTAGACAATTTTGGGTCTTTTTCAACCCCCCCCCCAAGTTTACCCTATATTTAACCCCTAAGTTAGGCCTATGATCATACAGTTACTTGCATTTATATTTTTTGCATTCTAAGACTGCATAACAGGACGAGACAGACGAATTAACTTAACCTTTAAATCATGACATTCTTACAAACACGATGAAGAACACAGGGACTCGAACTCAATCCAGAGAGAGAACAAAATTCGCCGTTTTTAACTATTAATACACTCGTGCTCAGTAACAACATTGAAAGCTACAATAATAATAATAATAATAATAATAATAATAATAGCATTAAAATGGCAATAATTGATTTCACATACAATGGCGTAGGAAAGGGGGAATTCAAGGGGCTCAAGCCCCCACCCCATTGAAGAACAGCAAAGCACATTATTTTATTTAATGCCATATTATACGATCTGCCATACACCTATCTGAACCCCACTCATGACTTCTAAATCTCTAAGCCTCTGTCAACATATGAGTTGCTAAATAAGCTATATTTTTTACTAGAGAAAAAATTTCCATTCTATTCTAATATATATTCTTTTTTTTTCTCCCCACTCCCAAAAAAAATTCCGGCTTCAGCCCATAAAGATAACAACCAATGCGTTGCAAATGCTCGTCGATTACGAAGTACTTTTCAAAATCTGTCGATATGCGCTTTTTTTTTTTTTTTTTAAAGTCGAAGCAGACGATTTTAAAAACAAAATTCGGTATAAATTTAAGAAAAATTCTTATTCAAAAGTGAAAGTGCTTTCCTCTCTTTCACGTGCATGATACCGTACAAACTGGTATTAATTGCCCTTGAGTAATGAATTTTAATCATTATAAAGTCAATGAATTAATTAATTATTCATTAAGCTTCGATATTACTTTAGTGGCCCATTTCCTGGGTATCATATTCAGATCAATACGATGTCACAGGATGAGAGAGCTGACTGGTTGGTTTTAAATTTTAGGCCGCGTCCGTTTAGGCCAATGAGATGACGGAACCTATGGCCGCCCACAATGTAGATTTCGGATCAGGTGCCGCTCTTTCCTTTTCCCTAAGGAATCGAACTAGCGCCTACAAAACGTGGTACCTATTCTGTATCAAAGAAACGGACAAGCGCAAAATGCTTCAAATTTTAAATACAGTGGAAACTGTTTATAGAACAACCTCAAAAGGAACGCATAAATTCGGTCGTTATAACCGATATTGTATTTATATATCACAGTTATGAAAATACATTTCCACACTTATGTATTACAAGCTAACGATTCAACCAGTAATGTAGTGTTATTTCAAAAGTGGGCCCTTTCTAACTGCTCACTCACCCCCACCCTCACTTAAATAAAAAAGGTCCCAAATCATACATATCAACACTATAATCATCATCATGATATTTTAACATATGTGAATTGTGACTATTTCAGTGGTTCCCAACCTTTTTCAAGCCGCGACCCACTTTTATAGTAGCCAAGTAATCCGCGACCCCCTTTTATAGTAACCAAAAGATCCGCCGCCGCCACATTTGCATAAAAATTTTTTTTTAACAGAGTAAAGAAAACACATTAAATACAAAATTATATTATATTAAGTACATATGTTACATTATGTATATTATACTACATTATATATTAGATAAATTATAGGATATTATAGATGCTAACAATATTAGTAGAATATTGCAATATGTATAGCCATGTTGAAATATAAAAGCGTTGGAAACATTTGGTATGAAATTCCTTATAAAAATAATTGCAACTAAAAATAGTTGCAGCGACCCCCCCCACCACGTTAGGAACCGCTGGACTATTCTATTCTATTTTTGAAGTGGGGGTTGGTGAACACTTCAAGATGGTCCGATTTGAAGTCAGGTTATGTCACTGGTAATAACGAATGTGAACAATATGATTAGGGCCCTGTCACTACCTCCTAGGAGGTGGTGGCCCTGCACGGGTGATAGGCGACTAGGTTCTGAATGACTGTCAGACAGGACACTAGAGCCAATTACTCAATCATTAATATAGAAAAAAAGCGTTGCTATAAATGGTACAGATGTTATATAGGGTATACTAAGTCGTCGTTAAGTGATATGTTTAACACACAAAAGAAATGACTTCCTATTTTTTTTTTTACATGCTTTGTATCTTTTATATATTCTTCTGCATGTTTTGTATATTCTGTTATATGTTTTTTTATATTCTTTTGTATGTTCTTGTAGTAATTCCGCTGCCATATACAATTGGTCGTAATAACCGCCGTCGTTATAAACCATTGTTCCTCTCAACTTTTTTTCCACCTGCACCCTTTTTATCATACCTCAGGATATTGTTCCCCACTTCAAAGATTTCTTTTTTTTTAGACAGTTTGCTACAATTTGAGTACGTCATTCCTCCTCCTCGATTGAGAACTCGATTTCCACTGTAAATGCAAATTACAAAATACTACATGATTACGTTTAAAAAATGAGAGAAAGGTAAATATCCGGTGCTATGGAAATCATATAAGTTCCTTTGTAAATCTGCAGTTTGGCAGGTCGCGGGTGTCGCTTCATTCTCATGATATTGAGGCGTAATTTAGTTTATAGTAATAATTAACATTCAGTGGCGCACCCAGACATTTTTTTTCGGGGGATTCATCCATCAATTAGAAGGAGGGTAAATTACTTTTACGAAAAACCGATCTTTGTGTATAATACAAAGTTTTTTTGATTATTATTTTAGATTGGGGGGAGGTTAACCCCCAAACCCACCCCTTGGATGCGCCAATGTTCACATTATTGCTAATAAATTTGTAATAACTTAAAATAACGTTACGTTTTAATAATGATGCTGTTGATTACTGATTGAAAAGCTGCTACGTTTGTGATGGCGAACTAATCTATGGTCATATGTCAAAATTAAGTATTAAAAAAGGGCTAAGTTTTAATGGCTACCTGCACAATTTTGAGGTGGAATAGAACATTAGACTGCTGTCCCGATCGATTCCACACATTCACTTTCGATCAGCACGCGAATCGCTCCCCCCCCTAAATTCCAATATCACTTGGTATGCGGACTGCGATGCACGACTGACGGAATTCCCTATTTTTATCCCTAAAATGTATTTATTCCCCATGGCAACATAAGTATGGGAAATAAGCAATACTGTGCAGCCACAAGCACTGTTATTTATACTTTCACTTATTACTTTAATTCGCCATACTGTGCCAAACAGCACAGAGGATTGATTACAATGGTAAAGAATTTAATAACTCCAGTCCTATTTCTTCAGTAGTTTCATATCCGTATCGCATAACAGAAGGTTGAGAAGGATAAACTGTCATTCGAGGAAATCGGTTTATCCCTGAAATGGCAGAAAAAGGGGAAAATATAATCTCCAACAGGATAATTTTTCATTTCGTATTTGGCATTAGGAGGACATTCATATACAGAATAACCTCGTTCAAAAACGGGGAATTTTTCTTGATTCCCATTTCGTACAAATTCCTTGGAGATTACAGAAGTATTATTTTAGAAATTAAGCTCGTTTCAGGTCAGGGAGAAATATCCCATAATATAAATTCCCTACGTGGACGCAGGGAAAACTCCCTCCTTCCATCTCCTTGCTAATAAATAATTATCGAGGGAAAAAACATCAAAAAAATGTTAAAAAATGCACCAACATAGGGAAAAATTTTAAATGGCTGTTAATTAATCTGGAGGCGCTTTACTTTGAACTAAGCTCCATTTTTCCTGATCACTGTTATTAATCCCAAAAAAGACCAGTACCACAGGAAGAAGTGTTCGAAATTTTCCCTTTTTCCCCCGGCTAAGGGAACATACCATAATGGCTTCACAACCTAGCTAAAATTGTATTACTAACAGTAAGACTAATGCCACCACCATACCATCTTAAAGAAAATGTAAATTGCTAAAGCACAACGATCAGAAATGGCATTTGGTTATTGTTTTGTTTGTTTATGGTTTTACAGCTCAAGGACTACAATGGTCATGCTACGCCGGGGCCTACTGTTGTTCGAGGAATCCGAAGCTCTTTAAGGCCTAGTTAACCAAACCCCGGACTACAGTGAGCAGTGTGATCTTTATGAGATCTCTGAGTAAGCGTTCTTTGCACCGTTGGGAGTCGAACCCGAGTTAACGGCGCACTAGGCGAACACGTTACCACACTGCGCCACCACAGGGCCCATTCAGTTATTGCAAACTTGAGCAAAGTGGCATTGGACAAATCAGAAACCTTGCGCGAACTATATTTTATATAACTCCTATATTAACATATCATCGGCTCTTAATACCCACACCTTCTAACCAAAAATCTGTGCCATATTAATTAAACACTTACCGAAATTAAACGCTTGAACCTTCGCCGACATGAAAGTGAACGCTTGAGTTTTAAAGGGCTGTTTCAATGTTCTAGATCTTCTACGATACTTTACACATGATATCTACACATACTTCTGATATCTTCCTTTTAACAGCTGACTTGTATCTTCTTACTGACTGACATCTTCTGATATCCTCCTCACTATTAGGTAACCCAGAAATTGCCAATGGCTATTTTCATAACAATTTTACTTCCTCAAGATTTTTTTGCATCAGGCTTCGGTTGTTCCAGAAGAAGGATTTTGCATGGTGTTAGAATTTTGTTGCAGATTAGTGTCTGTTTTTATTTTTATTTTTTGCTTTCTTTTACTTTTATTATTTATTTATTTATTTATTTTACATGTTGAGATATACCGTTCTTTGTAATTTGAGGTCAGCTTTGGTTGATACCTCAATTTAAATTTAGTTTTGATTCTAGGAGTGTAAAATTCTTGGAACTTTGAATTTTGATGTTTGTAATTTTGTTGAAGTATTTTATTTTTGTACTACAAAAAATTTTTTTTTTGACACGTCGTTGGTTCATTTTTTATATTAAAATGTCTAAAATACTTTAAATGTTTTATGTATTTGTAATATTATGTGCTGAATAAATATATTTAAGAATAACTTTAATATTTATAATTAGGTTGATATACATATATATACACACACATGGTTCGACAAATCGTGGCGAGCCATACTGTGTGTACGTGTGTGTGAACTTCCATTGCTCGCAGAATCTTGCTCTAGCGCAGTGGTTCCCAATCTGGGGGTCGCCACAATCCTATTTTTAGTTGGAATTATTTTTATAAGAAATTTCATACCAAATATTTCCAACCCTTTATATGTCAACATGGCTACACACATTGCAATATTCTACTAATTGTTGTTAACTTTATATCTATAATATACATTAATATAATATATAGTGTATATATAATTTATAATTAATAATATAGATAATTAATATAGTATACATAATTAATACATATAATTAATATAATATACATAATATATATAATTAATATAATATATATATAAAATATGAAAATTAATATAATATACATAATATATATAATTTCATAGTGTAATTTTATATTTAATGTGTTTTCTTTACTCTGTTAAAAGAAATATTTTTATCGTGCAAATGTAGCGACGGCGACAAAGGGTCTAAATTACTTGGATACTATAAAAGTGGGTCGAGGCTTGAAAGGTTAGGAACCATTGTTTTCCAGTAGGGTTATTTTCTGCAACGTTTCAAACTACCTTTCCTAACCTGACCCGGAGTGCTATATGTCATAATTTAATTTGAATCAGACACTAAATGGTAATTGCTTAAATCACTCACTTGTCAATGAAAGGTGATTAAAACTGGGAAGGCCCCAAAAAAATAACAAATTTTTAAACTCGTGTGTTGGCATTTCAAGCGGTAATCTACTCAACAAGTCCGTGAGCTGGAATATTTTCCAACTTTGAGGCCAAAATTAAGGGAGCCACCAAAATCAGAAGCGTAATTCAAAACCTTCTGTGTAACAAACCTAACAGCCTATTATTATTTTAATAAATTATCACAAGAAGAAGAGAGAAACTAGTTCTAGGCATCGTCCGTAAAGCTTTAAAAAGGGAACAGTAAACGCAGCACGTGGATTTCTGATTTTGGCATTAACAAAACGCCCGTTACATCGTCAGCGCTTAGGGTAGTAACTCGATTCCATTAATCAAGCTTATTGGCATCCTGCAAGATAACACTCATTAAAATCCAGCGTGCTTCAGAGGTATTCTTTCTTTATGTTAAACTTTTGAGATATACACTTCTCTATGAGGCATTTATAATATAACCAGAGCTGTAGTTAGGCTGGGACTATAGCAGGCTGAGCCTCTGGAAATGTAGTCCTCCCCCAAGAAATATTTTTCTCAAAATCAAATATTGTAGAATTTTATTTTAATTTTTTATGAAATCATACATGACAGTAAAATTATTCTTTGACGTTAAAATGTAAAAATAGCTTTCTACGGTAGATCTTATTGCGCATATATATATATATATATATATATATATATATATATATATATATCCCCCACCCCAGAGGTTTGGCGGTATGGGGAATTATAGAGAGGTATACTAAAATTTATAAGTTTTTAATGCAAAATTTATTTTAAGAAATTTATTTATTAATTTTAAATATATTAGTCTACTTATATATTTAGTGTTATTAAATATATTAATAAAATACATCAAAACATTAACGAATTTTAATACACCTCTGTAGCTTTCTGAGCCCCCCCCCGCAAATATCCACGGATGGTACGTTCCAAGAGACCAACCAAGGCTGCCCGAAACAAAAAATAACAACAAATCCTCTATATTAGTCACTTTTCGTTTCCGTACATACTTTTGATAAAATTCAATAAATTACTCACAATAAGACAATTATAACTATTACCAACACTAACTATTGAGAAAAATAATTACAATCATTACCAACTCTAAATAATAATAAAAAATATATTGCACATTATATTATGCTTGCCCCCCCTCTCTCTCTCTCTCCCTGGCTTAATAGAATTCTGAGGTTTCAGCTTAACGTTTAAGGGACAATGGAGTAATGAAAAATATCTTATGCACACACTGTTTGAACACAATTTTATACATTTATTTCTTAAAAAATACGTTTGATACGGTATGTTGCTTTGCGCTGTTATTTAGTAGAATTCAGGGTTTAACACTAGCGCTGCGATAACACGGCAAAAATTGTGAACAGATAGAACGCTAGAGGCTAACTGGATACGAGTAAAAAAAAAAACTAAGCACGTAGACCAAAAAGACATGAATTATGTATTGCAGACAATGGTGCAGAAGGTTTCACTGCATTACTCAGAATAGCACGCAATTTGAAACTTCTGAATCGTTTATTTCTGAAATTTTCCATTTAATATTTTCCGATCGCGGTAAACTGCGCATAACCTAATCCACAAATATGAGGATCCTACTTTAGTCTAAAAAATCGTCCTGTAAATAAAATCTTATAAAAAATGCAGTATTTCAGAAGTAAATAAATAAAAATCTCTCTGAAAGCCCTTTCTACCTAAGATAGGAATTCCACAAGACGCAATTTGTAACCCAATTTCCTTCAATTTGTTTATTAATGATATTAAATTAAAGTGGGCGACCTCCGAATTTTAAGTTTTGTTCTCATAATTTTTACCGCATCAAAATAAGTGATCATTTCAATACGAACCGATTGTGAATAGATACAAAATTGAAAAGAAAAAAGTCAAACATTTCAAAATGTTATTTCTTCAAATAATGATGGAATATTTCATCTTTCCGGAAGAAAAAAAATATTCCTCTTTTCTTACATGCTTATTCTCTATCCGGATAAATAATAGCAGCAATTCCTTTCCGTTCCAAAATCTCTGTGCTCGCCAAAATTTGTCTTTGGGATAGCCCATCACATTCCTTATCCTCTTAAAATACACAAAGTTAACTTCTGAAGGAAATGGTTCCTCCGTCCATTATTCACAGTTTGAAATTCATTCACTTTCAACGCCAGACGTTCAAGAAATCTACATCATACTTGTCACCTTTTCTCTTTGTCTACTTTCTCGTTATTTTTCCATTATCTTCTTGCTTTTAATTTTATTTTCCCGTTAATGGTTTTTCTTTTTGTCTCCATTTTATTCTCGTTTTCATTAGTTTTTATTTTTCACCTTTTCTCATTAGTTTTATTTTTTCACCTTTTCTCATTAGTTTTATTTTTCACCTTTTCTGCTAGTTTTATTTTTCACTTTTCTCTTTGTTTACTTTTTCATTAGTTTTATTTTTCACCTTTTCGCCTAGTTTTTATTTTTCAATTTTTCTCTTTGTCTACTTTCTCGTTATTTTCCTTTATCTTTTGCTTTTAATTTATTTTTCTGTTAATGTTTTTCTTTTGTTCCATTTTTTTTATTTTCATTTTCTCATTAGCTTTTTATTTTTCACCTTTTCTTTTTTCATTAGTTTTTATTTTCACCTTTTCTCTTTGTCTACTTTCTCGTTATTTTTCCATTATCTTCTTGCTTCTAATTTTATTTTCCCGTTAATGATTTTTCTTTTTCCATTTCTTTTTATTTTCATTTTCTCATCAGAGATAAGAATTTTGCTGGTTATAGTAAGCCCTGGCCATTTTTTTTTATGTTGTTCTTATGCTATGTATTTTTCATGTTATTTCTTTTAATCGTTGCATAAAACATGGTTTAACTTGTTTATCTTCTGTTTGAAGTTTTGTACGTTTGTTTCACGCCTGGTTCTGTTCAGAGGTAAACTGCATGATTTGCACTGTTAACAGAACTGTTCTTAGTTTGTTCTGTCAATAGAGCTACTGCACTAACAAAATATACATAATAAAATTTAAAAATAAACATAAAAATATACCTAAATATAAATTAAATTGCTGATTTACAAAGGTAGGTTCCGTTTTATTAATGTAGCAAAATCTCATCCAATTTCCCAACTTCGAGCACATTTACGAATGGTCAAATTGACTTAAACAGGCATGGAAACGGGTCATTTGAGGATACGGAACTATTAGTTCATTTCGTTCTCTACGTAATCAAGTTGGTTGGTTGGGTGTATTTTTATGGCGCAAGGATGGCAGTAGTAATTCTGCCAAACGAGGTGAGGCCGTACACACGGTTTAGCTATGCAATAAAGCAAGGACATACATATGCGGCACAAATATAAATCTGCTTTAAATTACAAGGAAGGATTCTTCGTTCTATAAAGAAATCCATATATGCTATTACGAAATTCGTTAAATGTGCCTTCGTTTGTGGGTGTTATGACGCAAGGACAAGGAAGGTCATGTTATGCAGGTTTGAATTCACCTAATTTTCACGTTTACCAAGTACCCAACGATTTTCGGAACACCCTGTCTTATAGAAATGACCAACTCTGAGACGACATGTAGGCTGTTTGGTAAACCCTTTAGCAAATTGTGAGGAATTTAATTGTTTGGGAAATAAAATCCACTGTCGTTCGAAATTCTCACTGAATTATACACGCTTTGAGAAATTTATGCGGAAATCTCTGTCAATGCTTCTATGGAAATTTGTATAGACATTTCTGTGAAAATTTGCATAGGTATTTCTGTGGAAATTTCTGTTAATTGTTTTGCGGATATTTGATAAGTTACCAAAAATAAACGAGATGTGTTTGTGACGGAACTGAAACTGCGGACAACTTAACGTTCGCTTTCTTTTTGGTTTTACGGCTCAAAGACTACAGTGGTCATGCTGCGCCGGGACCTACTGTTTTCCGAGGAATCCGAACCTCTTAAGGCCTAGGGAACCAAACCCCGGACTACAGTGAGCAGTGCGATCTTTATGAGATCTCTGAGTAAGCGTTCTTTTTGCACTGCTGGGAGTCGAACCCGGATTAGCCGCGCAATAGGAGAACGCGTTACCACACTGCGCCACCGCAGGGCCGCAAACAACTTAACGTACTGTTGAGGATAAAAGGTGCGTATGGCGAAGTAATAAATCATCGTCGCCAAGCTAGAGTTTCACAATCAAGCATGCTGTCTCCTTCAGGTGCTTCGCATTACTGCAAGATTGTTCATTTGTATACATTTATTTGCGCTTCCAGTATTTACATATGTAATATTTATTAGTGCCTGCAGCAGAGGTGAAGCCAGGACCCCCAACTGAGGCGCTAAAATTAATTCACTGTTTTAGCAAGATCTGGGGATAAAATCTTTTCAAAATAGCCTGTAAAATTTGTCAAGGGAGGCCTACAACCTCCTTAACCGTCCCCCTTGGCTACGCCCTTGGTCTGCAGTATCCATTTGTGTTGGAAAGCGCAGAACTTTATTTTACATCGCATAAATTGTTTTTTCTAATACCCACTATCGTTGCAAACAAATAAGTCAACGCAGTGCCTGGTCGCATATGTAGTGTTTGGTTGCATATGCAGTGTTTGGTTGAATATGTAGCGTTTAGTTGCGTATGTAGTGTTTGGTTGCAAATATAGTGTTTATTTTCATCTGCAGTAGTTGTGTCTAAAAGCATATACAGTGAAACCTGTCTAAGGCAGAAACTCACGGGACCGGAAAAAAATTCCGTAGTATGCAGGTTTCCGCCTTATGGAGGTTACATGCAAAACAAATACATACATAGTTAAATTCAGTGGTAAGAGATGACTGGATATGCTATTTTTTTTCTTTGTCTTATCTTGCGAACTTTAAGATTATATTTATTTTCCTTTTGATAAAAATATTTATTTTATCACTGCATTTTATTTTTATTAATTTTTGCACTATTTTGTGGTTTTAGTAGTTACGATCAATATGGTGCAAAATTTCATGCAAACTATACATGCTTATTCTATACAAAAAGTCTATTACGTAAGCTTAAATTGTAACGATAAAGTACCTCCCTTGTAAAGATAATGATTCCCTTGTAAAAATAATGTTTCCTTTGTATAAAGATACTCTCCCTTGCGGTGGGTTTATCCATGAATTGATAAAGTGGATATGAGTGACTTTTCGTTCTGGTTAATAATGAACGTTTTTATTTAAGAAGTGGGTGGCACTGGCATACGTAAGAGGGGTCGATTATGATTGTAACCCCATTGCGATGAAATTGTATATAGTATACATGTAAATACAATGGAGTTGTAGCTCTGTAACCCCCCATTGTAAGCCTGTAACCCTCCCCTTATGAACTTTCTGGGTATGCCTATGGTGGGTGGGTGGTGTGCAAAATGGTGGTCAGACAAGCGTAGGCAGAAAGTTCATAAGGGGGTTATAGGCTTAATGGGAGGGGTTACAGAGCTACAACTCATATATTCCTATGTTAAATATACAAAATTTCATTGCAATGGT
>QLNU02015270.1:69406770-69453191 GCA_006491805.2 Dysdera silvatica
ACTGAATCTCCACAACAGCTTATGGCGGCAGATTTCAGTGGTCACAATTTGTGGTGAATCGTTGCAGACAATATTTGAAAAACCTGAGAAAGAGGGATCCAATAGAACTTTAGGAAAAGAGGATTATCCAAGGTATTACAGAGTGACCAGAACAGAAAAAAAACCAGACAAACTTTAGAGCTTTCTAGCCGGTATAATAAGAAGAACACTTTTTTGCATTATGTCCCGTGCTTTCGAAAGTTAAACAACAAATTCAAATTGTGTACTGTTTTTCAATAATTTTCATGTTTTCAGCAACGTCAAACGAATGTGCTGCTGTTTTGGAGTTGTTTCGTTAAGGTCTTCGTCAATGTGAAATTGTTCGAGGTTTCCCGCCAAACCGTGTCTGATGTCATTAAGCGTTTCTATGAGCTCGGCTACAAAGGCGACCGCCCCGGAAGACGAAGAAAGCAAACTGTCAACACCTCTGCCGACCGTCAGACCATCCGGAAGCGAGTGAAGAGAAATCCGTGGGTCTCAATGAGAAAAATCGCTGGAGAGACCGAAATGAAACGTGAATCGGTGCGAAAAATAGCGAAAAATGAGCTGAAACTCAAACCCTACAAGCCTCAAAGTGTTCAACTCCTCACGTTTGAAAACAAGCGAGTCTTGCTGCAAAGATTCCGACAACTTCAACGCCAGGCCGAAGGTACGCGCTGGGAACGTACGCTCTTCACAGATGAAAAGCTTCTTACGGTCAAACAGGTTCATAATCACTAAAACGACAGGAACTGGTCCACAGAGCCTCCCGGCACCTCAGCCATTGTCGAACACTGCCAAAAACCGCAGTCCGTCATATTCAGAGGTGGAATTTGTGCCAGCGGCAAGACACCATGGTTTTCATGAAAAAGGTGGTAAAAGTCAACAAGAACGTGAACCGACGCGACATTTTAGAGACCGTCGTACTTCCGTGGGCCCAGCAGCATTTCGACGATGCGGTATGGACCTTCCAATAAGACTCGACGCCAGATCATAGAGCTAAAACAACCCAGGAGTGGTATAGGCTCCATTTTCCTCTTTCATCACTTCGCAAAAATGGCCGCTGTACTCACCGGATTTAAACCCGATAAATTATAGCGTGTGGGCACTTTTGTAGGCTAGGACTTAACATTAACACGTTTGATTTCGCAAAATCACAAGGCCTAAAAGAGCTTGCATATTCAACTACAATCTCTAATAACACATAAATTTACCAATTCTTGCTGGAACTCTTCATTGGAGATTTTTACTTGCAGAAGACGGCAACGTCATATATACTCGTGTTTATAAAAATTGCAACACCATGAAGGACTCGTGTGAATTGAATGAAATTTAATGTACAAACGACCTGTGTTGATACAAATAAACGATTAAAATTACAAAACAAAAAACAATATTACATGTCGAAAATCAGTATTTGGTGAAGCCACCACGCGCTGCAATAAGTGATGCTATACGACGTGGCATGGAATCAAACAGATGTTGAATGTGTGCCTGAGGAAGAGCATTCCAGATTGCTTGTATGCGACCCCAAAGTTCATCTGTAGTAGCTATGGGACGAGGATCACGAGCGAGACGCCGACCAACGAAATCCCACACATGTTCAATCGGCGACATATCCGGCGAGTAGGCAGTCCAAGGAAGAAGCTGTGTTTGAACTGTATCATAACGCTGGGAGTTCGTCCACTATGACGTTGGATAATGCACTCCGGAAGGTGGCGTTCACCGGTATAGCGTCTAACACAGATGCGGCCATCACTGTACCCCAAATTAAAGCGGGATTCATCAGAAAACACCACTTGTTGCCAATCAGCACGCCAGTCTCTATGTCCATGAGCCCATTGTAGCCGCAGGCGATGATGGTTTTGCGTCAGAGGGATCCTGTATAAAGGAACTCTTGCACGCAGTCCACGGTGCAGTAGACGCCGACGAATTGATGAAGCACACAATGATACACCTGTAGCAGTGCACCAACGTTCTGTCAACTGTCCAGATGAAGCAAAACGGTCCGTCACCGCCATGCGGACCAGGTGTCTATCATCCCGTGCTGACGTCACCTTTCGGCGTCCACTCCCGGATTTCTGAGTTGTCTGGTTCTCTTGAACCCACTGCTTCCACACTCGCATCACTGTGCTGCTGTTACGCCCCATACGAGCTGCTATTGCACGATAAGAAAACCCTCCTTCACGAAGGCCGATCATTCGTCCCCGTTCAAACTCCGTAACTTGCTGAAATGTCGCCCTCTTTCGTCGTAGAGGCATAGTGACGTCTCATGTAACGTTTACCACTAGCAGATAACCATACACGCCCCGCTACAGCCCTCTATTTATACGGATCCATCAGCAGTTCAGAGGGTGCTGCTCAGCCCACGCATGCGTGATGACTCTGAAATTCTAATCATTTGAATAGCATACCCTAATTTGCATTTCCTGAAAGTTTCAGCTCAATCAAGTGATTCCTTCATGGTGTTGCAATTTTTACAAACATGAGTTTACATATGTTAGTCTCTCTCTCTCTAGGGGTGGTGACCTTTCGTGCGCCCCGGTGCCTAATTTTAGAAAATCAGATACCATCACTAATTTTGTAGGTACCTCTGGTTTTGAATTCTACTTTACTCCCCTCCGCTCCGTCGTCTTCCAATAATGATGTTGCGGTAACGTGTCAGCCTATCATGCAAATAATTCAGGTTTGAGCCTAGAGCTTACAATTTTCTATACCATATACGTTTCCTTAATACCGTATTCTTCTTTTCTATATAGCATTAACTACTCCTGTACTTTTGAACTGAAAAATACAGGATCCGAGTCTCGGGGTTCTGACTTGTCGAAGGTCTCCGCGGCGTCCATGGCTCCACTATCTTCGCTTTTGGCTGTGTAGGGTATTTGAGCGGTTGGCTGAAGTTTTTGAAAGACAGGATTACACTTTACACTTCCTTCTTTTCTCCTTGAAGACTGACAACCTTTTCAGCATTCTTCAGATCTCCATTTGGAGTCTAAACTTTTCCTATCTCATATTGGTCTTAGAACCTACCACTTCTGGAAATACATTGCCGCTTGTCCGGCCAACTTTTCCAAAAATTCCCTGATGCACACAAACACTACTTTTTTTTTTTTTTACCGATCCGTATCTCAAGGTTTGAAGCGCTAGATGGGGGAGATTTGGATTCCTCGAAAAACTGTAGTTCCTAACTCAATATGATCCTAATTGCCATTCCACCGTAAGACAAAAACATTACCTATTACTTAAATAAATACCATTACTACTAACCCATAATTATAATCTTACTATTATAGATAAACGTCTGCATCGTCTGATAATTAACTATATCTAAAGTACAATATAATGGAAGCTATACTTCTGCTTTCTTCTAAAATATTAAAGCAAGTTATTAGAAGAAAGTATTATACCTAATATATTAAAAACCCAGTGGCCTAAAAACCAATGGAAAGTAGAGCACGGATTACAAGGACTGCAGAGTAGTAGAAACGCAAATATATGGTACTTGTTTCGGGATAATGACAGGCAGAGATCGAAGGGAAAACGAAAGCAGAAGCAGTCAACCAGAATAGAAGACGTCCCATCCTACATTATTAAAGCAACAAGCAAGTAAGAGCAAATAACCGACGACAAAAAAGGTCGATATTTAAATTTAGGTTTCAATTAACATTAATTCGCAACTCTCTAATCCGCAGCTCTCTAATTCGCAACTCTCTACTTCGCAACTCTCTACTCCGCAACTCTCTAATTCTCAAGTAACTCGGTAGATTTGTAACGTTAACAATAGCCATCATTATTGCATTTACGGAAGACCTTTGCCTTGTCCTTTTCATTGCGTATAGACAGGCAGACAGGAAAGCCAAAAGCAATAGCGGGTTCAATATCTATTGAAACCCGCCAATAACTGGATTTCGTGCCAATAAGTACACCCCCCAAACCCACCCTTGGCAGATACTTAACAATACTGTTGTGTCCAATAGTTTTTGCAGTTAGCTAAGGACGAAATGTTGTCAGTCGTTTCTCCACAGACAGGCGACTAACATCTCCATGACACGTTTAAACGATGTGGTTACACCCGATTATACGTGTACAATACGAGCACGCTCGCTTGGGAATCGAACCCAGACGCAGCGAGTCGAAAGGCGGCGATTATACTCACTGGAGTACGCACCGATAAAACTACTCAGGTTTCTCTAGATGTTTAGGGCTATAAAATAAGTTCCACACAATTCGCAAGTAAGTTCGTTATAAATGAACTCTACTACTTAGTATGCTAACTAGCTTCGTACACTAAAGAGTTAAGTAGATGTGGCAAGTAGTAATGTTATAAGTAGCAGTGTAGGTTTGCAATTAAAAATTGGTGTAGATGAAATGACCAACGAAACAAAGGAGTTAATACTAGTAATAACTTGAAAAGGCCGTGTGAGAAAGTTAAAAAAAAAGTCAAAGGTTTTTTGGAAAAAATTACGAATTTATTTATATGAATAAGTTAGTTACTTGACTAATATGAATGAAGAAATATATAAAAATAGATACTAAGTGTTTAATGGTTAATATGATCGCGAAAAAGAATGGGTCCGGTTCTGTTAATTGTTTTGAGAACAGATTAAACAGTTGCAAATGTGGGGTCAATGGTCCACACGTTTCATGTGAAGAGAGAACATGGTTTATGAGGAGCTAGATGAGTTAATAAATGATGTACTCAAGAAATGGCACAGTTATTAGAATGGGTTTTAAATGAAGATCTTGGCGAAGACGGTGAGAAGTATAAAAGCTATCGAAAAATGAAGGATATGGGGAAAGAAAACAAAGCAGAGTAAATGAATACTTATGTGAAAAGACACTCTAAACGTGGTTGACAAGTTCCCTTTGGAAAAGAAAGGGAAGTCTTGTAACTCATAGAAAGTGAACGTTATAAAACTGAAATCGACGTAGATGACAAGATAAAGTCCAGATCAAAGGAGAGATAGAAAATTCGTACTGATGGTGAAATCGTGCATCTGACGACAGTGAGGTATTTACTCTGTCTACATCGGCTTTTAATATATCCAGATATTAATAAACAAGCGCCTTAGGTCGATATTTAAATTTAAAGGGCTTTAATTAACATTAATTCGCGGCTCTCTAATTCGCGACCCTCTCTCTAATTCTCAAGTGACTCTGTATGTAGGTTTTCAAGTAGTATTTCTACTGTGGGAGTCCAAGTGGTAAAGAACTTCTTTTTAGCCTTGCGATGACGTAATGGCAACGTGCTTGGTTACCATGCAAACGACTCGAGTTTGATTCCTGGAAGCTCTTGAAGAATCTGGAACCCCGTAACCTTAGCTGTTCTCGCGTTATAAAGCATAAATGAAGCAGTACATAAGCATGTTGGAACCACTTTACACTACGCACAATTCAACACATCGGAGAGGCTTCCATAGCTCATTTGAAGAACAATCGCTTTAATTAGCTACCTTTTATTACGCAAGGACAACGATGGTCATACTGCGCCACGAATTTCAGTTTTTTCAGGGATCCGCACCGTCGTTCTCTCGGAGATCAAACCCCGAAATACGGATCGATGGAAAAATAAAAAACACTCGCCACTATGGAGACTCATAACCGGGTATTTGTACTCGGTAGAGCATATAGGAAACGAAATACGGGAACTCCTATACAGAAAAGCAAAATATAAGCACGCTTAAGGCTGCGTCAGTGGCGTGGGGAAGGGGGGAAGGAATTATGGGCTCAAGCCCCTCTCACTGGATATCAAGGCATACCTTTATTCTTAACGCCAAATCACAGAATCATTTCGGCTACTTAACCCCCCATACTTTTTGAACGGCTGCGCCCCTAATCTACATTTCCTATTACTATCATTATAAGCATAGAGCTCTCATTTTTAAACAGTTTCTTACGACATAACGTAACTGCGTAACGTCCTCCCTTGCCAACTACTAACGGCCTTGTAACATCAACTAAACGACTATAATTTCCATCGTTATACATCGTTAAACAGCAGCAGAAGCCAACAGCACACGCTGAATGAAGTATGGCCAATTGTAAAATGGCTGAGTCACTACCTTTGCATGCCGAAGCATAAATAACATTCTAATGAGCTTATAACGAGTTTGATATGCGTTCGCAGCAAAGATATGCCTCGCCATACAGAACAATCTGCTGCAGAAACAAGAAGAAGATGTAATTTTGGACATAGCTTTGTTTGTTATGGGGCGTAACGCAATCTGAAAAAAAGTACTTCCTCGTTACAGACAATTCCCACTTTATATTGTTATATATTTAGTTCCGTCTAGACCAGCAATTTGCAATCTTTTTTATCTAGCAGCACACAAAATTAATTTATAAAATTCTACGGCAAACCAGAAAAAATTACAGTCGGGTATGGCATGCTTGAAGATGGTGGCGGCACCGGGTGGAAGGCATCCCTACAGCACACCGGTCGAAAATCGCTACTTTAGACCAGAGATGCAAACTTATACGGATTTTAACTCCACCTTACAGTTTTACGGATACCAAAAGTCGATACCAAAAAATCTACGAAAAACCTCATTCAAGATCCTCATGTGCAATTTTCTACCGGCCCCTCAAAACTTCATTTTTTAATGGTTTTTTTAATGAAAAAAGACGCACTTTGCAGATGGCCCGTGCTTTCCCTGTTTGGACGCAAAGCTTCCCACTTGTCCCCTCCCGTCTATCCAGCATATATCATAAGGAACCAAACACATTGGGATTTCCCGTCGCGCTGTGTGGATCAGCCGAGAGGGAGAATAAAATCAGTTATTTGAAGCCTTTTGTGTATGTGTTTGGATATGGACTGTTTCCGTGTTATTCCTTACGTCTAGCTTTGTGTGCGAAAATTATTTGAATTTGGATTAAAACAACGAAATGAAACGCAGCCGTGATTGTGAAACAGCTAAAACGAAAGGACAGACAAAATTCTCGGCAAGTGTATCGTAATATTTGTCGTAAGAAATGGCCGGTTATGAAGCATAAAATTTTTTTACATTTTTTTCGTGGACCTACCGCGTTTTGAGTAACTTTTTACTCGCAGCATTTTATTAAAATTTCAGAAAAATGTTCTTACAATACTTTAGAAAATAGCGTGCGATTTGCGCCGAGATTTTGCGGCATATATTTCGGGATATTTCCCCCTTATGCTTTCGTTATCTACACACGCAGAGGCGTGCAGATTAATTTAAAAGTAAATTTACCTATTAAATAAATTTAATTAATTTGCGTAATTTATAATTCTATTCTGTGAAAAAACGCTACCTGGTGCTTGTTTGTAGAAGTTAAAAAAATAATAATAATTTAATGATTTGACTTAAAAAACGATTTTAACGTTAATTAACGAGTGATGATTTCTTTCGATGCACGATTTCATTCTTGATGCGAGGCCTATCGGTAAAATTGTGAAATTTTTCAAATGTACTGTAATTAATGACTGTTGGTCATTTTTTAGTATTTTTCCATCAAAAATGAGAAACTTCGTCCTGATACATCACCTACTGGCAGTTCACGAAATAGGCGGTCGTTGGTCGTATTTCGCATCTATAAATTTCCATCCAAAGAAATGGTATGTCTGCAGTGGACAGTGGGCAAGTTTCGTTGACAAAAGCTAATTTGCGTATTTCAACAATTTTAGCTTTTCAAGAGAAGAACAGGGAAGAGGTTTCAAAATTACAAAAAACGAAACAAAGAACTTGATGTTTATGAACTTTTACTTTTTCAATAAAACATTTTACTTTTCATTTTTATTGTGCTCATTCATTTGATTAAACTATTTTTTACCTACTACAAAACATACGTGAAAACCAATTTTCCTGTACAAAATATAAAATTGCGGTGTTTACTTTCTACAAAGCTGGTGCAAACGTTTTTGTTGCTTCTACAAAACTGATGGAAAAAGTTTTTTTTCTCTACAAAACCGATACCGAAAGCCATTTTTCCTGCTACATAACTGATGCAAAAGGTCATTTTTCCTACGACAAATGGTATTAGTGAAAGTGTGATCACTGTATAAATGAATAAACGTACAGAGTTGAGTCACATTATTGGGAATAGTTGCATAATGTTTCAAGGTGAGGGGGAGGTACATATATTGCTCTGTAACGATGCAGATGCTTTACTTATAAAAAATCTTTTTGCAGGAATTAAAAGAATGCGGTTTTAGGGAAAACTACGGAAAATTCTTGACTTTTTTACGGACGACTACTTTCTCAGGTTATCATCTCTGCTTTAAACAATAAAAATATTTTGGAAAACTGATAAGAATAAATTTTAATTCAAAAAAAAAACAAAAAAAAATTAAAGAAGTACGCGTATAACAATCGGGACCTAAAATAACGTTGAACTATCGCCATATTCTCTTGAGGAAACAAACCAGCGGAAATAACATTTCGAAATCGTCTATTGGTTAGATCCATAAGCAAGGTGTACGCAGAAAGTTCATAGGGAAAGCTATAGGCTTATTTTGGGGCGCACAAAGCTACTTCTTCATATGTACGTAGGCCAGTACTTAAGTTTTTGAATCTGGCAACACAAAAGACCACAGCTGTCATTATTAATATCTTTTTATAATTTCAACTCTCGCGTGAACATTGGATATTACGAAACCAGAATTGCTATAAAATTCTTTTTACACGGCGTTGCTTTAAAGTTAATGAGGTAGTGAAAAAACATGGATTTTAGTCGAAGGGATTTTAGAGCCACGATTTTTTACGTCTTTCGACAAGGTTTAACACAGCAACAGTATGTCGATCATATGAATTCGACTTATGGTTACAATTAGCAATGTTGTTTAGTTATAATGTTTAGATAGTTACAATGTTTGGTTATAATGTTTAGTTAGTTACAATGTTTGGTTATAATGTTTAGTTAATTACAATGTTTGGTTATAATGTTTAGTCAGTTACAATGTTTGGTTATAATGCTTAGTTAGTTACAATGTTTGGTTATAATGTTTAGTTAGTTACAACGTTTGGTTATAATGTTCAGTTAGTTACAATGTTTAGTTATAATGCTTAGTTAGTTACAATGTTTGGTTATAATGTTTAGTTAATTACAATGTTTGGTTATAATGTTTAGTCAGTTACAATGTTTGGTTATAATGCTTAGTTAGTTACAATGTTTGGTTATAATGTTTAGTTAGTTACAACGTTTGGTTATAATGTTCAGTTAGTTACAATGTTTAGTTATAATGCTTAGTTAGTTACAATGTTTGGTTATAATGTTTAGTTAATTACAATGTTTGGTTATAATGTTTAGTCAGTTACAATGTTTGGTTATAATGCTTAGTTAGTTACAATGTTTGGTTATAATGTTTAGTTAGTTACAACGTTTGGTTATAATGTTCAGTTAGTTACAATGTTTAGTTATAATGCTTAGTTAGTTACAATGTTTGGTTATAATGTTTAGTTAATTACAATGTTTGGTTATAATGTTTAGTCAGTTACAATGTTTGGTTATAATGTTTAGTTAGTTACAATGTTTGGTTATAATGTTTAGTTAGTTACAATGTTTGGTTATAATGTTTAGTTAGTTACAATGTTTGGTTACAATTAAGCAACGATTTACAACCGATGTAATGAATTCCATTTTAGATGTAAGAATCTCAGTGATGAATTTCATGAAGGTCGACCAAACACTGCTGTGACACCACAAAACATTGATGCTGTGCGACAACTAATCACTTTAGATCGTCATGTCGCATCTGGTGAAATTGAGGCATCTTTGAACAGTTCAGGGACCCGAGGGTATTCAATTTTACATGATCATTTAAACATCAAGAAAGTATATGCGCGTTGGATACCAGGCAATTTAAATCAAACTCAAAAGGATGCTCGTGTCAAATGATGCAAGGAAAATTTAAAAAGATTCAATTGTGGTGCCTCAAAATATATCATTGAGATTGTGACGCAGGAGATGAAAGCTGAATTTATTCCTATGAACTCAAAAAAAATTCACTGTTTGGGTGTTCCAAAATGAACCGAATCCTACAAAAGTTGTTAGTGCAGGAAGTGCTCCAAAAAAAAATGATTGCCTCGGTTTTTTTGGTTTTTTGTTTTTTGTTTTGGTAAATCCATTCATGTTGCAATCATTGCTTGGGAGGATCGTAGAACATTAAATGCTAATTGATATACGATAAGCTGTTTGCCAGAAATGGTTGCTGAAATCAGAGAAAATAACTCGAAATGTTGCATCGTTCTTTATCTTTATGACAATGAAAACTCACATACTACATTTCAAACTGTCAATTATTTGAAGCATGAAAACATTGATTCATGAGTCATTGCCCTTATTCACCTGACTTAGCACCCAATGATTACTTTTTATTCTTAACGATCAAAAATAAAATAGATGATCAACGATTTAACAGCCCAGAAGAAGCAGTTGAAGCTAAAAAAAATGACATGTCTCTGCCATACCAAAAAGTTTTTCGTGTAATTTAATACTTAAAAATTTCATTGACTTAATTCTTTCTAGTGTTTTTCCATTAAATTTTATATGTTTTTTTATTAGCATGGAATATTATATAATCATTTTTTTTCAGCATTTAGTATCAGATCGTTATCATAGAACCATTGTTGAATTAAATTTAATTTAACTTTTATCATGTTTGCCAGTAATTCAGTATTTGATCCATTTATATCATCAGCATTATCAACATTAAATTATCATCTAAATACATCAAATCATTTATTGCCAATAAAAAGAATAACGGTCCTAGTATAGTTCCTTGTGGAATACCTCTTAAATTAATCACTTTGTCTGACGATTTATTCTCTATTTTAACAATTTGGTATCGACCTTTAAAATAATTTTCTATAAGTTTAAACATTTTACCTCTTATTCCTAAATTAAGTAGTTTATCTTTTGGAATATCTCTGTTTATTAATTATTCGGTTTTCTGGATAACCGATTCTAAACAGGCATAGATTTAAAAGGAAATGGGTGCTATCAGGGTGTCTACTCAAGTTCCATTTCAAACTTCCCTGACTTTTCCACAGACCAAATCTTAATCGATTTCCAGTCGCTAATTACAGTAAACAACATGCAATGCACTAAAATTTGCGCAATCACAATAAGTTTCAAGGCCAGGAAATCGATTAACGCAAACCCCAAAGCCATTTATAACTCAATTATAGTGAATTTACAAATTCAAAAGCTGTATTAAAAAGTGTATTTCTTTACACAGAAAACTTGCACAAATTAAATATTTACAGCAACATTTCCATTTGGCCCTTTTCAAGTTCATTATAAAAGAGTTTAACTATATAATCGCAAAGCTGATGCTTCATCTTCTATTTCATTTAAAATGTGTATGACTATATATAAGGCAAAGGAGATTGGTATAATAAAAATTCCTTACAGATTAAATAATTTAGCTAAAAACACTTTTTGTTTTTCAAGTTTTAGTTATATATTTGGCAAACATTTTCTCCTGAGAAATATATAGGCTTAATAATTTTATATAAATTATATTAGTTTTGGTGAAAAATGGTAACTTTTGGAAGAAGTTTAGTCAAAAGTACAAGTTTTTCAAATTTTTCAGTAGGTAATGTGGTATGAAAAGCACAGTTCAGGAAAATTATTTTAATAAGTTATTTATTATAACAATGAATTTCAAATTTTCCTGACTTGGGCCTTTGTATTTCAAATTTCCCTGATTTTTCCAGTTAGAAAAACTTCCCTGACTTTTCCAGATATTCCAGATGAGTAGATACCCTGTGTTATTATAAAAAATAAATATAATTTCCTGATTTTTATAGTGGAATTATTTAAAACATCTCGCCAAGGTTTGAAATTAAGTTTGTTTGGTGCAATTTGGCGGATCGTCTTTGGCGTGGAGCTCTATCGCGGAGCTTCTTTACCAGCATCAGTTCTCTTGGATTACAGTTTATTTGATGTTCTAGCAATGCCACGCCCTAGAAGGAAACCACTTTGAAAACGGACGTCGATTAACAGAGGGTTTCGGGTAAAGCAGAGACGGATGATAGAGGTTCTGGTGCATTTGGATATATCGTATGTATTTACGTGGTTGAGTGTTCTAGCCCCGCCATATACCTGTGCGCTGGTACCATGGGACGCTGCTTTTAACGTAACGGTTAACAGGGACTACAAAGCTTGCAAATTAATTAAATATTTAAGTGATTGGGAAAATTTCCCCCCCCCCTTATAAAAAGATACAGTGCAGATATGGCCCTATTTTTTACCAAAATCGTGAAGGATATCATCCATTTGAAGATTCAGAACTTATGGCGGAAATAAGGAAATGCCCTAATTGGCTCCAACGTTTAAAAGGAATGGAAGAAGCTAGGATATAGTTAAGATTATGAAAACCAACCTAGGCGAAAGACCTCAGAAGATGAAGAAACAAGAAAATGGCGAATGATGGCTTCACACAGAGAGGAAAGCGAGAAACGATGGAGGAAGTGGAAAACCGGCGATGCAGATTTGCACACGTTTTTAATAAAAGCGTAAAACGGTTCTTAATATGTGGGTGGAAATGTTTCCGAAAATCTATATACTGGATTTTTCGTGGCGATTGAACACAAAAAGGCCATAATTTTGGTCCGGCATTGCAAACCGATTTGGTTCAGACAGGCGTAAATGCGAGAAAAGCCATAAAAGGAATGCCCGGAACGGTATTCAATTCGAAACATTGAATTCGACTTCCGGGAAACCGGATAGAGGCACTTACCGGACAAGGCGAAGAGAGTAGCCTTTTAATGGTGCTGTGATCACGCGCCCGGAAAAGTAAGGTAGAGATATAAATATATTTCACCATGGAGTCATCGATTGCCGTCTGGCGCGTTGCACCCTAACTTCCACTAAAGGAGCGGCCAAAAAGCACTAGAAATTCTTCACTAACTAACTTCAAGCTCTGCTAATTAAATTCGGCTCGGGGTCACGCTGTGCTGGTTAGCTGATTAACTAATACGGTTAAACCTTCTGAAAAGCAAGCCTTCTAATTAGAATTAAGGAGAAGGCGTGGAGGGCAAGTGAGGGCTTTAAAAGGTTGGTTTAAAATTACCCTACTTAACATAATATGAAAAATAAACTATGGAAATGCACAAAATGAACCACTTTGTATCTAACTACTCAGGGTTCGTACACTTCAGGAAGAAAAAAATTCAAGGCTTTTCAAGGCCCTGCGGTCCAAAGTTGAAAAAAAAAAATTAGGAAGAGTTGTACATGACTATATACATTTCAAATTTACAATATAATTTGCAATGCTTCTTTGGGCAAGCAGCAATTTTGATATTCGTAATATTTTTAAAATTTTACTTTTATAAATAACAACAGCTTACAAAATAATGATTCAAAATAAATCTCAAAAAATGAAATCCTACGGACTGAATTGTTAAATAACACTGAATGTCAATTAAATGACATTCGGAGGAAGAATGGGGGTAGGGGTAAGGAATGTAAAATGTATAAAAATAACTAATATTTTGCAAAAGATAACATTTTTACATGGTCAGTCCCATCAAGGAGAAATCCTGAGTGTGCCACTAGCAATAGTGCAGCAATTAGAAACTCATGAGTGAGGCTCAAGTGGCTTTAAAGATTACATTATGTAGCTTAGAGAAAATAATGTATTTTGATACCCAATGGGGGGGCTTGAGCCCCCCCCCACTTTCCAATGCCACTGGTTTAATGTCAATTGTCAAAACAGGAAGGAGCAGCTAACAAAAATTAGCTACGTACACAAAGCGACAATACTACGAAATTGTAAAATTTTTTACCTTAGCAGTGAAAGTGGGAAGGGGGATTAATTGTAATGTTACAGGAAAAATAAAACTCAAATTAGTCTTACATCATTTCTTAAAATGTTTTGGCCATGGATTCCTTTTTAATCCTGCATTATGTCGCAGACCCCCCACCCCCCCATCCCAATTTTCGTTGCAGAACTGCCTTGTTGGTAAGGATGGTGCCAGAGGGGGGGAACAGCACCCCCCCCCCATAGGGAATAAATTTTAGGGAATTGCTAGGATTCCTTTTTCTTCGCAAAAGAATTATTTTTTGCCTTCAACCCTTCAATCCATAATTATGTTGTGGTTCAACATTAGTGTAAACAGTGATGCAGCTAAAAAAAATTTCTGGGGGAGGTTCCTTCGGCTATATATATGAGGGGGTTCAGCCAATTTTCTTATTGTAATATATAAGTAATATACTATTTTCTGAAGAAAAAATCTTGCGGAGGGAGGGGTTTAAAACCAAAATTTGAGATTTGATATGCTTAGAAAATAAAAGTATGCAAATGTGTGTAAATATATATTCTGTGAATAGAGTTTAATGAATATGTATAAAAATGTGGGTTTTTTGGGGGGTTTTTTTGTTCAGAATTAGGCCTTAGGTCGCCTCCACACATGAAACAGAACATTGTATCGTAACACCGTCGCGTATCAAGTCTGGACCGCACTCCGTAACAGAACATCGTAACATTTCCGCGTCCCACCAGTTGTCGGTTTTTACCCCGGCGCATCAAAGGAATGTCACGGTGCTATGTTGTAACCCATGTTCCTGTATTTGGGCCGGTTTACGAACAACAGCGTTTTGTCAGTGTAGATTGGATATCGGCGTGAACTGATGGGACGCAGTGATGTTACGCACTGATGATACGCGACGATGTTCGACACGTATCATCATTGCGTAACAAGTTATATTACGTGACAATGTTCTGTTGCATGTCTGTACGCAACTTTATCCATACAAACAATGAAGTTTTCGATCATGTTTCCGCCGGGCTTGTATTTGCGGGGTTGAGAGTTTGAAACCACGCTATGGGATACCCGTGAGACTTCTGTTTTGATGCAGCGGTAACGCGTTCGACTACCATGCGAACAATCCGGGTTCTTTTTTTTTTTTTTTAACGAATCTGCAATCCAGGATTTAATTTACTGGACTAGATCTTGTCATAACGTAACCTTAATTACCCTTGAACCATTAAACAAGCAAACAAGATCACTCTTTTGTGTGAGGCGAAATTGCAAAATAGCTAGAAACATTTTTTGCCCACCGAGTCCCACTCTATACACCGGAAATTGGGAACTAATTAAAATAGAAAATTTATTCATGAGAATTAACATTAGTTCTATGGCATACACTGCAGGGCCAATGCAGCTATACGGAGGTTCTTAAAAACGCGAGCCCACCGTGTTTTTAAGTGCAGAAATTTTTAAATTTCAAATCGTCCGTTCCAAAACTGCTCCTTGAAGCAGAACTGTCAGGAACAAAGGCGCCAACTCTAAGGGGCGCCAGGTCTTTTCGGCCCCAAAAATGGCTAACAGTAAATAAGGAAATGAAGAACACGGATAAGGATGAAAGACATAACATACAAAATATTTTGGTTACTGTTTTTTATGTTTCTGCTTGTCTGGCTTAATTAATTGCATGTGTTTTCATTCTTCAACTCAGCCCCCTCCCCCAAAATTTTCTTCAATTTGGCGCCCCCGGTTCAAGATGTCCTTATAATTATGGCATATTTAGACATCCATGTTCAACCGGGTTTGTGTTTAGAGCCAGGTTCGTCCACAAGATTAAAAAAACGGAAGACAGGGCCTGACAAGAACAACAATACTTTCTCTTACAACGCGTTTTATTTATTCAGATTGGGAGTCAACCTCCCCCCACCAACTCTTCCCCTTGTGCACGGTTCTGCTTGATGCACGCGATGACATAAAATCTCATTATTTCTACAACAACTTAGAGAGATGGCTGCTTGAAAAGTTGATGAAACAAACTAAATCTATTATTCAGTAAAGTTTCTCAGAATAAAAGGCCGTCGAGTTAAATGCCAAAAAATCTGAAGTTTTTCTCTTCGCAGGAAAAAAATGGCGTTTGAAAAATCACGTAAACAATGCACGTTCGCTCCCTTTTGTCGCGCATGTGTTGTTTCGTGGACGACGATTTATCGCTTAGTGTCGTAAACAATTTTTTTTTTAGTGTAATTGTTTTTGTTTACTTATCATCCGTACTGGTCGTCGTGTGAACTGATTCGTAAACAAGTTAATGGCCGATAAAATTGGGAGAAAAAAACGTGTATATGTTAAGATTTAGAGATAAATAAACTCCAAGAACATACACAGAAATAGCAGAACATATAAACAAAAACAAATTGAAGGTAGGCAGGCCTATGTAAACAAAAAAGCATCATAAATGTAAAATGAGCAGGTAAAAGTCAAAGAATCAACGACGGATAACAGAAATTCTTCCGCAAACGCCAAAAGCCCAGCGAGGACTAATATAACAACAACCTCGAATTAAAGAAAAGTGGATGACGTACAAAAACAGATCGGAACAATGCGAAAAATATTAGTTTAGAATGCACAGAAGTAAATTTTAGAACGTTAACCAATCATGGAAAATGGCTGAGGAGAATGGGAGGGGATCAATGGATCATATATGAAACGTTTTATTGTAATTACTCATTGAATCTATCTTTAATTACTATATGAGGCAGACGATAAGCAATTACAGCTATTGCCAAAAAGCGGTAAATAATTAGAATTATTGGCAGACGATAAGTGATTACAAT
Organism: Dysdera silvatica; assembly: GCA_006491805.2. NCBI lineage: Eukaryota > Metazoa > Arthropoda > Arachnida > Araneae > Dysderidae > Dysdera > Dysdera silvatica. The sequence continues at coordinate 69,423,332 of QLNU02015270.1, forward strand.
TATTGGCGAACAAGGAGTAATAGGAATTATTGGCGAAAGGTAATTAATTACAATTATTGACAGACAATAAGCAACTAAAATTATTAGTGGACGGTAATTAATTAGAATTATGAACAGACCATATTATTAAAGAAGAAGAAGAAACACAAACCTGGCAACAGCACCACGTTTCACCTTTGCCTTTCTATTCTAGCCTGTGACGTTTTTAAACGGGAACACATGGGTATAATTACGGGGGTTAAAAATATCCTTGTGACCATGACCTTTCCATTGAGGACAGGTACGCAAAGAGAGACCGTTTTTCATTTTAAGGAGAAACTAAAAGTAGGTATATATGGGTTGCGGTTTGTAATGCTCTCCCCGACACCGAAACAGTTTTAAAAGTAAATCGGCGGAAAAGAATATACTTGGTTTTGGAAGAAACTTGTGCAAACGCGGCCGACTTATACGGCAAATCTTGCAAAATAATACAGATGATTAAAAACTGAAATCTAATTAGCTAATGCGTCATCATATACTGTTCTATAGTAATTTCTCAAACCTTTGATGACAGTTTTGCTTTGGATTAAAGGTTCTCAATTGGGGGCGGGGGGATGGCCCCTCCTTGAGAAGGGGGGTGAATTATAGACTCAAATTGTATCGATAATGATGATGTTGCTAGACAAAAGAGCTTAGGTGGAATAACATCACGAAATATGGCGAAAAGAGTGCATGGCGAAATAAAAAGGTTGGGCAACACCGCTTTAGACGGCCAACTTTCCCAATCTTACGTAAAAAAAGCAGGGCATTATTTTTTTTTTGCGGAAAATTTTACCTTTTACATCCGTTAATTGAATCGATTAACTATATATACTGTATATACGAGTACAGAAAATAACACAATCATAAATTTACGTAAATAAACGCGTTTTATTACATATACACGTTACGGATAAAAATAACAGAAATTGGATTATAATAACGCTTTGAGATTAGAATGTAGAGTCCTTTACTTTATTTATGAATCGATAATAAAGAATCGATTGTGCATATATCGATATAAATATATCGTATCTCTTGCTAATGGTTCTTATACCAGCGAGCACTGAAAAACAATAGAGGGAATAGAGCATTCCCAACACACGAAAGTTTTGTAGCCAGCTTTTCGCCATATTGTTGACCCCCTGAGTCCATGTAAACGAATGCAGGAAACAGAAACATCTTTCTGTTTCCCGCATTCGTTTACATGGAGTCGGGGATCAACAACATGGCGGAAAACTGGCTACACATTTTGAGGCTTGCTCTTCCTTTATTCCTTTTTTAGTGCTCGCTGCTTACAGCACCTGTAATTATAAATAGACGAATCAGAATCGTCATATAGACTTGTGTTTCTCAAGCGCAAGGCAACAGCCCGGTATCGATCCCTGAAACTGATTATACAAGGGCACGAGAGATCCTTCTGGAATATGTTACTTTAGGCTTCTCAGCATTTTTAACAAATAAACATTTTATTATACAATAATTTTTGCCACCCACGTATATGTAGCTCAAACTAGAGATTTTTGTTCAGGAGAAAGAGAAACGCCAAATCATCCTGGATTCGAACCAGGGTCCCCGCGGTGTCTTGACCTACTAGACAAACTAGGGCAAGAACAAACGCATTTTTCTCCGTATATAAGGATGTAAGATATTATTACCCTTCACAGGGATAACACAATTGCCAAATAATGGTCAACACAGAAAAGCCTCCGGGGCGAGATTTTTGTGAGTTTTTCGTGGGGGAATTTATTATACAATAATTTTTGCCACCCACGTACATATAGCTCAAACTAGAGCTATTTTTGTTTAGGAGAAAAAGAAGCGCCGTCCTCATCCTGGATACGAACAAACCACGATGTCTTGACCTACTAGACGAACGAGGACAAGAACAAACGCTTTTTTCTCCATATATTAAGTTGCAAGGTATTATTGCACTTCACAGGGATAACACAATTGCCAAATAATCTCACAATTATCTTACAAATATTTTATTGTGGAAATATTCTGAAGATAATAATATTCGCGAATGCATCGAAAATCTCAGGCCAGATTGTCTAAATAATACTTGTGCAGCAAATGCCAAAGTATTCAAAGCATTCATGAATGATCGAGAATTTTCAGACATCAAAACCTTGTAACATTCGTAAAAGGGTATACCACTCTACCCATGATCGGCCATGAAAACGGTATACCACTCTGACCCATGATCGGTCATGAAAACGGTATACCACTCCGACCCATGATCGGTTATGAAAACGGTATACCACTCTGACCCATGATCGGTCATGAAAACGGTATACCACTCTGACCCATGATCGGTCATGAAAAGTGACTGCAAGCCGATTAAAATAATGTATGGCGCATCTTTTGTTCTTAAAACTAAACGAAATAATATCTGTGTTGCAAATGCCAGTGACCAATCAGCAAGGAAGTGCATCAGCAAAGTGTATATTAATAGATAGAGTGTACTAATACTCATTATGATTATTCTATAATTAATTATTGATACTGATGATAGTTTAATGTGCGACTTCAATACTCACTTGTGAAAGGTATTGACAAGTAAATTCCTTGGGCCTTCGTTCTATAAAAAAAACTATGTGGCCACGCCCTCATAAAGGTTGAAAAGAACTAGTAAAGACCACGTGACACATTTGTACTTACAGTGATTGGGAAGGCGGGGCTTACCTGAGCCCCGCCCATCCAATAGCGTACACAGAAGATCTATGGAAGTGGAGCTACAAAACTTCAATTCTAGATACACATGTACATCGTATATGCATAACACTTATTAGATATTGTAATTTTCGACGCTCAAAACTTAATGGAGCTGTATAACCCCACCAACCCCCCCTGCGTACGCTGCGACCGCCCCTATTTGAAACGCCATATAAATTATCAGTTTCCATGTCGCGGACATCCCAATTTTCTTAATTGACCTAGACGTTAAGCTGCATTTGTCGTGTTAACATTTAAATTTTTCGTCACGTTTCGAAGCGACCGCGCATCCTTCTTCAGAAGATTGTAAAATAAAGAAGCAATCGAAACACAAGATGAGTAAAGGTAAAAACAAGCAAGTGAAAGAAAATCGCCTAAGGTCGATATTTAAATTTAGCGGGTTTCAATTCTTCAAATCTGCACCTCGTTAATCGGAAAAGTGTTAATCTTTCGCTCTCTAAATTCGCTACGCTCTAATTCGCCACTAATTCTCAAGTAACTCGGTAGGTTTTCAACGTTAACAATAGCCATCATTATTGCATTTACGGAAGACCTTCATCGAACGGACAGATAGAAAAAACAAAAGCAATAGCGGGTTCAATATCTATTGAAACTAGCTAATAAACACTTTCCTTTTTGCAGTTTCACCCTTCTTTTCGGAATTTTTTTCTCTCCATCAGCATTATGAAGGTGGTGTGCACAAAAGCAAGTTGAAAAGTCAAAACCAGTAAAGTTTTTGACACATGTCAAGATGGAAAAGGGAGGAAAAACAAAGACGACACATACATACACCGACATGAAATAAAATTTGCTTGACGAAGGGAGCAGTAGTACTCAAAACGTTGTTTAACTTTTTTTATATAGTTACGGTAAGTTTAACTCACTTTTACTTTTTTTTATTACTTGTCTCTTTTATTTTACCTTTTCTTTACCTTTTTGGCTTTTTACATATATAATTCATTCTTTTCACTCCTTCCATTGACTTCATTACTTTTGAAGATGTCTATATAGCGATTAAATTCAAAATCGTCTGCCTATACTTTTAGCTATGAGCGCCTTTACAGAGCCAGTTTTAAATTTTCTTATACAGAGCTTCAATTGGAGTGCCTCCCCTCATTTTTGCCAAATAAGAAGCATCACAAATACGTCCCTGAAACTTCCTGCTCACAAACGAATTTTCGAGTAAATTTAATGTTTTCGAAAAGGAAGCCCAACTCAATAGTTTTCAATTTCGAAAGTTTCGCAATCAAATTTCGCCGGAGCAGAAACGAAGGGGTGTACTCTTCCAACGAAAATAAAGGAGAAAAAGATGACGTTAACAAACCTCCATTAATTCACAACGCAAAACGGCCAATGGCGGTTAGCCAACGAGACCGAGAAATGGCGCGCTTTATGATTAACCGAAAACAAATGATAAAATCCGAGCTCTGGAAACAATTGGTTTTCTTCAAAAAAATCAAGTCAAGGATATCAGAACACGATTTTAAAGAGCAAAAAACATTTCCCTAACTTCGCAGTTCTAAAATCTCAAGTGTTCGCAAATGGAACCTCGATTTACTGTGATCAATAAATCCACCGAAGTCCTCTTTTTAAAACTGAAACAAAAATAGATAATGTAACTCATACCTTAAGTGCAGTCCGATCCGTATTCAGTAGCGCCGAATGGAGGGGGGGGGCACAAGCCCCTCTCATTGAGATACCAAGGCACATTTAAAACAATTTGATGCCGCCCCCTACAGGTTTTGAATTGCAACGCCCTTTTCCGTGTCAAGCTACGAATAAAACCACAAAAACTACGAATAAACCCGCGTTAAGCTACGAATAATACCACTAAAACTGCGAATATATATGTGTGCTACAATAAACCCTACGTTAAGCTACGAAAAACTGCGAATATATATGTGTGCTACATAAACCCACGTTAAGCTACGAAAAAAACAACTAAAACTGCGAATAAACCCACATTAAGCTACAAATAAAACCACTGAAACTATGAATAAAAGCGCGTTAAGCTACGAATAAAACCACTTAAAGACACGAATAATTAAAAGCGATCTTTAGTGACCCTCAAAGCCAGATTTTAACGTCTTCGAAACACTGTCTTTGAATTTCAAATGGGCCTGGATTATCTTCATTTCAGTTTTATGACGCAAGGACAACAAGAGTCATGTTACGACGAGATCTACAGTTTTCTGGGGAATCCTAATCTCTCTTAAGCTTCCTTCCTTCCTTTTTTTACTGTTGAGAGTCGAACTCGCGATAACAGCATACTAGGTAAGACGAGTTAGCACTGAACCACCCCAGCAGGGCAATTTCGATTTTCTTGGATTTAGTTTTAGTAGTCATTATTTTTTATAAAGTTTTGCGGTGCGGAAGATTTGTCAAGAGACCATCCAAACCCTATAATAACCTAAGGGTGGATCCAGAAAATATTTTTGGGGGAGGGGATTCCAAGCTTAGACCTATTCCCAGAGACCTATATAATAAGTAAACATTTGCTCCTTTCAAAGGGTTGAACGCTCCTCCTCAAAATCTGCACCCCACCCCCCTCAACTTTTGAATACAAAGTAGTTGGTCAGAAAATGTCCAAGTTTCAACATGATTAAAGGGCACCTAACGAAAACATTTTATCCCCATGGAGAGAATTGGGGTTTGGAAACAGTGAAACGAGGAAAAGGAACGATTATTAAGAATTTTGGTTTAAAAACGGAGTTGGAGGGAAACTTGGTTGGAGGTAATTAAAATTTAGTAGGCCAATTATAGGCACTGTATTTTCCAGTAATCGGCTAGGATTTCCGGAAGTGGGGAGATTAAAAAATTTTGAAGTCTGGACGAGATGAAGGAGAAAAATGAGGTCAAATTGTCCAATAGAAAAATTCGGCCGGGACAGCCAATCACCGTAGAGTCAGAAAATGTGCACATCATTCGCTCTTAAACTTCGCCTGTGAAAGTACTAAAAATGAATGATACTAGATGGCGGCATTATCGTTCATACACACTTTCAAAAGAGATTCTTAGATTAAAATCATTTCGCGCTTATGAGGTTTAAAAGGTTAAAATAACCAGTATTTATAAATTTAATTGATGTTTAATTTGACGAACTCACAGATTTCAGGCAGAAAACACAATTATGCAGAAAATTAAAATAGGATAACAATAAAATGCTCACGTACATGTAATAAAATGTCCGTAGTTAACGTACTTACGTGAAAGCAACCCTCCAAGTTGCTTCGGACCGGCGCGGCGCCACAAGGCCAGCCCTCAGAGTGTGGCGTTCTCAGGGCCGCGCTTAGGTGTGCGAGCTGAGCGACCTCCCAGGGCCGCTAAAATTTAGGGCTGCCGAAAAAGTGTAGTGTAAGTACCAAGAAGTCAGTTTTTAGCAGCCCCTTATAGGTTTGACAGAGTATTTGGTCAATTGACCTTTTGCATGTGACGTCATACTTCCCATAATGCAACTTTTAAATGGTGGTCGAAATAAATACATTTGTTATTATTAATCAAATGCGTTAGCGTCAGTACCCCATGTGGGCTATCAAGTTTATTGTGGTGGCCATATGACCACTGTGGAGACACCTAATTTCCCACATTTCGCAACACAAAAAACTAGAAAAATTACTTTGTAAGTTCTAATATTATAAAACAAGCGGCTTTGTTCGTTAAGTTAGCTTTTCATTAATTCGTTATAATTATAATAATTAAGGTAATAATAAATTACAATGATTAGTATTTTGTTTAATTTTTATCCCCTATTTTCAATTTAACTTCATTATCTGCTCTTTATTTTTACCTACAGCGTTCAGACAAGTGAAGGACTTTATTTTGTAATGCTAAACCCTGGTAAATCTTTTTATCGTTGTGTTATATTAAAACATTTTTAAGGGCCGCTAACACCGTAAGTACGGCCCTGGGCGTTCTCAATCAACGAAAATATTGCAAAATATTAGTTGGATCTCGATTAAAATTTTAGTTTGACAAACACAATTTTTGCGGAATCTTTATAATTAAAGCAAAAATAGAAATGTTTTAAATTTTTGTTTTAAATTGATGCTAGGCAAGCAATGCACTGCTTCTATGAACTACATGCCCCTGGCTTCTATTGGGCTTATTGCTTTAGAAACATGCCAATGTGTCCAAATTTGCCAATAATATATATATATAGTATATGCTCACAACACCTACATGCCTATAACACATGTGTGACTATATATGCCCATAATACGTATGAGCCCATATATATACCCATAACATGTACATTCATATTATTTTTTTTTCCAAGGAAATTAAAATATCATACATATCTAAAAAAAAGTGTCACAATACAAAAATGGATAATTAGGTTATTTATACTATTTGAATGTTTTTGAATATATTTTTACTTATTAACTAAATTTTATTTCTTTTTGATTAAATATCTATGTAACCCAAACTCTGTTATACTTCAAAAAAAAATTTTCAAAGCTGTTCTCCTCAAAGCGAACTTTCTGTTGTTTGACTTTTGTTTTAGGGAACGTGTGATATACGGAAAGAAAATATTTTTTTTATATATAGACCAGAATGTAAGAGAAAAGATGACCAACATAGGCAGCATTTTTAAATGCCTGATCAGTAAAATAATGAATATCCATCCATCAATCAATTACATGAACAAGTATCAATAAATATTTAGAGACAGAATCGTAAACATCACACCAAAGGTCAATGTCTACTGATAAATCCACTGATAAATTTACTACAACTGTAAATAAATGCAGTATTTGACAACAACATTTAATTTTATCTTGCAACTGACCAGCTCAAATTATTCCAATAATTTGATTATGGTATATGATCATTTTCAAATCACAGAAAAGGGAAAAATACCAAATAATCATATAAGAAATTATAATATTTAATAATAATAAAAATCTTTTTGCTTTTAAAAGAATTGCAGTGGCATTGGAAAGAAGGGCTCAGAGGTCTCACGCAATTCCCATTGGATATCAAAACACATTTTCTCTGACGTCGTGCATCACATGATCATCTTTAAAGCTACTCGAGCCCCATAATTTTTTAATTGCTATGCCAGTGATTACATGTTAATTACCCTCTTATACATTTCTTATTCTATATACAGGGTGTCCCAACACCAGGGTTGCAAACATCGAGGAGGGATAGGGTACACCTAAACGAACAATATTTGTCATAGAACCTAGGGTCGCAAACCACTCACAGTGCCAGTTCTAAAACCGTCCAGCATGCACATCCTAATCATCTGTGAACTTGAGCAACTTATCTGGCGCTTTTCACGCACTGGTTGTAAATATTTGTGCATGCTGGACGGTTTTAGAACTAGCGCTGTGAGTGGTTTGCGACCCTAGGTTCTATGACAAATATTGTTCGTCTAGGTGCACCCTACCCCTCCTAGATGTTTATAACCCTGGTGCTGAGACACCCTGTATATATTTACCATTGTAATTGTAGAAAGCTTGACAAGAGTAAATACTTTTAATACGACAAAATATTTTTCCCATACTTTCTTTGTACTCTTATTAGATCCATGTATTTCAAGTTGTGTACTGTGCTTCTATAAATCGAGTACCTGGTGATTTTATCTTCTAAATCTACACAAGCTAGTTTAAAGGCCCAATTACGAATAAACGCAAAGTGTGTAGCTTCACAAACTTTTAGAATATATTCCCTAATTTTTAGGGGTAAATTTTGCACTCGATTGTTTATATATTTTGTGTCCAGAGACTGCACTATAGATCATCTAACACAAGATGAGAACAATAATTTACGAGACCTCCAAATCACAAGCCTTTGTACCAAACTAAGCTTTCTAGGAGTCTAACCAAGAAGGGTGGTCACCAAAAGTAACGACTTGAATCGTGGGGATGTTGCTTACCATTCAAAAATAAAGCCAATAGCTTAACACAACTCCAAGGAGTGTTACTAGTAAACGTCCATGTTTTGTCCGGACTAGATCCTGAAGTGAATTTTGACGATGAGGGAGTTTTATACCTTTCAAGTCACTGTGCATAGTGTAAAAACACAAGCCTCAGGACACAAAACTGAGAGCGCAAAGTTAACACTTAAACTAATGTGTAATAACACTCCACAGTGAGTACTACTATCCCACTGTATCACTTCATTATAAAGAGACATCTTCTTCTACGCCACTAGAAGCCATACAAGTAGCCAACATTAAAATGTATTAAATAATTTAAAAAGAAAAATTTTTTTTTCAGGCAAAGAAGAGTACAAGAGATTCTATAATTTAAAAAATAAAAAAAGTTCACTTTGACAAATGCAAGCAACGTTCTTGTCATCTGAATAATAATTACTATGATCACTGGTATGCGAGGGGATTGATGAGGGTCGTAATTCCCCCATTATGATACAATATTTTATATATGCCTATGAATATATAGAGATTTAGCTCCATAATCCCCCTCCTTATGGACATTATCAATAGCATTAACACATGCAGAAAGTACAATTCTAATTGAAAAGACAAAACCTCTTCGTCTTCGCATAATTCCCTTATGATTGATTGATTGATTGTTTGGCTTTTTTATGGCGCAAGAGCATCTGGGCTATACTGCGCCATTATAGCCCTTATGATCTCTGTCTGCTATGCAGTATTATTATGAACAACTTATGAAACGCAGTTATTTCAACAAATTATAAATTTATATCATCATCCGTTTCAAAACCATTATTCTCATATTCAACTATTACGATTCCACTGCTGGATGAAGTACATCATGCGTGCTTATTCTGAATACTTCATCTCCATTGCTTATAATACAACGCCATAATTCATACACTTTGACCATATATGATTCCTTTTTATTGTCTCTACGTTACAGTCTTTTAAGAATCTGTGCCTTCCTAACAATTGTTGCCAACTTTCCTCTGCCTAAAACACTGGCGTATGCAGGGGATGTTGATAGGGTTCATAATCCCACACTGAATTGTGTATATGTGCATATGAATTTATGGTGTTGAAGTACTGTACCCTTTTTATGAACTTTCTGCATACACTAATCATCTAACGCTTTCTGATATGATTTGTAGCAACTGGAATGAAGCAATTATAAGTTTAAATATTACTTGCCATTGAGTTCTTTAACCACGTTTTCATAGTTCTAATACATACTGCTATATGCACGTTTACTGTCCACTGAAAATTAACTAATCGAGAATAACATACAAGACAATAGAAATATCATCCAATGAAATCGAGAATAACATACAAGGGAACAGAAAAATCAACCAATGAAATCGAGAATAGCATACAAGGGAACAGAAAAATCAACCAATGAAATCGGGAATAACATACAAGGCAATAGAAATATCAACCAATGAAATCGAGAATAACATACGAAGGAACCGAGAATAACATACAAGGCAAAAGAAATATCAACTAATGAAATTGAGAATAATATACAAGGCAACAGAAATATCAACTAATGAAATTGAGAATAACATACAAAGCAATAGAAAATATCAACCAGTGAAATGAAGGATAACGAACAGTGGAAATTAGGATAACAAACCATAAAAAATGAGGATAACAAACAATGAAATCAAGAATAGAGAACCATGAAATTGAGAACGATAAATAATGGAATGAAAAATAATTTTAAAAAAAGGAAATCGAGTGTTTGTAGGAAACAGAAATAAATAATTTTTATAAACGGAAAAGAGAGAAAAAAAGAATGAAATCTGTCAATTTTCCCACAAAATGATTTTAAGATCAGAACAAAATCGAAAAAATAAAAACAAAAAATAAAAATTTAAAATACTACGATATGCATAAATGCATGTCAGTCTCAATTACACTAAATTAAAAAAAAATAGCTACTTACCAGCAGTTTTATATAATTTAAATAAATATTTTGATGTATATCGCACATGCCTATCCATTTCTTTAAAGAAATTTACAGAGAGTTCAAATATAATTTTTTCTCACCCCATTCTATACAATAGTCATCTATAGAGAATGAAATACAACCAGTGTCACAATCTGTAACCAATAATGAGTTTTTTAGGGAATAATGGGGGTTTTACTCATACAACTCTATGAGATGTTAAATTTTCTTGTAACTTCTTTCTAAAAATTGCCACAAAAATATTATTAAACAAAAATTTACTTGACGAACTACTTGCAAACAAATCACCTATAAAATTTGCTGATTATAACATATTATTTATATGCTCATAAATTTGCAATTAGTCCATATGAGTGAAGCGTAGGTTTACACTAAAATAATTAGCAACATTATCACAAAACTATCAAATATGCAAATATCTAAATTTGTATTAAGTGTCATAAAGTTATCAAATGTATGGAAATGGCTAATTTTATGCTAAACGCCAATAAGCATACAGTAAAAAATTCAAATGCAGATTTAGGGGAGTGATATGGGCAACTGACCCTCCCTGCCGCCCTTTGAATGAAAATTTAACATTGAAAAGGTACAAGGTAAAGGTCCAATGAGGTATCATTTCCAAATATCACATCATTAATAGCCCCCCACCTTGAATGATCACTAAATCGGCCCCTGAAAAAATTCCATCACTAACTCCACATAAACTAGCTTTAAATAGAAAATATCTATTTTACAAATAATAATAATTAGCAAAAATATGTAATTAATGGACTATGGATTATTCAGTAAGTATAACACTTTTTAGTGAATAATTTAATTTAAACTACATTGTAATGCAAGGATCTCTGTCCAGTTTTTTTTTCACCTTATCTCATGAATTTATAGTAGACTTTCAGATAAAACCGTGCACCTGTTGTGTGAACATTTCAGCAGACAATTTTGTTATGGAATTTTCTGCACTTTAGTACCTAAATTTAACCCTGTATTTATACACATTCACAGAAATTGGCTGAAATTGCTTCAGGAAAAGGCAATACATTTTCTATTAAGAACAAAACAGCAGATACTTTTTAATGAAAATATGATACTTTAATTTTTAATTCTTATACTTCATTTTGTCGTTTCTGAAAGTGGCAACTTCCTGTTTTTGCTCTTCACTTATACAGAGGGTTCGCACTCACACTGGAGAAAAAAAATTCCCTGACTTTACCAGGTTTTCCTTAACTTTTCTGACAAAATTCCCTCATTAATCGCAAACGAAACTTTGAACTGAACTTCAGTTTTAGGGAAAATAGCTTCACATACTTATGAAATTTAGCTACTTAGAACAGAGGTTAGGAAGGCTTTCCCTGACTTTTCCAGATTTAACCAAAAATCTCATTTTTCCCTAACTTTAGGAATAGTTTCAAATACCCTGACAATTCTAGATTCTCCAGGTGTGTAGGAACACCGTGTATAGTTAAGAAAACATCACGCTACTACCACCATTACTACATGTCCTCATCAATGATACTTTCACAAAACAATTGACAAGTATGGTAAAAAAGATAGCATTTTTTTATTACTGTTATTACTTTCAATGATCTGTATAAAAAAACTATTGAAGAACCAGCTGAACTCAGAAAAAGGATTTTAAATTAATTTATATAATACTTGACTATTTACTAACCATAAAAAAGTGTGCATACCTCTCAACATTGAAAAAACCATTTCCGCGGGGCAATTGCAAAAGATTTCGGGAGCATTGTTTAAATGCAATGCGAAATCAGTAAGTTTAAAATAAATGTAATTTTGTTGTGTTATATGATAATATTAACTTAACACAATATTTCTCTCTCTCTTATCTAGCATTTGGCTAATTTATATTATACTACAAAACCTCCAATTTGATTAGTTTAGCAGAGTTTTCCATTTCTCTCTGCAGAAATCAAAAAAGTTTCCAACATGCTTCGTTAAAAACTAGATATATTTTTTCTCAATATATTCGAATACACACAAAAAAAAAGTATATTTGTGGCAAACACAGTATCTTTATGCGGTTTACGGGAAAATTATTGAAATATTTTGCCATTCTGACTAAAATTTACCCTTATGCACATTAACTTGATGAACACATAAAAATCTTAAAAATTGTCCTTCAGAACCAAAGAGTTCAGTTCACACTTCACGCACACTAAGCAGACCAACAATATTAAATAAGCTTCAAAAGTAATTTTGAAAATTCTAATTTTAGTAATACCAAATTTCATAATTTTTAAAAAATCAATATACATGTGCACATAATTGTTCCTTCTGCTCCTTTAAATCTTGATATATTGCTTGTTTTGCCTTCACTAAAGTCGTCTCTGATAAAACCACAGAAGTGTTTTACAGAGCAAACGTAAACCTATACTGGGAGTATGGAGTTAACATGTATTTCCAGAGATGCTCAGGACATTCCGAAGTAGTTAACGACTATGCGTCTGCAGTAGGCAAACACAAAATGAAGGTAGCGCGTTTTGCTAGACATGAAGTTTTGCGCAACTCCTTTTATAGTCATAAAATTTAGAGTAGCTCCTTAGGTAGACATAAAATAAACAGTAGTTCATGGGCAAACACACAATAAAAAAGTAATTCCTTTTGTTAGACATAAAATTAAGAGTAATTTCTGGGGTAGACATGAAATAAAGAGCAGCTCGTTAAAAATCAGTCAACACTGATCTGTGCCCATCGCTAGAAAGGCTGGTTCGGTGAAAAGGCAATGATATAATCAATTATACTATTAAAATATAACACTTCTTGTTTGTCTAGTTTGTTTATTATTCATCATGAATTTGCAGATATGAATTATTTAATTATATTATGTGTATTATGTATATTATGTATATTAAATTCATGTATATTAAATTCACAAGAATTTGCTCGTTTATAAGAGTAGAAGGTTACTAGGAATACCAAAAAACCCAACGATTTTAAGAACGTGTATTTTTTTTTCAACTGAAATTATATAAAATGCTCATAAATATCAATGACATTTCAAAACTATCCCGAGAGCTCTACTAATACCTCCTTACCTCTTCATATCGTAGATATATTCGATACTAAATAAAATAATACGGACCATATATTTTTTTTTTAAATATCGATGTCTATATCACTGAACCAATAAATTATCCATTGGCAAGAGAATATATTTATTCACTGCTAACATATTTCTACAGTGTGTCCCATAATTATATGGAAATGTAATTTTCTGAAAAAAATAAGAATTTAACGAGGGAGATAAAAGATTTATATTGATGAGATAGAGTTTATAAGAAGCCGAATATCATACATCCGCAGCAGCCATTGATAACAAATATAAATATTTGTTTTTCTAATTCATTGTTTTTTTATACTGGCCAGTAATTTAAAACTGGAAATAAGTAGAGACGTTTTTGAATCTTTCTTTATTTGCCCAATAATTGTATTAATTGCTATAGTGAAAAAAAAAAAGTATACTTAAATTTTTCTACAGTACCTTTCGATGCTTCGTAAAAGTAAATATTGGTAATACAGTTTTTGAAAAACATGAGTATTACCAATTGTGCGTTTAGAGCACGAAATTCAGGCAAAGTTTATAATACGAAATTATTTTTAATCCATTAAAATTTTTCATTCCTTTTTTTTTTTTTTCTGATGCCTCTGTACAACCTTGGTGCCTTGCATCCCCTTTTCCTTGTGACCATCCTTGCCAGCATTTATTTTCTGCCAACCTCAATTTTGGTTGTGCATCATCATCAGTTGGTTCTCCCTACGATATGATCTACCCAATGTCACATATTTCGGCTTTTATACATTAACTATCATGTCCACAGCCCTAGTTTGCTTTCTAACCCAAGTATTTCATTTGCAATATCTTTTAGTTATTACAAGTATGAACTGTTACATATTCCTTTAGGTTGTTTGCAATCAGCTATTTCTGTATTGCTTTCATGTCATTGGGCACCACGTATATTTATCGTATATAAGAACAAATAGGTCAAAGTAATACATAAATTGAGATAGTAGTACAATAATAAATTAACTTCTTTAAACAATTTAAAAGCACTTACATGTTCGAAAACAATTTTCAAGCTTGTCGGTGTCCGAAACATGAAAAAATGAATACAATGATTTTCCAATCAAATCCGAGCTGGTATAACCCAGAAATTCTTTGATCCTTTCAAAAAAAAAAAGGTTTTGAGCTAAAACAAACTATGTTATCAATTGCAATTATTAATGATGTGCACAAATACAGTGTTACCTCCCATAAAGGACACCTCTAAGCAGTAACGGTCATAGACAAATTTGGAAGGGCACAATGTGTCTGGTTGCCTCTAGCGATGCCCATACACATAATATAATAAAATCCGGTGTTATATTTGGGGGTCCATGGCCCTCTGGCATTAGCCTAGAACCGCCACTGCCTCTGGGGATAATTACTCTGGTCCCAGCCCCTTTAAATAGGTACACATGTACTTCCGAAAAAAGGAGACTTCTTTTTAAGGGACAAAATGTCTGGTCCCATGGGTGTCCCTTATTAAGAGGTAACACTGCACATGAGAAAAATTTGAACAAAAATTATTTAAGAAAAAAAAAGAAAAGAAATCCCTGATTTCATAATATTCAAAATAATTGAAAGTTATACACTTTTTTTTTAGTGAATTGTACTCTTTTAAGCAGTGTTAATTTGCACAAGATAAAATTTTTATAAACGTAAAATTTATCGTGTTTGGCATACGCTGGTTTTGTTATGGGGAAATTTTACTGTTTAATTTGTGTTGGTTTTTTATGTGTGCGATGGAAGAGAACAGCTAAAATCATGCTGTACCAGAACCTAAAGTTTTTAAAGGAATCCAAACCCCTTTCCCCTAAGAAATCTGTAGGGGAGAAAAAAACAGCAAGAATCAGGCACCTGTTGGAATCGAAACCCCAATTACTTACATGGTAGCCAAATATATCAACACAGGGCTTACTATTTAACTGTAATATAAGCTATACGTAAACTGTATACTTCAGAATCATCCATATGAATAAATACATATTTAAATCTATTAAATTGGATCTATAAAAGAGATTTTGTTAAAAAAAACTGTCAAAAGTGTATTTATGCAGTATGTGCATGTATGTATATATGTAAGTATGCATGCATGTGTTAAAGATTTTCAGTATGTTCTCCAGAGGGCGCGAAGTACATTTTTAAACCAAAACAAAAATATATGCTGTATGGCTACGACCATCGGCCAGTCAATGACCTGGGATGTGTTGTTTTATGTAATGGTATGTGTTACGACGACCACGATAACGAAAAAGTTTCTCCATTACATGCATGTCTTAACATATCTACATGGGGATATAAGCATCAATAACCAAGGAATATTATATGAAAATATGGAGAAAATAATATTCATCAACATCCAGTTAATATAGAGAGAGAATATAAAGAAAAGACCTCCCAAAAGGAACCGGATATGAAGTTTTTACAGATTGAAGCATTATTTTGAAAAAGAGTGGGAGCTGCATTTGTGGTTAGTTCCGGTGGGGAGAACACTCCGACAGAAAAAAAGAGAACCAAAGTATTTTGAAAATAATGAATAGCTCAATAGTAAAACGAGAAAGAATAAAAACCATCAAAGAAAATATTAAAGAATTAGCTATGCAGGTGGGCTATAGGATGCATTGGGTTAAGAATCATAGTAGAATAGACAGAAACAAATTGACTGATGGTTATGAATTAATGGTTATTGAATTGTGATTGAATTAATTGTTATTGAATGATGGTTATTGAATTGATGGTTATGCAAGGAAAGGTGGTGGTGCAGATATTGTCGAAATCCAGTAGCTGCTGGATTGGCAGAGGGTTAAACGTTAGCTCACTTTGAATAGTGTTAATAATTGACAGCAAAAGTGGAATAATTCAGATAATGGTCGAATAACTTCGAAATACTTCCCAGATGTGAAATTGAATAGAACAGAAGGTAACCATTAATTGAATGAATTCTTTACAGGCCATGAAAGTACACCAGAATATTTTAACAGGGTTAAAATTAGAAATTGTGTATGTACGTGTGGGCAAAGAAATGCAGATATTAGCCATTGATTGAAATAGTGTCCTGCTAAAGTATAATTAGGGAAAAATAAATAAAGACTTAGCAACCAATTGTGCTTTAATTGTTACAAGAAATGGAATAAGAGAAAAATTTATTCGAAGGTATATTATATCAATGTTAATGATAATCAAATTACAGAAGAGGAGGTTAATCATGGATTTCCTGTTTTGGATACTGAAGATATATCCGGGACTGACAGTGAACGAACTGACCAGGGAATCCATCAACCTGCCGCTTGAGTTAAGAATCGGGACTGTGAGGATTGTATAGAGTTTTAAACCCTTGTTTTAACCATATAATTGTTTTTCTGTAAAACTTAAATTTTGAGAAACTATGGGGGTTCAAAGTTCACGATTTGGTGACACGTTGGCAATTATTCCACGGTTTGTTAATTTCTTTTCCATGATTAAAAGAACAAAAAATATTTGTCACTTTCGTATCTGATATTTTAATTTTTTTAATTGATGGACGTATATGATAAGGTAATAGAAACGTCGCTAAGCGGGGATGGGTAGTCCCCCCCAACAGGAGAAACTTTCCATTGAAATCACTTGTCTCCACTTTGCAAAATCGATTACCGAGTTGGGAATTCCTCCCAATCCAATAGGCCACTACGTCTCTGGTAATGCGTAATAATATATAAATAATAATTTCTTATAAATAATAATTTTGTTATTTTTCTTGGAACAATTTTGGAATTTTTTTTTTAAAAATAATATATGATGAAATTCAAGGCTTTGAAATTTGTTAACCCAATTTCCTTGGCTTTCAAATAAACCTACCTTTTCAAATGCATATCATAGACTGGCAAATTGCGTTCTCGTGAATAAAAGAATTTTTGATATCTTATCCTTCCGGATAATTACTAATTTTTCCCAATTCGAGCCATTTACCAAAATATATTTCCTAAATATTGATATAACTTTGCTGTTTTTGGCCCAATGATATCTGTTTTTGGTTTGACTAAAAATTTTTTTTTTGCAAGTACCATAAAATTCGACCATATTTTTCATATTATCGAAAGGGATATTATTAACCGAATCTTTTTTAAACGTGCCTTGGTTATAATTCCAGTTGGAATCAGAATCAGCATTTTTCAGTTCGCCAAAATTTTTATTTTCAAGAGGGTCCTCCTCAAAATCTAAACTAACTTATATTTCAATGTTATTGAATGTCAACTGCTCAATATTAGCCAAATATCTTTATTTCTTTCTAATTCCTCTTCTGTTGTTTCCGATGGCTGTATGTTTCTTGATTGCCAAATCTGAAGTCGATTCTCAATAATTCAATCAAATTCGTTATGTATATTATCTACCAATTTGTTGAAAGGTTGAAAAATATCCTTCGAATTTTATATCAATCATGTCAATGTAATATATGCTAGCTTTATAGTCTGCGAAAAACAGCAATGTGCTAGACCCAATCCTTGATAATGAAAGCGAACGTGCCAAAACTAGTATTTTACCCGCCAATAAGGTAGAAACAGACCAATAGCATAAATCCGAACCCGGTGTGTTAAAAAATTTGATCACTGAAGGTATGACGTTCGTCCATAACGCGTCGCCAAATTTTCGTGAAATTTGAACCTCCATCGTTTCTCAAAATTAAATTTTACAGAAAAACAATTATGTGGTTAGAACAAGGGTTTAAAGCTTTATAAAATTCCCACCGTCCCGATTCTTAACTCGAATGACAGGTTGGTAGGTTTCCTTATTAGTGGGATTGTTAATTTTAGACATCTTAATAATGATGATGACTGTTGTTGTGGTTATGTGAATATATTAATAGCAAATATGGTGATGTTTTGGGGGAAGTTCGTGACTTATTTTATATACATCCTTTTATTTTATAAAATTTTATATGTATACTTATTTTTAATATATTTATGGACTTGTGGTGCCATTTTAATGTAAGGGTTATAAATTGTTTATTTTTAAATGTACATTTGGGGAGGAGAGGGTAAGTAAAAGTTTTATTGTATTTACAGCTCTGGGATGCTATAGCAGTACAAAATTTTAGTATTTTAGCAAGATTATGTATCTGTAACTGTGAGTATACAGCTAGTTCCCACTTTACAGATTCTTTTAAAACGATATATCAAAAATACCTATTCGAACTATGAGATTGCTTCACAAATGTCATTCCAAATGAAATAAATATTGAAACTGAAACTTTGGTTCATTCTTTCACACTTAAAAGCCTTGGCAAAGCATTTTCACACATCAAAAGGACAATTGAAATTTTCGAGCTAAAGATTCCAACTTTGAAAAAAAAACTACAAAAGTTGCTTAGGATTTAGAAAATGCTGAAGTTAGTTATTAAGAAATTTATAAAGAAAATACTCAAGAAAATGACTGTTAAAGCTTTCCTACATAGATAGTTGAAGTACATCGACTACTTCTGCCTACAACACACAAAACATAACACAATCTTCAATAAGAACTAGACTATCGAGAGCAGAACATTTAACGGATGCATCACATTTAAACATTAAGGAAGATATGGGTCAAACAAGGTTTGAATAAGTAAAATACGGTATTTCAGTAGTCCATACCATATATTTCTTTGGTATATTATATTAATATTGTATATAAATCACTGCTTATATATTAGATACTGTTTTATTATCCTTTACTTTAGATTAGTAAGACCTTAATGGGGAAAAATGAACTATCAGGAATGGAATAAACATATCAATTCAGTTGTGTCTGTAAATAATAAGCTCTCGCTTTACAAATTCATGCTTTACAAATGAAGATTTTGAATGAATGAACTTGTAACGATAAAAATTACCTGTGTGGTAAATATATACATGTTGTAACAAATATACATACACATGGTGTAATATATATATATATATATATATATATATTTGCTATGTGATACGGACGCTTTTGGGGCATTTCACCCACCTCCCATTGGGATGAAATATTGTATATGCATACATCTAGTATATATGTTGTATATACGTATATGGAGTTTTAACTCTGTAACAAACTTCTCTCTCATGAACTCCATGCATATGCCCATAGGCACAAATGTGCAGGAAAGAATACAAAAGAATCAGAAGAACACATTCAACAAAATGAATGGGAATGGTAGCAAATTCTCTCAAAAAAAATAATTATTCCCATTCCGTGAATGGATGGCTCTGAGTGATTGATTACAGTAACCTGCAATGAGCCCGAAGTACCCATTCCCTTTAAAGAATGAGAATAACAGAATGCATTTCGAAAAAGGAATGATTCTGCTCATCTACAATACATGCAGTAAATTCTCCCAATAAAGATATTCCAATTAACAATTATTTCTGTTTAACGACGGAATTTTTCATTCATTTCACAGAATTACATGTTCCAATTAAAGTCTTTTTCATTGTCCCTCGAAAGTGATACATGGGAGAGATTGTTATGGTAATGTATGAAATGTAGTAAAAAGATTAATATGTATGGTCCCCAAAGCGGAACGTTTTGCAATTTTCTGCAACAAGCCTTCAGCTGATCAAAGATGTTCTGCAGGAGATGCCTGCATGCATGTATCTAATACATTTTTAAATTCTATAAAACATAAATTCCTTTTTTAATAGAAATGCAGAAAACGTTTGTCGGGCTGCTTTATTTACTTTATGACAAAATAAATTGATTTACCCTGTGGTTTTTCTGCAGTGAAGCTGTTTGTTCTGTGATGTGCATCACAGTTTTCTTTACACATCCTGCTTTGGGGTGTATGGTTATTTCTAAGTTTACAAATTAAAGCTGTGTAGTATAAGCTGATAACTGATAAACAATTACAAATTCTGAACCATTAAAAATTATCGACACAGTTCCATGTTTAATTCTGATTAGAATTATATCCCAATATCATGAGAAGAAGAGGAGCTAATCATAATGCTACATGCATGGATTTTATGCCTGTCTGGATGTGGTTGCTTTTTAATATGTACGGTGTAACAAAGAGTTTGTTATAACTAATACACTAATGTATGTAAATATTAATAATTGAATAAAATTACAGACTTTAAATGCCGACTATACATATAAAAAGTGTGCATTTTAGAAAGAATTAAAATCTAGAAAGCCACATACTATTCAAGAAATACTGGAAAAACACAGAAATGATGGGAAAAATACTATGAAGCTTGCTAAAGAAATCTCACATAAGCATCCAGAGTTCATAGCATGGCAATAATAAAAGAATCCATCATACAAAAGACAACATACATATATAGACAACTATTTAAACAAATATAACTATGCATATCTATAAAATAGCTTATGTGAATGAACTACATTGTGCACAAATATGCATCACAATAAGCATGACATGTACATGAGTGTCCATATGAGTACTTCTGGGGTGGGGGGGGGGCTGAGAAAAATTATTACTTTCTTCTCAAGACTGTCAAAAATTTTAGTGAATGTACAAGATACTAAAATGCTACAAAAATAATTGATACTGCTTGGCAATTAGTAATGAGCTAAAAAGTACCTTATTTTAAAATGTGACTGTAAAACTTTTGAAAGTAAATGTATGGCAGAATCGGGCAAATAAAATTTTTAAACGGACAGGGGTGTTCGAGCACCCTCTGACCACACATGGGCACCCATGGACGTACATGCACAATAAGCAGGAAATCCTAGAAACACATGTTAAATTGTAAAGGATTGTGTTAGGGGATTACGTAGAAGTATTTATTGGAATGACAAAACAAGCCAAACACTACCTATGCAAAAACGCTTATTAAAAAAAAATGAAATGAAAATCATTTTTTTCTCACTAATTTTGTTAAGCTATGTACAGATATGTCATTTCCACGGAAATAAATTTTGACCCCACATTTTTGGCTACAACTAGACTTCATTGACCCATATATTACAAAATTGGATATATATATATATTTGTTGTTTTTGACCCTTGCCAATTATTGCCCTTTAGGTTTTGAGAATATTGCACTATTCACAGTCAATTGCATTTACATTCGTGGCAACACTGGGAAGGGCAATAATACCCAATTTTATAATAGCCACCTTTGATAATAATACAGTAACAGTAGCACGTGGTAAAACAATAAAGAAACGATAAATAATACATCAGTACAATAGTGATAATAGCAAATAACAAAAATTAGAATGGAAATGTAATCTAATCAAGAATATTCAAAAATAGATTGTTTCTCATGAAATTTTAACACGTTTTCACTAATTCACAGCTAAATTTCAATGGAAATACGTCTTTATGAGTTACAACTCAGCTTTGTCCCCACAAGACATCAGCAAACATGAATTAATGGTTAGATTAGAGGATATTAGCTTTGCACACATGGACGTCATGGGGATCTATGAATAAAATTACGCAATCTTCACAACATAGAACAATTACAGTTACAGGATCCTAAAATGAAGAGTCAAAGCTCATGACATCATCAAGTTCAGACGTGGAAAGAAGACCCAACTAAAGAACAAAGCAAAAGATTGAGGTGACAAGGTATTGAGAAAAACGCCTTGTGTCTCCAAACAACGAATAAGGCACGGACAGGAGGTGATGTTAAATGTAAAGGCTTCTTCGATGAATGGAGAGTCAGTCAATATTGTAAGAGAGTCTTGTCAAAAAATCAGTGTTGGAGGAGAAGGAAGGAAGCCTTAATTTGCTGGAAGCCACAGAAAAAGCTTCACAAAGAAATGAAGAGGGTGAAACGCTGGAAACAAATACGTATTTCTAAATTAGTTTTGTCAGAGTTCTACTTTTATTTGTTGAGATTCCTCTTTAAGAGGTCTTTGTATTTTGATGATGAATTTTGTAGCAAATGTATTAATGTCGAGTTTTATTTATTTTTTCATTTGCGAGTTCTGTAAGGTTTAGATAGGAAAGAAAATTGCATCTTCATTCTCTTATTTATAAATCTATTACTTATTTAATTTATTAGCTTGTTATATGATTTACTGCACTGTCACATGTTCAAATTCTTATCTTTAATAAGGATACGTGTAACAAACTACAGTAGTGAAAACAGTATCTATGACTTTATCATAACAAAATATCGCTGCTTGTTTTATAATTCTATGTATTTCATTTTCTTGCATCTAAAATCTTCATACTGAGAATAGAATTCATGGGTTTTACCAAACCGTTAAAGAAGTTCCTAATACATAGAAAGTTGAGCACTCCTACATAAGATATATATATATTTTCTATTGAAATTAAATACAAACTTACTTCTCGTCTACATCCATAAATTTCATATCAGGACTGTGTCTGCTAATAAATATTTGCTTGTCGAGAGGTGTATCGATGTAAGAAGGATGGGGGACGGGTTCTGCAATGGAGATGAGATAAAAAGCAGGACAGTGACTGATGCCCTGGATAAACTGGCTGGAGACCTTATGACCAATACAATGGATTACCTATAAGAATTAAGATAAGTGATTACTTACAAAATTTCTTCAAAATTTTAAAGACACCACCAATTAGCAAAGTAATTTTATTTATGATGAATCAAAAGATCATATTTAAATATGTTCTGAACAATCTGTTAAATCTGCAATGACTATTTGCAGTAAATGGTGAGAAATGCAGTAAATGTTTTTTTTTTTTACCCAAATGTAAACCATTTTTGGTCACCGAACCATTTGTGGGTTTGACAGTTTCAACTATAGGATAAAGGTGGATATTAGTTATTTTGATGTAGTGGCACACTGACAGAAGACTGATATCACCAACAGGCGTGCACAGAAAGTTCACAAGGGGTTATAGGCTCAATGGGGAGAGGGGGTGGGTTTACAGAACTTGTATATTCCTATGTTAAATATACAAAATTTCATTGCAATGGGGGTTACAACCCCCATCAACACCCCCTGAGTACACAAATGGCATCACCCCACAACACATTTACATCCAACTAAGTTTACTTGGGGGCAGGTCCATAGCTAGAGGTTTGTTACAGGGGCTCTGAAAGTTACGGGGGAGGGGGGCTCAGAAAAATACAGAGGGGGCTTCAAATTCATAAATGTTTTGGTGTATTTTATTAATATATTTACTGATACCAAATATATAAGTAGACTAATATATTTAACGTTAATAAATAAATTTCTTAAAATAAATTTTGCATTAAAAACTTATAAATTTTAGTATACCTCTCTATAATTTCTCTTATCCTTATTACAAAGTATATGAAGATTCAAACTTCTGTTGTAAACATTAAATACACAAGATCTATCGTAGAAAGCTAGTCTAAATAGTTTTAACGTCAAAGAACAATTCCCATTGTTATGTACAATTTCGTACAAAATAAAAAATTTAAAATAAGATTCTACAATATTTTATTTTGAGAAAAAAATATTTCCCAGGGGGGGGGGGTTGACTACATTTTCAGGGGGGCTACCTATAGCCCCAGTCTGGCTACGGTACTGCTTGGGGTCAAACACAAACTCAGAAATCTCGAAGGTCGCAGATGCAACTAATGAGATTCCAATGCAGTAAATGGTCTAATACTAAAAAATAAAGTAAATAGTGACGCTAAAATAAATTTCACCTTTTACCTTTCTACGGAAAAGCATTTTTAAAACAATAAATGAAATAACGTGGAACAAGAAAAAACGAACATTTATTAATGACTTGCCATTGCTGACACAAAGCAATAATAAAAATGAATACATCTTGAAAAAGCATTGCATACTATGAAAAATAACTTGACGTAGCACTATGCAGACAAGGTTTATAATATAGGAGTGATTGTCAGTCCAAACCAGATTCCCTGAACATACCAGAAAATTCCCTAAAAAGTTGCGTAATATTTTTGGTAAAAACACTGATTTCCGAAGGAATATAGAAAATTATAAGAAATAAAATGAGATTTCGCAATTTTTTAAAAAGAAATCCAGGACGAGGAAAGTTGAAATTCCCGGAATTTACGGAAATCCCTGAACACAATCACCCCCGATAATAAGAAACGCAGCATTATACAAATGTAGGTAAAGCCTTTACCTATCCTTATATAACGTTGTTTCTTATTATAAATCATTGCATACTGCTGCACAACAATATCAAGAGCAATATAGCTCTTTCATGTTGTTATTTTTAAATAAGACATGAACTGCATACACAATTGGTAAGAGTCGATAGAGGGGAGGATAAACTTTGGAACTCGAAGGAACGTAGTCAATAAGTTCATGAAGTGAAGAACCCGAAAGCCTGAAAAATGTTGTGTGAGCACTATTCTAAATAATTAAGATATACTATTGGTGCAAATGTCATAACTGAAAATGGGTAGGAAAAAAAATTGCAAATAATTTTTGAGTTTCCACAGAGAATCTAAATTTCTTATAAATCTAAGTTTTTAATTCCACAAAGAAGCTAAATTTCCATATAGGTCTATTTCTGATATTTTAAATGGGTGGAAGGATTAAATGCATATTAAAAATAGTAGCTCTTATTTTCATAGGATTTTAAAAAATTTCCTTCCCCAGAATCACAGAACCCCGATTATCTGAAATAAAAGCGGTGAACCCAATTTTGGATGATCCAGAATCCAATTTTATGCGCAAAGATGCAAGGAAACCTTAATATCCAAACACATGTTCAATTGCATATCAATACACTACTATACTCATAGTGAAGAATGCCGCAAAATACATGTATACTTTAGTAGTATTTTCTACAATTTTTTCAATTTAAAAAACTAAGAAAGTACTATGTATTTAGTATAGCTATAACATAATATAAACGGAAATTAAATTCATTATAATTAAGTATATTTTTATTTAATTTTGAAACCGAAAAGTTAATACTTTCTATTATCAAAATAATTTATAAAACACACGAGTGCATATACTAGGGCTGTAGCACTATAGGCTACTATGATTTTAAAAAGATATCGTTTATAACGACCGAATTTGCACGGTCCCTTGAAGGTCGTTATAACCGATTTTCACTGTATATTTGTTTATAATGACTATCGGTTATACTGTATATATAATAATATCGGTATAACTGATAGTCGCTATAAACGATATTTTTTAAAATCATAGTAGCCTACAGTGCTAAAGCCCTAGTATACACACTCTAGAGTTTTATAAATTATTTTGATAGTAAAAAGTATTAAACTTTTTGGTTTCAAAATTAAATAAAAATATACTTAATTATAATTTCCGTTTATATTATGTTATAGCCACACTAAATACATAGTACTTTCTTAGTTTTTTAAATTGTAGGAAATAGTACTAAAGTATACAATGCAGAAAACCGAATCAATCAGCTTTCGTTTTTTGGTGCATTTTTACCTTAAGGGAAA
This sequence comes from Dysdera silvatica, assembly GCA_006491805.2. NCBI lineage: Eukaryota > Metazoa > Arthropoda > Arachnida > Araneae > Dysderidae > Dysdera > Dysdera silvatica. The sequence continues at coordinate 69,449,341 of QLNU02015270.1, forward strand.
AAAACCATCAGAAATTGTAGCTACCACACACTAGCTACAATTTGTGACGTTTTTTTCCTTAAGGCCAAAATACACCAAAAAACGAAAGCTGATTAATTCGGTTACGCAAAGTTCGAATAAACGGGTTTTACTGTAATTATTTAGCTTCTAATCTCATTATTCACCATATAGTTTGCAGACTTCACATTCAGATGCTTCCCCCTTGACGTGGCGGTGGATTTCATCCTAATGAAGAATGACGTCGGCTCAGGCAAAACAACCTTTTCACCTTTGCGAATTGTCAACATCGCTTTCACTTCTTCATGATCGCATGGATGGGTAAATTCGTAAATGCTCTGTCCAATCATTTCAGCCTAAGTTTAGACAACAAGTCATTAAATTCATGTATAATACAAATCATCATAACACAAACATGCCAAACTCGATTTAAACATAAAAAATATGTTTACAATGGGGTTGCCCAATATTGAACAATCATAACTATGTAAAACCATGGTCTAATATAATATGCAAGTATGTGGAACATTTATCTACGCAATGTAGCTTTTAATCTTAGGACATTCAACTGCAAGAAACAGCAAAGCTACAACATTTTCTTATCGTGTTTGAACATGATAAAAAGAATTAACATAGCATATGAATTCCACTCCAGGTGAGAGAAAGTGTGAGCACAGTATTTGCATTAAATTCATGTATAACATATTTACAGATTTCTTTGTTTCATTTTTATTTCCTGCAGCTACCTTTTATAGTTAGTTAACCAATCTGGCAGTTTTTAACTGTCTACTGATGATGAAATATTATCAGTATTTACTAATTTATATACTATATACTAATTTATATATTTATTTACTAATTTTATATACTATATACTAATTTATATACTACATACTGATTTATATATTTATTACTAATGTATAATTTATATTTATATTAACATATGACTACTGTAAAAACAACTAATACCAACCCACGATATTTATACATATGACAAAGCTTGTTTGGAAGTTGGACCAAACCCGAGTGAGTTAGAAAGTAGCAATTATACCCTTTAGACCACTAAGGAATATTTACAGCATTTATACACTGTAAAATTTACAGTATTTATTTAAATGCAGTAATTTCATAAAATTGCAGAGGCACCCCCACAATGTAAAAGTAATTTATACGTATTATTAAAGCAGATGCATTGTGATTAAAGTGGATATTATACAATATTAGATCCCATATGCTAATTTGAAAGGAGTTCAAGGTTAGTAATGACAAAGTGAATGTAATTTGCCATTCCTTCAGATGAAAAAGGATGAAAACTCATTCACTCAATGGAATGGTCATTCTCAGTGAATGAGAATACTTATTTCGATTTGAACTGCATGAATGAATTTTGTTTAAAAAATGATAATAGAACAATGCATTCACCACAATGAATGGTTTTGCCCATTTTCACACAACGGGCAAATATTATTATAAATGAATACAAATAAAATGATTCTTCTTCCTGAGATGAGTAATAGCTTCCTTTTTATTTCACAAAACTGATAAGGTATGTAGTACTGAGTTATACAAGTAATAATAATCATTTTAAAAATAAATAATAATAAAAATTTCCTTACTTGTGGAATTCCCAGGTGTTCGTTTACACTTTCAGAAATGAAGATCATGTTTCCATCATCCGTTAAAATAAGTAAAAATCCTTGAAGCACATCCGTAGATTGGAAATCGCATGACTTAACAGTAGATGTCTCTTTCTGCTCAGCTGCACATAACAAAAGTAAAACATAAATACAGGTGCACATACAAAATACACTATGTAACTGTGGGAAAATGTTAATGTAGTTTCTATAAAGCTGTCTGTGGTTATGTAAATGTATACATGCAATTTAAAAACAATACAGAAATCATAACAAAAAAAAAACCATAATCATATACAGTAAAACCGCCTCATGAATGGATAATCATATACAGTAAAACCGCCTCATGAATGGATATTCATTGGACAAAAAGTTGCCTCCGTAAAAGTGTAAAAGAGAGGTGTTATAATGAAAGAATTTCTTGGTGGGGAATTTTTATTTGATTGTAAAGACGGGGTAATCTCTGAGAGGTGCCCGTTAAAAGGGGGTTTTACTGTACAAATTTAGATACAGTACAACAGCAGTATTCGATTTTCATGGTAGACAGTGGTCCAAAAATATTAAACGGAAAATTTTAAAAATATACGATTTGTAATTTACAAATTGAGCAGCATGCTCAGTGCTGTATTTCCCAATAGGCTATAAACTAGGGCAGCAAAATAAAATTATAAACCATTTTTTCCCCCAGTACATTTTCTAAAATGAAGATAAATATTTATTTGGTAGGGGCAGAATTTTATCGTTTTGTATGGGGCGGCAAAAACCACGGGCCAGCCCTGGGCCTGGTAACGTTTTTCGCAATCCGAAAGCCCCATCAAAATAGAAAAAGCTTGCCTATATAGAATATCAGCAAAATTTGGCCTACCACTGGTTGGGCTGCGGGGCGGACAGGTAGGAAGGGGCGGAAAGAAAAAAATAGCCTAGGGGCGGCAAAATGGTAAATCCGCCCATGGACATACTGAGTGCATAATAAAACCTTCCTGCACAGTCAAGCTCAGTATATGATTTATCTCTCTCCGTGCTCTGTACCCACTCTGGCCTTAATATTCAATTGGTCTCTAATTTTTTATCCGTAATTTTTTTAATAATTATTAAATTTAACATATTGCTTTTGAAATATCCCTTTTTCAAGATTAAAAATCAAAATTACTTTTCCATAACAAACCTCCAATTTTATACAATTAACCCTGATATAATTACTACAGTGAAATCTGTTTATAACGATATTTTCCTCCGATCCGAACTGACAAAAAGTATATCATGTTCGATCTTGTCTATAACGATACCTTTTCAAGTTACGATACTCTAAACGATACTTTTAATGATACTTTTTACCATTATAGGCAAATTTCACTGCGTAGATATCAGAACCATGGTTCCCTGAATGTAGGGATCCAGTACCAGCACCTTGCCCCGCGGACATTTCACCCTATGTAGATAATCAGTAAACTATATAAATATATAAATAATACACTCAATTTTTTAACAGTAGAATCCCGGTCATTCGAACTCCGCTTAACCGAAATGACCTTTTATACCATTTTTTTTATTACGTGTCCACTTAAAAATAAGTAAAAAAAAGTTTATTTCGGTTAAGCGAAGCGAGTTCGACTATTAAATGAACGTTAAAAGATGAAAATTTGTATTACACAAAAATACAAAAGTCTGGTCATCCCGCATGTCAGAGGTTACAGATTTTGAAATTATTCGCTTCCTGGACAAAAACAACTTACGAATAAAAACTTCGACCATATGTCGAATCTTGAGAAAGTTCACTGCCACCCTCATTAAGGAAGTTTTGTCCAGTTGAAATGCCTTCGATAGCGGAAGTGCGGATGCCAGTTCTCCGAAAATCTCCGATTCTCTCCCTCTTCGACATCTAGCCGCATCCCGAGATTTCTCTTTTCTTTTCTCCGAATTTCTGTCAAGGAAAAAAACATCTTTCTTACAATTTAACTCTTTTTTTTTATTACATAGATGAAAAGAGAATACATATTTTAACTTAAAACACAATAAGCATGCACATACATATATAAGGCCTTGTCAAGGAATGCTCATAGCTGAGGCGAAGATATAAAATGTCATCCCTCTTTATTAAAAAGAACTTGTTATCTTACATTATCAATTACATTTTTTTTTTTAATTCCAACACATGAGAAGCTGCCTAGAATATCGTTAGTATATTTATAATAAAATCCTTAGTTATGTTTAAAATAAAAT
>QLNU02015270.1:69455637-69472532 GCA_006491805.2 Dysdera silvatica
CATCCAAAAATCTATATGCGGCCGTAAGTTTCCCACCCCAGGTCTACTTACATACGTAAATACGACACCGGATGCCTATGGCACTCTTACTTTTTTATATGTGAGGGCATTTTTTCGCGTATAGTTATTAAAGCTAATGTTTCAACTAATATTTTTTATATAATAACTGATAATTTATTTTTAAGTTCTTAAATGTTCCCTCCCTCCCCAACAAGCGCCGCCCCTAGGTATGTGTCTTGTGTGCCTACTTAGAAATCCGCTATTGTTTATATACAGAATTCGATTCAGTGTTGCCAAATTTGTGGTTATAATCATAGGCGTAACTTGTGGTTAAATATAATGTAAACTTGGGGGTGAGGGGAGGGCAAAAAGTCTAAATTCCCAAAGTACGATTTTTGTCTCTTGTCTAAAAACGGGGGAATTTGCTTGCCTCCCGCCAGATTACGCCTATGGTTATAATAATGAACCGATAACGCTGCCTCATAAAAGCCACTGCATTAATTATTTTAATTTTAGTTAATAATTTTTTTTTTAATTTAGTTTCAGTAATATTATTAAAAATCCCTTTATTTTTTCTCTTCAAGTTTTTCAATGAGTATTTATCGTCTCTAAAACCAGGGGGTTTTGATGGGGGTTCTAGCTTTTGTATTAACTCTAAATTTTGTATATTTAACATAGGAATATGTGAGTTGTAGCTCTGTAATCCCCCATTGAGCCTATAAACCCCCCTTACGGACTTTCTGCGTACGGCTATGTCTAAAACACACACATGAACAGAACAGAAAATGGCAACGTATGCCTTGGCATTTACCCTACTTCTCGTAGGGAAAAAAGAAAAATGAGGGGAGACAAAAAACCCTACGGGCTTCCCCATGCTTCTCGGGCGTCTCTTTCTTTTCAGCTGATTTCGTTCAGTCGATTATTTTAGGAGGTTATTCGCCTGCCGACTTTTTCTCTCTCCTAGATTTGAAAGCAAATTATGTCTCGGGGCTCGTCTATATTTTTACCTTTTTTTTCACGGTGGAATGTATGTTGCCACTTAATATGTTTTTATTTGATTAAACTGGACTTCAATGGGAAGTCTCCATATTAAAAGGCGAATAGATATGTTTTTTTCGTTGCTAGGTTTTTCGCTAGAAAGAATTGAAATGAACTGGAAGTTTGTCACTGAGAAAAGAAAAAAAAAAAGGGTCGCCGATAAAATCGGTTATTTGCTAACTTAAATTTGCGACTTTTTATTGAAAAAAAGAAGGCATACATATAGAATTGATATGGCAGATTACAGATATGGATGTGGATTGTTTAAGACATATCATCAGTGATGGATTTACTTATAGGCTAAGTAGGTCCGGGTCCAGGGCCCTGCAAGGCCTTTGTAGAGGCCTGGTCTAATTTGTTTAAGCGTTATTTTAATTTAAAAATCCGAAATTTTCCATAATTGGATTATCATTAACCTGACCGTTTATTTTTTTCCTCAAAACGGGATATCTACTAATTTTTAGGTAATAGCATGTTATTAAAAACATCCGCATAGTTCTTTATGGTTTTTATTTATTAATAAAAAAAAGCGGAATGAAATGTGAAAATAAATAATTTATGTGGTCTTATATTTTTCTGAAGAATAAATTTGCTTAAGAATATTTGGATTTGATTTTAAATAAGAATAAATTTCTTGGCATGATTTCTTAAAATTTACTTTAATAATTACCATTGCTTTAGAAACTGCGACTAGTAACTGTGTTTTTTCGCTCATCCATAACTTATTTGTAAGAGAAAAGACCCTTTCTACTGGTGCATTAGTGCCTGGCAGGCATGAGATATATTCAATAATTATACGAAAGTTCGCATGATTCAAATTATTGGTGTGAAAGTGTCTGAACAATTCCACATAATGACTTTCAATTGAAACATTCCCAGTGTTCCATTCTGTCAATTCCTGCGGTGTAATGTAGTTATAAGTGAATACTCAACTAATACTTCTGATAACTTGGTCACAATTAATAAATCCCTTTTCAATCAATACATCCATTTAACTTTGAATTTTTCTCATGCAAATATTTTGGTTAAATTCACCCATTCAAATATTTATATTATTTCATTTTCTGTCAATACTATGATTAGATAATTGACAATAACATCTAATGTTTCGCCTGGTTGATCTTGAAATTCTAAAATTTTGACTTAAATGCCTTCGCATGGTAAAAAAGAAGTGGACTAAAACAGGAAATATTTTCATGGACCCGTGGTTTGAAGCATTAGTTAATATAGTAACACAGTTGCATTTGCTGAGGCGATCTTTTAATTCAACTATTGCTATTGGTTTTAACACATTTACAATATTAGCTTCTGTTTCCATACGAGAACATCTAACTTTCTGTTCAAAACCTGCTTGAATTAACTTAGAAGCACAATCATTTGAGAGAAAACTGTGGTTCTTTGCACCGTGTGATAAGCCCAGGTGTCTTCCATCACAGCAACTTGCAGATCTTACGAAGTTCGTGAATCCTTTTTCTTAAAAAAATTAAGCATTGAAGAATTCGAAGCGGTAGCAATATCGGAATTTTTATGTTTTTCTGATCTTAAATGTTAATATCGCTGGCACCTCTATGAACTATGCTATATTCTGTAAAACGCTTTTCACATCTGACGCCTGATGGGGTTTATTCTTTGCTTTGTAAACGGATACTTCGTTTCTAAGTTAACATTAAAAGTGCGCTTGCGTGTGGGCATTCTTAAAATGGAGGAGGTAACGTAAAGAAATTTAAATTGACTACAATAACACACGTAATTCCGCCACCAGGGGGAAAATGGCATTTTGAAAGAAATGACTGTTGTTTCCAGTTAGTGTAGTATTCCGCACTTTACAGGGAGATTTAATTTTGCATACGAAACATATTTTTGTGTAAGTGAATCTAGATTTACATACCTGGCGCGCAAATTTCGCTCCTAGTAGCAAAATTTGGACGTATTTTTTTGTTTACTAAATTATGCCTCATGCCCTAATTAAGTCAAGGATGGAAAATTGTTTGTTTGGATGTTTTATGGCGCAAGAGCATCTGGGCTATACTGCGCCAAGGGATGGAAAAATCCCTTGAAATCTTAGGAGACAGAAAAAACAGTGCAATCTAATTTTTTGAAAAAATAAATTAGCACAAATAAGATCCTACTAAGTAGATAAATATTCAATTTATACACACTTTACGCATTGCGTTTATGTCCTTCGACATGCTTCGCAGCTTTTGCTTTAAAATACCAATGGTCAACAGCTTTTTTTAAGATTAAAGTTCTTTAAATAAAGTCCATTCAAATTTATCAATAAATTTTGCAAACTGCTTACTTCCAATTTGTTTCTTAATTTACTTTTTATCAGGTTCATGTGAGAAAATCCTTTCTCACATGATGCTGTGGAAACTGGTGTAACAGCTGCCCTTGGCTTTTAGAACTGAGTCAACCCGCGCCAAAAACAAGGCGCACAAAACGTTTACCGTGAGCCTCAGGAAGAAACGAATTCTCTCGTTCTCCTTCCTTTTCTCACTTTTCCATCACTTTACAGAAGGGGAAAGAAAACATCACTCAGCGAGGAAAAAAGTTAATAACAAGAAATAAAAAAGAAGAATTAGGGTCGCCAGATCCAACTTTTTAGTCGCCACGGCAACCTGGCGCCCCGTATTTTTCAAACCTTGAATTAAGATACCTACAAAATTTTGTGGCGATATCTCTTTTCCTCATCGCTCTAGAGCAGTGGTTTCCAACTAGTGGTCCGTGGACCACTGGTGGTCCGCGAAGCAGTCCTGAGTGGTCCGCGAGACGGGTCATTATTTAAAAAGAAATAATAATTAATAAAAACGCTTATAAAAATTATTTATTAAATATTAAAATTAAATATAAAAATGAAATTGATAGTATATTTGTAGTATTTTACAATCTGATGGAACTTCAGAAAACGGTTCGTATTAAAAGTAATTCGTCTTAAGCGTGTTCATCTTAACCAACTGTATCATTGGATTTTGCTTTTTTCTGTTTATTATTACTATTATCATTATTATTTTTTTACCAAAGAAAGATTTTACAAACACATTTCCCCCAAAAACAGAACCGGCCCCCTTTTTTATTAAAGTCTTGCAGTCAACTCGTGAGCACCAAAGTGGTCCTCGGCTAAAACTGAAGTGGAAAAATGGTCCGCGGCTTAAACTGAGTTGGGAACCACTGCTCTAGAGGGTCTAGAATAGGGTTACTGTTTTTTAACCACACTGTATCTCCAAACCTACGAGTGGGAGGAATTAGCAATTGGTACCACTGAACTCAATCAAAATTCCTATCGATTAAGACCAATAATTAAAAAATCCTAGAATCAATTCTCGTAAGGTTCCCTTGTAAGCCGTTCTCCAGGTTATACAGCAGATTACTGATTATCCAAACTCCATTTAATCGAAATAACCTGCTGTACTTTTATTATTATTTAGTAGAACCTCGTTCAATATTTTTGGCAAAATGTTCATATTTGTTTTCTAGTGTACTTCAGCCTTGAGAGATAGAGAGAGAAAGAGAGACCAATACGAATGACAAATATCGGACATATATATATCATCATCATCATATTCAACCATTATCTATCCACTGCTGGATGAAGGTCTCTCCAAATGCTTTCCACACAAGTCTATCCTGAGCAATTCGCTTCCACGTCACCCCAACCTGTTTTCTTATTTCATCTACCCATCTAGTTTGAGGACGTTTTCTAGGTCTTCGGTGGTCTCTTGGAATCCAGTTCAGAATTTCTGTTGTCCATCGTTGATCAGTTCTTCTTGCAATATGCCCAGCCCATCGCCATTTCAGCCCTTTTACTTTAACAATGATGTCCTCTACTCTAGTTTGCTCTCTCACCCAAGTGTTTCTTTTTCGATCTCTCCTAGTTATTCCAAGCATGCACCTCTCCATGCTCCTTTGCGTTGTCTGTAACTTTCGTATTGCTCCAACTGTTAGACTCCATGTCTCTGATCCATAAGAGAGGACTGGCAATACACACTGGTTGAAGACCTTTCTTTTTAGACACAAAGGCAATTTCCCCTTCAGGATAAAACTGTTTCTTCCAAATGCACTCCAGCCAAGTTTAATACGTCTGTTGAGTTCTTTCATAATGTTGCCATCCATTGAAATCAGCTGGCCAAGGTAAATATATGAATCAGCAATTTCTAGCTCAATGTTGTCAACTTGTATTTTTGTTTCCTCTACAAAATTATTGAACATGATCTTAGTTTTTTGTAGGTTCATCTTGAATCATCTATACCATCGATTTGCTATTCCGTACTGGAAAATCACAATCGCCACTTTGACTTCAACGCACTGAAGGTATGGTTGAAACTGCAAAACACCCCTTTTTACAGTGAAATGCTTACCCACTGTTGAGAGAACTTTTCATATCTACTTACAACTTGGCTTTCCCGTTCTGCCGGATTTTAAGGACCTCTGTGACCTGGAAGTGGTACGACCTTTATGACCTGGAAGTGTTACGACCTTTATTACCTAACACCTCCCCACAGACTCTATGCACTGTTCTTCAAGCTGTCTTCCGTTTTCACTCACGTATTAGACGCTACATTTATCCAGGACTCCTATTATCACCTTCGTTCTCTTGGATGAACTATCACTGTACTTATAATTTGTTGCCTACTTCATACTATAACTTTTTCTGTCAATAAGGACAACACCGGGTAAGTTGGGGGTTTGGCCTTTCGGGAGACATCACTTCATCCGTGGCTAAGCCCTTTCCCCAGTTTTTGGCCTTCCAGAAGTTTCAAACGTGCCGTCATGCGTTGGTGGAGATTGGAAGCAATGCTTCACGCTGGATCTTACTGATAAGAATCCAACTTGGGTTCTTCTACTCCAGATCTTCTATCTCCAGATGGAGATTCTACCTCTTCTTTTTTTCCTCATCTCTTGGACTTTATGTCTCTCCCTCTCCTGGGAACAACACAGTGCCGCTTGCTCGGCCAACATTTCCAGATTTTTTCTTGCATGCAAAAAAGAGAAAAATGGCTTCACATTCGCGTAAAATTTAGCTATTCAGAATAAAGGTTACGAAAAAAAGTTTTCCTGACTATTAGGGACGATTTCAAACTTCCTAACAATTCCAGGTTTTCTAGGTGCGTGGAAACACTGGCTAAAGGACCTTAAGCACTGAAATGAATGAACGGTGTGCCAAATCGTTCAATGACCGACTCAATCAATCTTTTCGTTTATGATTGATGGGTAAAATCGTTCACAGATTCGTTCAGTGCACGATGCAGCACACATACGGAAAGAACGTTCGAAAGTGAAGGAAGAAACCACTTCATTTCCTTATAAAAATTCATCCGTGACTATTTTCATAAGCATAGATTCATCCATAACCATATAAATCAATCCATCATCATAGATCCATCCATAATCCGTAGATATAGCAGAATATCATCCATATTATTGTTCCATAAAATCTGCTAACAATGGGTAAAACATTTTAAATGGCAGGAATTTGGCAAAATTAAGAAGAGTAGTGGAAATCGTTTATGAGGATATTTATAGGACCGGTCATATGCCTTATTTGGGTCTCTTCATGCTCCACCATGTACTCCTTGGAACAGTACTTCTTAGTACTTCCTGTGGCTTTCTTCCTTGGTACTTCCTGGGACTTTCTTCCTTGATACTTCTTGGTACTTCCTGGGACTTTCTTCCTTCGTACTTCTTGGTAATTCCTGGGGCTTTCTTCCTTGGTACTTCTTGGTGATTCCTGGGGCTTTCTTCCTTGGTACTTCTTGGGGCTTTCTTCCTAGATATTGCTTAGGGCAGGGCTTTTACTTTTTTACTGCTAACGTTCAATTATCAAAACCCAGTCCAGAACCAATTGGTTACGGTAAGTGATATTCTATGGTATGTGAGGGGTTATAAAGTTAAATGCAGCGATAAGAATAATTTAGCAACCCAGCCTTGTATGTGTAAAAGCTAGTAAGGTCAGTGATAAATTTTAAATCTTAATCTTGCTAAGTAGGTCAGATAAGCTGGGGTTTTCGAAGTATGACCTTTTTCATAAATTCTTAAAATCTTTAAAGGGTTTATTTTGCGTCAGAGACATCGTGTTTTCTGAGAACGCCAGCTGATATAAAGACAGAGATTGCCTTTATGTAATTTTGAACACTTATACGGAAGGCAACGGCCTTTTAAGGCGGAGGGCCTTGAAGCAACTGACTTTAAGGACAGCTCAGGGTCACACACATTCAATCATTTCTCGACGCTTCTCCTTATAAAAAAAAAAATAATAACTGAAAAGAGTAAGGCTAATATGAATTCTGCAGACAGAGTGATTCGTTTATCAAATTGACACACTAAATCTGATTCACTTTTAAGGATTAAATCTTTTAAATGACTCACTGATTATCTTCAATAGCCCAAAACAAGGAGGAAAAACTTCATTTCAGAAGAGGCGAAAGGTGGAAAAATTTGCAGTTCCTTTTCTACTTCGATCATTTTAAGTATTTCTTGTAGTATCTTTCTCTTTTGAGTATCCCCTGGAGTTATCTTTCTCGTTTGCGTCTTTCCTTAAGTACCTTTCTCGTTTGAGTATTTCCTTAAGTATCTTTCTTCTTTCAATATTTCCTTTTCAACGTTTTGAATATTCCCTTGAGTATTCTTCCCTCGTCCAGTATTTTATCCCCCATCTTTCGACTAGTTCCTTTTGGGTATTTCTTTTTTTTTTTTTTAAGTACTTCTTTGGCTGGCTGGCTGGCAGGCACGCAGGCAGGCAGATAGACAGATACGTATTTCCTTTTCAGTATTTCTTTTGAATATTTCCTCTTCAGAGTACATATTTTTCTCCTTCGAGTATTTCTTGAACTCTTACAGCTTGTAGCTCATTAAAACCATAAGTAGGTTCAAAGTAGTAACGCTCTTCTTTAATATATGTATAATTGGGAAACGTGGAAACAGAATTGTTTGCATAAATAGTCCTTATAATTCTCTACTGTCTATTTAACAAGATATTTCATTGAAGATATAGAGCACAAAATACGTTTTATTAGAAGGAAATTCTAAAATCATATGATTTGATAATCTTTTCCACTGGTAATTCATAGGTAATGTTCTATCTACAAAGTTGTAGCTCAAAATAAAGGTCGGGAATCAGGGCTGTGTTGACAATTTTCTTTTCTTTCTTTTTTCCAAATTCATATCTAGAAATGCTTTAAAATATAGCGAGAATTATCAGGACTTTCCGATCAGTTATCTAAAGACATGGCTACGAAATATTTCACATTTAAACAACAATATAAATCAACGTTTATTGGCGTAGTGATACCAACGCCGATGTTATGGCGTGATTAGATGGTGAAATGTTCGAAAGAAAATAAATATTTCTGCGTTCGGTGGGACCTGAACCCACGACCTTCCACTTGCCGGGCGGAGGCTCTACCATCTGAGCTACGCCAATAAACGTTGATTTATATTGTTGTTTAATTTAATCTGCGTAGTGTTCGATTTATATAAATACATATGCTGCAACGTGCATTTCGATCAATTTAATACCAGTCTCTTTGCAATTTGGTTTAAATAGTAGTCTATGTACTACACCATTCTGCGAAATAACTGGCAACAGTATATATACGTTCGTAAAGAGATTATATATTGTCCTTCGTAGCTCAGTGGGTAGAGCCTCCGCCCGGCAAGTGGAAGGTCGTGGGTTCAGGTCCCACCGAAGGCAGAAATATTTATTTTCTTTCGAACGTTTCACCATCTAATCACGCCATAACATCGGCGCTGGTATCACTACGCCAATAAACGTTGATTTATATTGTTGTTTAATTTAATCTGCGTAGTGTTCGATTTATTTAAATACATATGTTACATTTAACAATAAGCGTGTAAATATTTATATCAAACGAAAATTAAAACTTCAATAATACTAACGATGTCATTAATAATCAGTTACATGTATATTTTCATCAGCTGAGTGAAATCAACATTGGCTAGATCCAGCTACGACTATCTGAATCTGGCAAGAATCACTGAACCAGAACTCTTTTTCGGTGAGTCAATAACCGACTCAGATTGGTGAGTTAACTTTTTTAAACAAAAATCGGTGAGTTAATACACTGACTCTCTGAGCATCTCTAATCTATTTTGCCACACTTAATACATTTATACGTGACAGGTAAATTATATTTTCGGCGAAGACATTTGTACAAAGACCTAGAGCTTGTGATGGAAACAAAAAAGAAGACCTAGAACTTGTGATGGAAATAAAAAAGACGACCTAGAGCTTGTGATGGAAATAAAAAAAGAAGACCTAGAGCTTGTGATGGAAATAAAAAAGAAGACCTAAAGCTTGTGATGGAAATAAAAAAGAAGACAGATAGCTTTGACATGTAGAAAAAATGGAAGACAATAAAAAAGTTGAGTATGTGAGTGAAGAAAAGTGGGCCAGCCTTATAGGAATGGATGGATTGAAAGATTCCAGAAGAAATAGGAGTCCAGAAGAAAAAGGAAACTTCGACAAAGGGGAGACTCCGGCGATTGTTGAAAAGGCCCAGGTCCTTGAATGAATATAGTGCCGAAAGAAATAATCAGTGGTCTGTGGACCCAACTCGCTCTAATCCACATTTCGCGCCTTTATTTTAAATAACTATGCTAACCGTCAGTGGCGTATGAAAAGGGGGCCCCCGATCCCCACCGTGGATAGCATGACATGTTTTGTTTAATGCCAACGGAGCCGCCCCACATTTTTTAATTGCTACGCCCCTGCTAATCGTATTTGAAATTTAAAAACCTATCATTCCCAACTGCAACTAAATCTCAAGGTTATACTATGCAATACTGCATCTGCATACAAAAAATTGATGCACGTACATAAAGAATTGATGCGCGTATATGAAAAACTGATATAATATATATAACGCCTCATAATACACTAACCATAAAAATAGATCACTTCTGGCCCCTTCGCATTGTGTCGTTATCAGAAAGAAAATGGTCACAACCACAAATGTAGCACATCATTTTTTTAACGGTACATATCACGTAACTAGTTTTTTCTTCCAAATATAACCGCTCTCAACTGGTTTCCACCAGTAGTTTGTTGTTTGTACCAGTGGTACCTAGCCAGGTCAGGTTTCAGTGAAAGACGTAAACAGAAAACGTCCCTAGAGGGTACAATTTTGATTGAACGATAAAGGATGAAAGGTATTTGTCCCCCCCGGCCCCCCATTTCCTAGTGTATTCGACGAGTTCCTTTTAAAAAAAAATAGCTTACAAACTGAAGGTCGAAAGCTTCTAGAATTTTTTTCCCTTGCTCTGCCTATCTAACCGTGATTCCACCAACTGCCATTATAAGTCGATAAGCAGGTATCTTGTCTCCAATGTAAGTACGAAAGAGATTCCCAGTGTCTCAGAAAAATTCCTTACCACGAAGACATGACTTATCGCCCGGCATTTCAACGGGGGCTGGGGGGAGGGGGGGGAGTTCAATGTTCGAAAAGCAAGCCATTTGGGGGGATTGCTTTGTACCTTTTCCACCAATAACTAAGTCTTCAGTAGTGTTTTCAATAGGTGGCCAGCGGGACAGATCCGGCCCACGAACAATAAAAACTGGGCCTGTTACAAAAAATAAGAAACTGAAATTTTATTTCTAAAGGGCAGGAGGGAGCTAATTTTTTTTATACAGGGGCTAGCTCTCATCTCAGTGCTATATCATTGAATCAGACAACTTCTGGGGGGAGAGTAAGACCCCAGACCCTCCCTAGTTATGCCAATGTCTATACCAGAGATGGGAACGCATGAGGTCAACGAGAGCCGCATTCCAATTTATCGTATATTATAAAGAGCCGCACTATGGTTACATACAGTACTATGTCTATATTATATATCTATGTCTATACTATGGTCTATACAGTGTACGTAGTACCGATCACCAGACCCGAATCCCGGGGGTGGGGGGAAAGTACTGGGGGACGCTTGACTCCCAACCGCTGCGTATACTACTAGTGTATAAGAGAATTTCATTTTCATGTCTTCTGGCCCGTCGCGAAGGATCGACGACGCGTCGTTCGAAAACAAAGATTCGAAATGGGCCGCGATGAAAACTAATTGAGAACCATTGGTCTACAGCAACGGAATTTAGAATTTCAAGAATTTGAAAATCAGCAGTGACATAAGGAAAATAAAGAATTTGGGGAGGGGGGTGAAAGCCTAATAGAAAGTTTAAAAAAAGTCTATAAATTTTATGTAAATTTTTTTTTTTTTTTTTCTTTTTTTAACAACACAGGAGAAAAAATGTCCCCACAAACACACACAAAATATATTTTCCACATAACTACTCATATATAATTTTAAAAGAATAGCGAATTTTAGAGCAACTTATAAAAATTTGGAAATAAATTCGGGGTGGGGCTTATTACTCCCCAGCGAGTATAAACTTTTCGTCTCCTCATTTGTCTATTCGCAACGAAATATTAATGCCAAACGACGCGGTTAAAGATCATGGTCAACACATTAAATTATTTATTATTTAATTAAATTAATTATTAACTTTGGCTGCCATACGAGGAAGAAGACATTAGCCGGTCGTTGACCACCGTTTTGAAAGAACTTACAGGCCAACTCATTTTCCTATGAAACTAGACTTGCACATGTAGACGTCAATTATTGGAAAGCAGTCGAGCATGCGCAGACGCATATGATTTACTTTAAAAGAAAGTTTTAACTAGTTATTCTTTTTCTTAATCTCTGCATATGGATGTATTTTATTCATGCGAAAAAAAATTATATGGGCATGTAAAAATTTCCCGCGGATAGGGTAAAATGGGCACCTAAATGCCTTTTCCAAGGGGGAGGGCAGATTGCTACCCTATTGGCTGGGGGGATCAGGAGTGACAACCTTCCCCTCCACACATGAAAAATTCGGGAATTATACATTGTGAAAAAGCGAATTTCAGAAGATATGAACATAATCCTAAGATTTAATTTAGTCATAAAAATCAATTTAAAAAATGCAATATTCACAGTGATAAGGGGTTTTTTACCCCCACCCTTATTACTTGTCAATGGGCGCTAATGATGAGGAGCAGTGCCGTAGGCAGAAAATTCAGGAGGGTTATAGGCTTAATGGGAGGGGTTACAGAGCTACAACTCATATATTCCTATGTTAAATATACAAAATTTCATTGCGATGGTGGGGGGAAGGGTATAACCAGGGACGCCCTTGCACGGATTTCTTTTTGGCGCCCGGGAACGGATTTCTTTTTAGCGCCCCGGCACGGGTTGCTTTTTGGCACCCTGGCACGGATTGTTTTTGGCACCCTGGCACGGATTGTTTTAGCGCCGTGGCACGGATTGTTTTAGCGCCGTGGCACGGATTGCTTTTTGATGCCCCTCCCCCTCCGGCGAAAACAGGAGATTTTCACAGATGCACAGTGAGCCATATGCCCTATAACAGTGGCCTAAAGTCTCTGAAAGAAATTCTCTAAAGATGTCTCTAAAAATTTCTTTAAACTTGTCTTTTTTTAGAGAGATTTTCTACTGTTGGATCAATTAAAAAAAATTGAACTTGACTTCAGTTTTGGCGCCCTCATCCAAACGGAGACACGGCCCTTCAGCCGCCCCCTGGCTACGACTCTGATGGAGAGGGTGCACATTTTACCCAGAATTCCATCCACTCATATCGTTCTCAATCAACACGGTTTCGGAAAGTACCTCAGCCGCTTAAAAATCGCTTGTCTATTAAAAGTCTAGTCACCAATCAGAGCCTCGTTTTTTGCCACTGAAAGGGACCCAGTGACGCAAATGCAAGAATAAGCGATCGGTTCAAAGCGGAAGAGATCTTAACGCGGTGCTGATAGCCGTACTTAAGCAATGCATATTGTTTCTACGTCGAAGGGAAACTTGTTGACGCAACAGATATCGTGACTTTCGTACGTGCATGGTGGCACGTAATTATACAACGCTTTCATCTGTGCCGTTATAAACGAGTAATCTAAAATTGGGCGCTGAGGTTTAATTATTAAAATATTGCTATTTTTATAATTAATCGCCGTTAATTATAATTTCAATGAGTTGTTCGTGACGGTTTCGGCTCTCATCACCTCAACTGAACAACCAACAGGTTGCGTTTTGTTGCTTACCTACCTCCATGCAGGGTCAGCTTTCAGGGCCGTCTGCAAGGTGTGGCAAATGAGGCAATATAACGTTAACTGGGTATGACGACATTTTTCGTCATGCCCGGGAGACTACCAAAATACGAATGACGACATTTTTCGTCATGCCCAGAAGACTACCAAAATGCGAATGACGACATTTTTCGTCATTCCCAGAATGCTACGCATATTAAACCAAAAGTATCTCAACCTGTTAACTGGGTATGACGACATTTTTCGTCATGCCCGGAAGACTACCCCCCACAAAAAAAAAGTCCCCAGTGTGAAACGAGTTTCACAAAATTTTATTCCCCGGTTAACAGGTTAAGGGACCGTTCAAGCATTAGGTAAATAATATTTTGGCCATTTCAAATACCCCCCCTACCCCAAGTAAGCAAAAATTAACATTGCATAACATAGAAAAATAAGATCAACGGCACCCCTTCCCAACCAAGGTGCTTACGTAATGTTTGAACGCTTCCTAAAGTGCATTGCGTTTCAAGCCATGTGTACGTGTTAAATTAAAAAAAATATATATATACAGTGAAACCCCAATTTAACGTCACTGAAGAGACCTAAAAGAAACAACTTTAAATGCGGAACAGAACGAAAATAAAACACAGCATGAAATAAAAGTAATTTAAGTTTCACACCTTTTATATCTTCCTTTACAATGCTTTAGTTTACATTAAATTAAATTGATTAAATCAATTTTTTAAATTATTTTTTTTTTTAAAAAAGTCGGTTATTTTAAATTGCGTTTTGTTTTTATCAGCCACCTCACAAATCGCATTCTCGACACAGGAGTTTTTGTAGACCTTCCTCTTGGCCTTCACTATTTGAAAGGGACGCTTTCACTATTTTCGAAGCTCGAATGAAAAGTAAGGAAAGTTTTCTATCCTCCGTTTTCGTACCCTTGTTGAATTCCTCAGAGTATTAAAATATATAATAATAATTTATTCAGCCCATATATACACTAATTATAAATTCAACCCGATATACAATACTTATATTTAACCTGATACACAATATTTATATTCCTAAAATATAACTCGTCTTAAACTAACTAGCGAAGGTGTTAAACAGATGAAGACAGCTTGCTCATCGGTTGGACATTTTTGGCGATTATCAGAGTTGAGTCTTGACCTATAACCAAAATGAAGACCACTTTCATATCTCAAAATTGTCTCAGGATCACCGTTGTGTGATTATTATCCGAGGGCTTCTGAATACTCTGTATATACAGGGTGTTCGTAAATTGTTTTGACAAAATAAGACGTGTAATAGTACCCATCTTAGGTTCCATAGTAAATATTGTTCGTCTTGATGGGTACTATTACACCTGTTGATGGGTACTATAAGAGGTGTAATAGTACCCATCAAGACGAACAATATGTACTATGGAACCTAAGATCAAATTCCACTCTGAGTGTCAGAAAAGGGTAAGTTCAGGAAACGTCCAGCATAAACAAATTTTTACAACCAGTGCACGAGAAGCGTTAGATGCAATCAAGACCGTAGCCAAGATTTAATTTCGGGGGTTCATAAATTTTTACAGCATGTATCGATACAATTACAGCATGCAAGTCCGTAGCCAAGTCCCATTAAAAATTTAATTTCGGGGGGAACCGGTCCCTAAGATCCCCCATCTGGATACGGTCATGGATGCAATGTCCTAATCATCTACACATTTGATAAGCTGATCTAATTTTCGTCTTGGGCTTTTCATTCGCCGGTTGTAAATTTTTTTCATGCTGGACATTTTGTGAACTTCCTCTATCCTCATGCTCAGAATGGAATGCAATACTAGGTTCTATAGTAAATATTGTTCGTCGTGATGGGTACTATCACTCCTATTTTGTCAAAACAGTTTACGAACACCCTGTATATAATCCTTATTATCAGTCATTTCTATACTTTACGCTCCAAATCTCCGTAACTTCTTAACATATATGGATTCATGTCTGTGAATCATGCTTTAGTCTCTCTCTGTTGAAAAAAAATTTTTCGATCTCTCTACCTTTCCAAACCCTGAACAACCAAACCATGCCGCTTCTTCTTCTCATCACACTACTGTGCAAGATCTTTTTCTATAAAAGCCCATGCTTTTAATAGTCATCCTCTAACAACCACATGACATTTACTTCAGGATCAACCATTTAATGTGACCATTGGAGCCTAATACACTTACACACAATCAGGCCTTCT
The DNA here is from genome assembly GCA_006491805.2 of Dysdera silvatica. Lineage (NCBI taxonomy): Eukaryota > Metazoa > Arthropoda > Arachnida > Araneae > Dysderidae > Dysdera > Dysdera silvatica. The sequence goes on from QLNU02015270.1 coordinate 69,470,997, forward strand.
AGGGATCTCATAGACCAGAAAACTCAAAAGCAGAAAGAGCATCCATTGGTTCACGACGATCTAATGTAAACAGCTTAAATACGATCGAATTTGTTTGTATTTTAGGACAAAAAGACAACTAAGATCATGCTGCGTTCGAACTTACATTTTTCAGAGGCATTCGAACTTCTTCGGCCCAGGGAATCAAACGCCGACCTAAGGACCTACCGGGGAGAAGGTGGGGAGGACCATCAAACAAAGGACACCTGCTAAAATCAAATCCGGACAAATTGTATGATAACCAAATGTGTCACCGCTGTGCCATCACAAGACTGGCAGCCCTACACTTTTGTCTCGGCAGACAAGGCAGTTGTCTAGAGATCCAGCCTCGTAGGGGACCCTGGAGCCTTATCTGCTAAGAGCGAGAAGGCTCCCTTACCCCCTACATTTTATCAACCATATTAACAACGTAGATTAAATAAACAAAGGATTTTTTTAATATTAAAAAAAAAATATGTGTGGGGCCACTTGATAACTGTCCAGGGGTAGTAGTAGGTCTAGTAGTAGTAGGGGCAGTAATAGTGGGTCTCGTAGATCCGGGGCTGAGAATTGGCAAGATTAGAAATGCACTTTCGACACAGCACAATTACCTGACAAACAGTTAACACTGAAAAGTTTCCCCGGTTCGGTATTTTAATCCACTGGCAACGTTCATTTAAAGAAATTTATTTTAAACGACTTCTAAAAAAAATACATGTGTGTGATAAATATATAGATTAAACATTAAATGACAGCCACATTATAAAACATTAGCCACCGAACTCAACGAGTCTTTTGGCCCCTCCCCCACACTCTATAAACGCCAAGAGCATCCAAAGTCGTTTTAAAGACATATTTCCTTCTTTGAAATATTATCCTTCAATTACATTAATGTCTCCTAGATGCTTGAGAAATGGCGTGACCTTTACGATCCCTTGTTGGTGTCAATTTCATTTGAAAACTTGTCATTAATTTCAGTTTAACTGTTCAATAAAGATCATCCATTTTTCAAATTTCCAAGTGTTTCAAACGACGTTTGTTTGTACCTGTTGAATATACAAGTAACTGGCGTCTATGGCTTGTTAAGAACTACATATTCCCAAGGTAGTAGCCAAGATGAAGGGGCAACTGGGGCAAGGTACAGGGCATATGGGGCACATGGGATTGTTCCATATACAGGGTGTTTATAATTAAAGTTCCACTTTGAAATGGCCATAAAATGAAAACTACTGGACCAAATGTTACCAAACTTGGTAATAGCTTACAAGAGGTCATGGGATTTTATTTTCCGCAAATAAAAAAATAAATAAATAAAAATAAATAAATAAATAAATAAATAAAAAAAGTATAAAAATAAAAGTTCAAAAATCACCACCAGCAGGAATGGCCCTGTATGCAATATTGTTAAACGAAATAAGACACGAAGACATCGTTTTAAAACGTTTTTAATTGTTTCTAAAACGAAACCGTTTTTGTGGGGTTATGCAAATTGTTTATGGTGATAACATAAACAATCTG
>QLNU02015270.1:69472632-69502073 GCA_006491805.2 Dysdera silvatica
AGTAAATATACGTAAACATGACTAAAAAGCTTACATTTTCATCCAATTATTATTATTTTTATAACGATTACTTTTTACGGAGTCTGGACGATAAAATTTGTCACGTTTTTTCGCTAGAATTTCAGATCACGTTTTCCGTACAAAGAGTTTCTTGCCAAATTTGATAAACGCAGAAAATAGAATAACTTTTTCAATGTTCACGTATTTTTCGCTCAATTGAATCGATCGTTTCGAAAAGGGATTATGTTTCATCGTTTTCCTATGGAGTTGAGCCCCTTTTTAAAATGACTGGTTCAATTAAGCGTGCAACTTTTTGTTTTCTATTCGAACTAGGAAGTAGTAGAAACTAGAGATGCGTTCGGGCTCATTTTTCGAAGCCCGAGCCCGCAGACTTGAAATTTGAGCCCGCAATACTTTGTGGGAATTTGAATCGGAGCCCCAAATTTCAAATGTAACTTCAATCCCTCGACGTACGAATTAAACATAAAAAATAATTGCTAAATTACACTATTCAGTTTCCTTCTCATTTTTATATACACACAAACGTTTCCAGGGGCGGACTGGCCATACGAGCGATTATGCGATCGCCCGAAGGTCCGCCTCAATTTACCATAAAGATGGCCGCTCCGGTTTAACATAGAAGGCCTGTAAGATTTGGCATAAAGAGGGCCGATCTAGTTTAATATAGACGAGCTTTAAAATTTGGCATAAAGGGAGTTGATCCGATATGCTTTAAAGAGCACCAGTTTGGCTTGACATGTATATTTATAATTTCGACAGAATGGGGGCGGGGTGCTAGGCAGACGCGTAGAGTTTTCAAAGTTATTGGGGCACAAGCATATATTATGGATGTTTATACATTACAATATATGCAAAACTGAAAAATATTTGTGGGTGGAGGCATGCAACACGGACCCATATAATTCTACGCCTATGGTGCTGGGTTATGACCGTATCCGGGTCCCATCACTTGGATCCACGCATGGCACAAGTCCTGCTCCTCCCCCATATTTTAGAGCTCGGAAATTTTCATCGTAAAATAATATTACAAAGAGGTCCGTTAGCGTTTCTTGACTGAGAATCTTTTTTATGTGACTACTACATGCATACGCAAATACAGATGAAGTTTCTTATCGAAAGTCATGACAGAAAAGGGTTAAAAATATCATGTTAATTTTAAATAACCCTACGTTCATATTTTATGGAAAAAAATGAAAGCGTCTCGATTTTTCTCGAATGTTCACATTTTGATTAGACCAGAGAGTGTATGTGTGTTGGGGGGCGGGGGGCGGAGAGATGACCACATCATTTAGATTCATACACCATGCGAATATTGCTAATTTGGATAGTAAATGTTCTGCCATTCTTGTTTTGAAAAACAAATTTATATTCTCTGCTACCTCTCCTCAAATCTCAAGACGATTTAGTCATCTTTGTCCGGGCTAGAGACGACATCACTGATATTTTGATGCTGGAGTCTGATGACATTCTGTATACAATTGGAAGCAGAAGGCGAATATTTTACGACCATCCGTGAGAAATAAAGTACAGTTGGGGAAATACAAAAGAAGGGGGATAGAACGTTTTCCGGCTGGTTCGAAAACAAGAGAAATGAAAATGTGTCGGTGCACCGTCTGATCAGTGAGTCAGTCAATGTCAGTCAGTGACCATCGGTCAAGACCTTATTCTAGAGCCGAGAGTGACACTTTCTGCCTTTGGATATTTTATGTTTCGTATAGTAAATACAAAATTTCGATTGACATGTAGAATTTAGAGCTAATAAAGCAGAAGACGAGGAAAAAGAGTATACCGATATTTTTTAGCATAACGGTAAGAAATACTATTTATATTGTTACTACTATTCTTTATTGCATACAGTATAGAGTTAGAAACCTGCACGGGCCACGGTTCGTTTCAATCGCAGGCCGGGCCGCGGGCCTAAACTTCCATTTCAAATGTGGACGGCGGTTCTCTGAAAATTAATTGGTATATTCATTGAACGGGCCGGAATGGGCCGAAATATATTTAAAAAGATTTCGGCCTTTTAAATTGAATTTTAATTTAATTTTTTTCTTTCAGATTTTATTTTCAAAAAAGGCTTATTGAGGGAGCTCCATTTAAATTAATGTAATTATGAGATTAATTTAACGTAATTATTAATTAAATGTTATGGTCCAAAGTAATAACTTTTTATTGACTGATAAACTGGAAAAAAGAATGCAAAATAATTTTTATCTTTAAAAATTTGCACCATATAAATAAGAGGGCCGTATAGCCCATGTGGAAGAAGTTTAAAAATTCTTGGCTGCTTAAACAAATGCTGATTTTTATTTTTATTTTTTTACAGCTTACATATCTCGTGCATTTTAAAATTTTCTAAACAAAAGATATGAATTCATAAAAAAGTTCGAAGGTCAAGATACTGCATCATATATTTCATAATAATATACCTTCAGTTTGAAGTATGTTATAAAACTCCATAATTCAACAACGAATATAATGAAAATAATTATATTTCTTGTGAATAAAAATGTCAAATAACTGCTCACTTTTTATGTATATAAATCGAACACTACGCAGATTAAATCAAACAACAATATCAATCAACGTTTATTGGCGTAGTGATACCAGCGCCGATGTCATGGCGTGATTAAATGGTGAAACGTTCGAAAGAAAAATGAATATTTTGGGTTCGGTGGGACCTGAAGTGGATGTGGAAGGTCGTGGGTTCAGGTCCCACCGAAGGGAGAAATATTTATTTTCTTTCGAACGTTTCACCATCTAATCACGCCATACCATCGGCGTTGGTATCACTACGCCAATAAACGTTGATTGATATTGTTTGATTTAACTACTCATTGTTCAGATTTCGTGTTAAGCGTTATATGGTACGTTGCGTAATTAATTAATTAATTATCATTGTTCTTGCATTGGGCCGCCGAAATGCAAGAATGCCCGGGCCACTGTCAACAGCCCAGTCCGCCCCTGCATGTTTGCACAATTCTCAAAAACGAATCACATAGTGATATTCCTTGGAGAATTTCGATATAGAAAAGTCCGTTTTCAACTTCAATTGCATCCTGGCTCGGGCCAAGCACGTCCCATCGTAGAAACCCCCATGATGGATGCCATTAGTAGGAATCCCTTTCGCGTCACTGATTGCGTGTGAACATGTAGAACCCCAGCATTAATACACGAAACCATTTTCCTTATAGAAATAATTTTAAGAAAATTCTTATTAAAATTACTTCATTTTCATTAAAAAGAGTTTGGTGCACCACGTGACCTTTACCGCCCTTCCGTCATAAAATTCGAGCTCGTTAGAAGTCGCACTTCGCAGTTACCAAGCGACACTTGCGCGCATGCGCAGAAATTGCAAACTAAGAAAATTTATGACGTGAAGAGACAGGTTACTTCAACGGCTGACAGTTCAATTAGATATGACAGCATAAGTAATATCCATTACGTCATCTGAAATAGTAAACCCGCATTTTGTAATCTATTTGTGAACGGTTTTAAATCAGGAGGTTAGGAATAGCGTAACGAAAAGTATTTCTCCACAACTTGGAAAATTTATAAATAAATGTTGTATCGCAAGTTATTACAATCCGCCTAATATTTTTTTCCAAATGCCCCTCACCCCACACACACAATTATTTTAGGGTCCTGATAATTTTCAAACTGCCAGGTGAAGGCAGACAGCTATCAGATGATTGGATTGACCTTGCGCCATAAGAACACAATCAACCAACGATTTGATGTAGGGTTACCATGGTAGGCGATTAACACCAACCCATGGTACGTTTACAACCATCGAAAACAAAGCCAGCGATTGCGAAGGCGACGGACACAGCAACTAGGTCGCCTAATACATATTATTAATTTATTAAATATAATTAAAATAATAATAATAGCACTGATTTGATGGAAGTTAAATATGTCAACAACCATAAAGAAAATTCCATTGTCTTCGGCGTACACAGGACAGTTTTGTTGGTAAGAAACACTTTTTCCTCCACTTTCATAATGAAGGGATGAATGGATGATGATGATTTCATTAATCCAAAACTATGAAGATAATGAGATGCTCTATAAGTGCAACCACCACATCCCAAATAGAAGAAACCTTACAATTAGAATCTTAATTACACAAGGTTGCATTCACATTGAAACAAAAAAATTCCCTGACTTACTGAATGGTTTTCCCCTGACTTATTTCTGTGACTTTTCTCTGTGGATTCAACTGAACTTTGGTTAAAGGGGAAATGGCTTCACGTTCGTGAGAGATTCAGCTATTCGATATAGAAGTTAAGAAAGTTTTCTCCAACTGTTCGAGCTTTGACCAGAAAATTTCGCTTTTACCCCTGAACTTTCCCTGACTTTGAGGGACGTTTTCAAATCCCCTGACAACTCCAAGTTCCAGAGGCGCGTGGGAGCCCTGTTGTAGTTCAAATAGCTTATAATTCAAACCTTGTAGTTATAATCGCAAATATAATTGGAATAGTAAACATGGCATGGATATGTCAGAATACGTGAATTTCAGCAATGTAAAAGACTTTGAGGTTGCATCTAAACAGTGATACAAAACGGAAAACTAAGGGATGCTGAACAGCAGCGTAACAATTCAAACTCATGAGGTACTCAAGCGGTTATGGGGGGGACTCGAGTGGCTATTGGGAGGGGATCGAGTGGCTTTAAAGAAGATTTTGTGATGCAGCCTATGCGAAAACTATGTGTTTTGGTATCTAATGGGGGGGGGGCTAGGCCCCCCATCCCTTTCCTAAGCCACTGCTATGGAATCGGACTCGAGTGACTCGTACGGTGGTTAAACGTGTCATCACTCACTACGTCACCACGTTTGGTCAGAGGCGTAGCAATTCAAAAAACACGGGGGAAGCGGCTCTGGTAGTTTTAAAGGTCACCAGATTTGACGTATCAAAGAAAACTACACTTTGATACGCAATAGGAGAAGAGGCTTGAGCCCCATACCACCCCACTTTTCATACGCCATTGGGCTTAGTCATGGAAGGAAATTCACGTTACTAGGACCCAAGTCGCGTGTCAGTGAGATTGTGTTAAAAGCCTCCATTTCGCTTCCTTGTCTGTCCGCAAACGCTTTGATAAGCGTAACATCTTTGGATGATAAAAGAACCAATTACGAAGGACGCTATCGGTCGATAATCTGGAAAAGTAGGAAGATGGCATGCAGTTTGGACCCGAAGCAGGCAGCGATGTTTATTTGTGTTCAGAATACTTCAAACTGATAAGACTTTGACTCGGTGGAAAAGACTGTCTGGTACAGAAAATTCTCGTTCTGTTACAATGGAAGGGAATGACTTGAGAGGTATAGTTTCTTGAAAGCCAACTACTGCGCTCATCTTAAAAGTATCAATCATCTTTTAGCTAAGTTGGCTAAAAAAAAAAGCTACAAATGCATCATATTATCATATTTAACCGTTGTCTATCCACTGGTGAAGGAACTTTGTTGCCAAGTGCCTACCATACGTATCTGTTCTGAGCAGTTCGGGCGTCCCTATGTAGCTTTTTATATTTCCTCCATCTTTTCTTAAGACGTTACCTCTTTCTCGGATGCTCTTTTTGCATCATTCGTTTATGTATGCAGAGGTTATGGGTCAAACCAAGAATCGCAGGAGCGAAGGAGCAAATCTGCATAATTTTTTATCTGTTGTTTGGATTTTTTATGGCGCAAGAGCATCTGGGCTATACTGCGCCAAACATGGTATTTTATCTGTTGATTACATGGCGTCATCGTACAATGATTACAATATACACATTTCCCTGTTATCATTACAGTTACCACATATATATTTCCCTGTTATTACATTTACCACATATATATTTCCCTGTTATCATTACATTTGCCACATATATATTTCCCTGTTAACATTACAATTACCACATACATATTTTCCTGTTATCATTACAATTACTGCATATGTATAGTAGAACCTCCATATAACGAACTTCTCTATATAGCGAAGTTTTGGTAAATGAATATGAAAGTGTTTCTATATAACGGAATAAATTTCTATATAACGAAATTTTTAACGACCAAAACAGAAAATCGAGTAGTCACGTCAGCGACATTGGCTACCCTAATACCGTGGGAATATAATATGCACAGTTAAAATATCTATTTTTAAATGGTTGAATGTTATTTATGAGAAACAGTCGTTTACTGATAAGCTCATATATCGGATGCAAAATCTTTAAAAATGCATATCTCCGAAAATAATGCGCATTGGCACGAATGCCGAGACACGTATTTCCTTATTTTGGCTGTACTTTCATCAAAATCGACGGAGCACTCACTATGTGTTCCCCTTGTTAGTTAATTTTCTATATAACGAATTTTCTTCATGGAACCGTCCATTTCGTTATATGGAGGTTCTACTGTATTTGCTTGTTATCATTACAATTACTACATATATATTTCCCTGTTATCATTACAATTACTACATATATATTTCCCTGTTATAATTACAATTACTACATATTTCCCTGTTACCATTACAATTACTACATATATATTTCCCTGTTATCATTACAATTACGACATATATATTTCCCTGTTACCATTACAATTACGACATATATATTTCCCTGCTACCATTACAATTACGACATATATATTTTCCTGTTATCACTACAATTACGATATATATATTTCCCAGTTATTATTACAATTACTACATATCGTACCCCCGCTTCAGATGTGTCACAACTCAAAAAATGTCAAATTTCAGCTGAAAATATCATTAAGATAAATAACATCATCTATATCTTCATAAGAAACGACACATCTAACCTTCCAATAGTTTTTGCGAGAAACGTAAGAACGCAGGTTGTTTCACCACAGTTTATTCGTTGTTTTGTAAAAATTATTCAAAACGCAAATCGACAAATTTTGAGTTGCATCACTTCTAAAGCCGGGGTTCGATACATATTTTCCCTGTTATTATTATTACAATTACTACATACATATTTCCCTCATCATCATTACTTTACGCGCATAACACTTGAAAAATTTAATTCAAAGAACAGAGTTCAAACAAACTATTATTTTGCGGTTACTCTTAAAAGTAACCAAAATTTTCTACAATAGCCGGTTTTCAAGAATGTAGAATACATATACAGTGGAACCTGGTGAAACGACCACCTGTATAAAGTGACCACTGCAGTCCAGTCCCAAAAGTGGTCACTTTAGACAGGTTCTACTGTATCAAGATATAAAGAAATAGTTGCATTAACCACTTGTTATTCTTCTCAGTATGGCTGTACAAGTATTATAAATATTTATATGGCTCTACAAGCATGACACAAACACCTATACATCTCTACAAATATTTGCAAGACGAGAGCTTTCTCTGTTGCCAAAGGCATCCATCATTATTTCTCCATCGTAGTTACGGTTCAACGTTGTTTACACAACTTTAAGGACCTTCCTTAACAGGTCCTTAAAAAAAAACCATCCATCTCTTATCTTCTATAACTCAATGCCAACAAAGGCGTTTTTTGATGCACCAAGGGGAAAAAAAAAAATTAAGAAAAAGAACAAAATAAGAAAAGAAGTGAGAGAAAGAAATTCGACAGACGAACTTTTTTACTTCTGGAATAACGATTGCGTTGTTATTTACATTCATATTAATTAATTATTAAAAAATAACTGAGATTGTTGTACAGCAACGTCTAAATGCTGGCTGCTTTTATTCGTTATTTTACGGCGCAAGGATTGCACTGGTCACGTTGGTCCGGGACCTACATTTTCCCTGAAGAATCCTCTTGTCTTGCTCGTCGCGCCCGTTCTGAGCAACGGATCAATTTTTCTGCGCATGTGCGTGGACTCCAGTTACTAGTAATGCCGAAACACGCTGTAAATTAGCTAGATTTAGTAGCATCTAGTTGTTAGATAGCGGTATTGCTAAGTATTTTTATATTACATCGTATTTTAAGCATAATTATCGTAATATGTGAGTATCGTTCTTTATTTATTTAAATACAGTGTGCACGAAAATACTGAATCAACATATACTGATTCAAGATATTGATTCAGGCAGCGCACCTCGAATGTGATCGAAACAGCATGAGTCGCGAAGCAACGAGTTGGTTGTGGGGGGGTCTGCCCTCAGTTCGGTCTCTGTGGTTGAGCTAACTAAGTACTGATTTATTTATAAAAGTACTAATTCATAATAAAATTATTATATTAGCGGGGATACAAATATGAAGTTGTACTAATGCTTGATATTTGATAGCTATTTTTGCCTATTAGTCAAGTAAATGGAAAAACTGATAGGAATTTTTTTTGCAAAGTCCACGCACATGCGCAGAAAGATTCATCCGTTGCTCAGAACGGGCGCGACGGGGCGCGTGCGGTCTGTCGCTACAGTTTTGTGAAGAATCCTCACTTCCGAAGCGGCCTAGAGAACAAACCTTGGACTCTGCAGTGAGCATCAAGCTTTTTTTTTTTTCTTACCTTGTTTAAAGCAGACTGTCCTTGCACCATAAAAATTTAATCAATCGAAAGGACTCTTTTTGCACCGTTAGGAATCAAACCTGGAACACTAAGTGAATGAGAATCCACAGCGCCACCTTTCTTTCAGGACAAGAGGAGGATAAATTGTGATTTAGTAATTATGTGAAAAAGAAATTCAAAACCAGATGAGATATAGGAAAAGCTGCAAAGATAAAAATTGAAAAACGTTCTAAAAAAATACAAAAAAAAAAAAAATTACTGTTCAAGGGCTACGCCGGGACCTACAGCTTTTTGAGAAATTCGAACCCTTCCGGCCTAGGAAACCAGCTCTTGTGTTAGACTACAATAAATAGTAACCTTTCCCTTTTTATACCGATGAGAGTTAAATCCATTACCTCCGCAGGGCGGTGGAAAAAACAAGCAGAAGCAACAGCAAATTTATGGGGAAAGGTAAATAATTCGAATTAAATAATAAATAAAAAAGTACCATGTAAAAAAAAGTATAAAATAAACAAAAACAATGTGATAAGATAGAAAAAACCAGTATCAGATAAAAAGTGCACTAAGAAGAAAAAACAAAGTATGTGTAAAGTAACGGAGAGATTGAATTTAGTTATGAGAAGTTATCGATGACGTAAGAATTCACCGAGACTTAAAAATATTAGGCGAGAGGTCATCGACAGACAGCCATTTGTAAACGATCGGAGACTTACGGGCAGCATAGCGAATTTCTTCAAACCAACCATATGAAAACCAGAAATTTATTACGTCTGAGGCGGCACAACTAAAGAGTTGACCTTACGCCAAAAAAAAAGTCAAATAAATTTGTTGTGGATGTCTTTATTTCATTTAAGTCCTCGTACGATGCAATTAATCAGACTGCCCTAGTTCAGTACCAAAAAAGAAAACCATACATTATGCCAATTTAACCTCGAAATGCTTGGCGACAATATTTCATAATTCCCGTTATACGTCGCTCCAGTGAGATTTAGCGCGCGACCAATTAAAAAAAAAGGAAGAAAAGAGGAAGAAATAAAAGAAAAAATTAGTAAGATATCCGACGATGAAAAATATGAGAACAGACGATGAAGCAGTGAGAGTTTTGCGGCCGCCTTTTCCAATAACTTCTCCTTGCATAATCAATCAAAGAAGGAAGTAGTACATTATGGAGTGTTAGTAAATTTTACGAAGCAAGGACTGCAGGGCTCATGCTAGGCTTACCACATTTCGAGGGTTATGAACCTCTCGAGGCCTAGGAAACCAACCCCTGGACTACAGTGAGTAGATAGTAGTCAGTTGGTTGGAGGTGAAAGCTCACCTTGGGTCATCAGGTTGCGCCAAGAGCTGATAGTAGATTCTTTTGAAGTCGAACTCGGGATATTCTGACACTCTATATAAACACTATCATGGCAGGGCTTGGCAAGTAGTGGAACCTGGCAAAGTGACCACCTTTGTAAATTGGCCACCTGAATAAAGTAACCATTTTTTACAAGACAGAATTTCTAGGGACTTAGTTACGCCTATACCGAAGTCTGTCATATATAGTGACCACCTGCCTATGGTGACCATAGCAATCTAATCCCAAAGGTGGCCACTTTAGGCAGGTTCTACTGTAATAAAAAATAAAACTACCAAAGGGATTGGAAATATCAAGTATTCTCAGTCCTCATCCTTAACTAATGCTTTTTAAAAAAATAAGGAGAAAAAAAAAAAGAAACGACGTCTTATAAAGTGAGAAGGGAGGTTTAAAGTATTGACGTCTTGATTTTAAAATTGACTGACGTCAGAGGAATTAATAAATTCCGTTTTTCAGTCAGTTTCACAGATAACCAGTAATTAACCTTGAAATCGACAAAAAGATGTTTGGTATCTTGTTCCTTTTTTTTTAACATCATCATCATCAAATTTTAAAACAGAACATACGCCGCCGAAATGAGCAGATCCCTTCGAAAATAACGTGTCCTAATCAATAGATCGAGACACATTTCTATGAACCCTATCTTCGATGGTAAATGGAAACCTAAATTTACGAATTTAAAAAGTCGTCCAGAAAAAAAGAAAAACAATTTTCCACACGCAAACATTCCTTCCTTAACACTTATCAGCAGCTGTTAGAAAACAGGAGCAGGGGCAAAATATTAATTGCGCCCTGCCTGATTAGCGCTATTGTGGTAATCTACTACAACCTTTAAAAAACAAGGTTATGATTGAAACACAATTTTAAAATTTGCGACCGCCCCCTACAACCTGAAACGTCCTTACAAACTCTCCTTATAAACCTCCCCCTAAACTCCTTATAAACTCCTAACTGTACTTTACAATACCTCCGATGGAAGGATAATGAAATTATCTTTGTTTTCTGAACGATAGAGAAGAGAAATGTGACCTGCGGGGGTGCAGTGGTAACGCGTTGGTTGAGGGCGCCATTATTCCAATTTCGCCCCCAACGATTCCCCAAAAAAAAAACGCTTAGAGACTAACTGCTCATTGTAGTCCAGGGATTGGTTACCTTGGCCATAAGAGGTTCAGATTCCTCGGAAAACCGTAGGCCCCAGCCAGGGGCGGATTTAGAGGTCATTTAAGGGAGCGGTTAATGACTTGATTTTTGGAAATGATACCTCATCGGACCCTTACCGTATATCATTTTAATGTTAAATTTTCATTCAAAGGAGAGGCGATCGCCCCCACGCTCCCGCTAAATCTGCCCCTGGTCCCGCTACAGCACAACTCTTTGTCTTCTTCCGCCGTAAAATTCACAAGCAAATAAACAAAGAGAAACGTATATATGGGCTCCGAGCATCACTTCATATGAGCACTATCCTGCAAGAAATAAAATTCAAAAGAGGTCGCGATTGTTATACGTTTAGACAACCCCATTGCAATAAAATTTTGTATATTAAACGTAGGAATATATGACCTGTAGCTCTACCCCCTTAAGAACTTTCTGCTTACGCCTATGGGAACTATAGCCTATATAGTGATACATACCAAAGGGACCAGAGAAAACTATAATTATAGACAAGGTTGACCATGACACACTCTATAGCTCTCAAGCTCCCCGGTAGGGGGGGGGTCGTTATAGGCAGATTTCGCTGTATATAAATAGCTAACATCAATTTATTGTCGGCTATCCTTCGACTTAATGACTATAGACTATATGATTAAGGTTTTTATGGACCCTGGGCTGTAAAGATCGAATGGGCGCCTAAAGAAAGCAGCTTGTATAACCGCCGGTGTTCCAGCAAAAATAATAATAATAAAAAAAAAATACTATATATTGAATTTCGGCGTTTTTGGTGAACGCCCCCACGCTCCCGCTAAATCGGCCCCCGGTCCCACTGCAGCACAACTCTTTGTTTCCTTCCGCCGTAAAATTCACAAGTAAGTAAACAAGAAGAATCGTATATATGGGCTCCGAGTATCACTCCACGTGAGCACTATCCTGCTAGAAATAAAATTCAAAAGAGGTCGCGATTATTATACGTTTAGACATACTTTTACATGTTTTATACATAAGTTGAGGGGCGGATTCAGCGGGAGCGTGGAGTTCTGAGCTTGCGGTAGAGCCATTTGAAGGAAACTGTCAGCAATTTAAAAGGAAAAAAACAAGTAAAAAAATGGAACTGTTTAGTTATCATGTCAGTAGGTTTCAATGCGTGTATCACCAGTAAGCATGTGGACTAAATAAGTGAGTCCCAAACTCCGAAATCATGATTTTGGTAGAGTAAAGGACAATCAGATGGTGTAATGAATGACAATCTAATTGTGAATATGTAAATAATATACGCACGTTGCGGACCCAAAATTAAAATAACGCTATAATTTAAATAACAAAGGCTCCAAAATCGAACTAATCAAATAAAATCATCCTAACAAAGTAGACAGTGGCTAGGACCAGGGGGGGGGGGACATGGTCCCCCAAATCTAACTGGATTTTATTATATGCCTATGTGCGGGCTCCACATGCGCAGGAATTTATATCTCCTCAAATTTTTGTCTAGAATCGCTGCTGAAAGTAGGGCTCCTAGTGGGCTCTGGACCAGCCTATATAAATCCAGCACTTATTAGAGGAAACCCCCTCTCTAAACATCCTTTCACGAGATACAGGCGTATACATCAATGTAAATTTCTCTTCTTGTAATATAACGTATGTGGGAAGATTCTCTCTGATTCTATAGATAGGTGAGCAATAGATGATTTTGACAATATGTGATTTTTTAATATGTAGGTAGATTCTGTCTGATTTTATAATATGTAGATTCTGTCTGTATTTGTTTTAATATTCAGTCTGATTTTTATAATATGTAGGTAGATTCTGTCTGAGGTACGATAATTTGTAGTTAGGCAGACAAGATTTTGAGAGAACGTTATAGTAACTTGCCACAAATTGTCTTTACTCGTAAATCTAATGAGATGTGCCAGGTGAAAATTCTGCCGGCCTAGAACGGATGAGGCACTCCAGTTTGCTTCACGGATATTCTGTTATCCAATAGAAAATGTCTGGGATGTGCAGAAACACCGCATCCGAACTCGATCGAGTCGGACCTTCCATCAATACCTTTGACAGCAGCTCTGCGTGAAGAGAGAGCTTTCTAATAAGACTTACTGACACATCCTGCAAAGTATGTCCAAAGCAGACGCAGCAGCTACCCCTGGTCAAATCGATAATATACGAATTTTGCCCTAACCATTTTCAATCAAGGTATCCAAATATATTTTTACAATATAGCATATATTCATATAAAAGAGAAACAATAAAGCTGTCTGTATCATATTTTATTGATTTTGGTTCAGAGACCAATTATGAAGGTCAATCAAGGACAATTCAATTACTAGGGAAGTTCTTGGACGTGCATTTCATCCACACATTGTCATTAAAAAATATCTGTCATTGACATGTCGCAATTTCGATCAATATTCGACCAATATAAAAATACAATTTCTTAATAAAGAAGAAGTCCAGCTTGGAATATCAATTGTAAGCGCTGTGGAGCATGGAGAGGTCACTTTCAAGTATTCGAAGGTCAAGTTGTCCGCAGCAAGGTCGAAGTAGATGTCATTTCATACAGAATAAAACGCGATCGGAGGCACGGCGCGTAAATATTATGCACTAAACGGACATAAGGAAAAACCTGCTTCCTAACAACACCGCCATTAATGACTGCGATTAGATCACCTTGAAATATAATAAGATACCACTTACTGCCTTTGTCATAGAAGTTCCATGACTAGCACTAAAGGAATCAAAATATTAGATGTATCGACTAATGGTTCTCTTTCCCTTCAAAGCAGTTCCCAGAACTGATGCATTTCGCGCTTCCATCGTTTCTGAATCTTCTGATAGCAGTCTGAAAGCTGCTTCCGGTGTAATTTTAATCTCATTGGTGGCTTTTCAGATAACAGCAAGGGTGGACTGGGGAGAGAAAACAGCCCTGGCATTTTTAATTACGGCAGCCCACTTTGATGATGATGATGATGTTCTTCTGCTGCTTCTTCGGCGCTACAGTCCCTGTACTTCCTAGGACGTCAGGCTTCCCTTCTTCCTATTGGATTGTTTTCATAATTTTCTTAACCATTCTGGATTCTTCCATCCTTTCTACACGTCCGAACCATCTAAGTGTTTTTTTTCCTAATTTCTGTCACCAACTCGGGGTCTCCATATAAATGATGTATTTCCCTGTTTTTCTAATTCTCCATACGCCATTTTAGTTAATTGCCCCGAAAATTTTCCGTGGTATTTTCCTCTTCCATATTCTCAGCAATTCTTTGCTTCTAGTTCAGCAATTCTTTGCTTCTAGTTCAGCAGTTCTTCAACTGTGGTTCGCGAGATTCTCCCAGTGTTCCACAAAAATTCTTGAAAATACTAAGATAATACCATTTATTCTTCAGCGCTACGAATAAATTATGAGGGAACGAAAAATTCCTTCCTTAAATGGTGAAAATCAGTGATAAAACACTAGAAATAAATATGTATGATGCAAATTCTGGGCTTTAAACTTTGAGTTAATTCTTGGGGGTCCGCGAGGGTGAGTGAACTCTGAAGGGGGTCCGCGGTCTAGGAAAGTTAAAGAACGTCTGCTCTAACTGTTAATGTCCATGTCTCTGCTCCGTATAAAAAACTACGGATCTTATTATTGTTTTATAAATAGTAAGTTTTAGTTTTCGTGAGACATTCTTGGGACTTAAAAGGGAACTAGCCCGAGTGGGAGTCCTAACTGAGAATTGAGACATATTGCAATTTATAGATTTTAGACCCCTAATTACGAATCCAAAGTCCTTTTTCTGCGAAATCCATATATAAATTTTTAATTAACGATTAAAGTTTTCCAAATTGGAGCAAATTTCAGCTGTTCGATGGAATATTTGTAAAAATTGGCGATGTTTTTATGGTCGTTTCAAAAATGGTTTGTTTTTTGATAGAAAAAAGTTTTAAAACAATATACATGCTTTTTATGAAAGCAATCAGAATTATCATTTTAGATAAATTAAATTTCGAGTGCACTGTTTATAAAAAATAATACCACAAAATTTAAAAATTTGTATAATGTGCATACGATGTGAAAATCGAAAGTAAAAATTTAAATATGGGTTTGTTTCTAGCAGAATTAATAAAAAACATTAAACAAGACTGTCATAAAATTGGTATTGAACCAAAAAATATTCAAAACATAACATTTGGTTACAATGGATGCATTTTAACAACAAGTAACTCTTATATAAGGAAATATTACAACGAATGTTATCAACTGCGAAGGAAAAGATTTTTACATTATTAAAAGTTTTAGGATAGTGATCTGAATAATTGAATAATAATCATGATATAATCATCATGATATAATCATAATGATATAATAATAATCATGATCTGAATAATAATCCTGGCACTTATACCAGGAATACTGCAACAGTGGTGGATATTGTTTAGGCTGAAATTGGTTATATATTAAAGAGTGCATTTTTAGTATTTCATTTCTATTTTTTATATCAATTTTCATATATCAGCAAGGGCGATTTAGTTTGTAACTTTTTTAACGAACTTTTTAAACTGCCTGAAAAAATATACATCGAGTGGTTGAATAAGGGATGTTGTTTTGGGGGTTATTTGTAAGGTAATGCAATCGCTAAGAAGATCTTCGTATATGCTTAGATCTGTGCACCCTGTCTAGGAATCTAACATGATACAAGAAGGTGGGTGCAAAATAGGAATAATGCATTATTCAGCCATTCTTTTATCTGTAGTGTGTCCATTTTTTTTCCTGATTTTGAAAAAATAATATATAAATCTTAAGGCCGAAATAACCTTTTTTAACGGTCGGACCAGAATGTTCATTATTTTCTTTTAAGCATATTAGTAACTTGCCTTTTAACAACCCACTCATTGACAGCGTTTGTATAATTGTACATGAATGTGTTAATGAAAATTCTGATGGAATTGTCGAAATAGTTTGCTTTTCCCCCTTTAAAGACAATCTTTCATTTGCTATGAAATATTGGTCTACTCTGATCGGAATTCAGCATTTAAGCAGGATCAAGAGTTAATGTCCAATCTCTCAATTTTTGATATAAATTCTACATCAGTATTTTTAATTTCCTCAATATTATGGATATGTGCTGTGGTCAAGTATTTTGTGATTTTTCAAGGAACAATTCCAGCTGTCTTTGTAAAATTTTGGATGAAACGATAATTTCTTTCGAAATTTATTAAATTTAATTCTTTAGCTTTATTAAATACCCAGCGTTTTAAATCCAAGTCATGAACTGGCAAATGACGATTTCTGGCATTCTTAAATTTTTGAAATATTGAAGCCCTAATTATTTCATATTTTCGATTATTCGTATCTAATAAAGTTTTTCTAATTTAAATATATAACTGGGATGTTTAGCAATGCGGGTCACTAACACTGAAAATGTCCTTTCGTCAGTGCATAGGGTGCCGAGCTCGATATCGAACTTGAGGAAATGTCATTTTTTCCCCTAAAAAAACGTAGTTTGGCTCCGTCAAATAAACGACACACTGGAAGAAGAGGAAAGGAACGTAGTTTATGTTTGTTTAGGTGTTTTATGGCGCAAGAGCATCTGGGCTATACTGCGCCAAATACGTAAAACGTAATAACGTACGTAATGCGTAATAACGTACGTAATACGTAATAACGTAGTTTAAAGGTCATTAGCGAAAACTCGCTTTACCTCACTGTCTAGAATCCTTGGTTTGGTACAGGACTTCAGAGGCACCCCCAATTTAAAAAATTTGGCCCTGCCAAGACGTCACACTGAAATGAGGGAAAGGAAAGTAACAGCTGACAACTTGGTAATTATAACCATTATTACCTAACGAAAGTATATAGAAATTGGTAAACTCGAGCAACGCTGATTTTGCTGCTGCCATTGTTAAGCCAAAAATAATTTTTCGAAGTAGAGATTTACGTCCTGAGAACTAGGGCACGCAGGGGGGAGGGGAGGGGAGTTGATTGGGCCATAACCTCCCTTCACTGCGATGAAATATTGTATATATACGTATGAATTTATGTTGTACCTCTGTATCCCCCCTTATGAACTTTCTGCGTACCCTAATGGACCTAAGAGATGAAGAAAAGGGCGCATGAACACTAGAGATCAGTGCCGGCTCATTCTTCGAGGCCTAGCCCGAAGATTTGTAATTTGAGCTCGTACAAGCCCGAAAACACTTCGTGGGAATTTGAGCTCGAGCCCGCCCAAGCCCCAAACTTCAAATATAACTTTAACCCCTTAATGTACGATTTAAATTTTTTAAAAAATTACTAAACTACACTATTTTGTTGTCTTCGAATTTTCACATACACGTATTTCTAGAATATTCAAAAATGAATCACGCAGTTGTATGTATTCCTTAGAGAATTTCGATATATGTAGGAAAGTCAAGTTTCTAATACGCCTGAGCCCGAAAACTATGAAATACAGAGCCCGAGCCCGGTTCGGGCTGAGCCCGTCTCATCTATAATGAGTAAGCATACAAAAAAAACAATTAAGAATTACTAGTCTGGATGTATTTTCTTCACACACATGGATTTAATTGACTAAGTAACAGAATAACACAGAACCATAAAAAAAGGAATTTTTTTTCCGTGAGAGGAAAAAAACTAAGACCGATGTCGATGTTATCAAAC
Source organism: Dysdera silvatica (assembly GCA_006491805.2). Lineage (NCBI taxonomy): Eukaryota > Metazoa > Arthropoda > Arachnida > Araneae > Dysderidae > Dysdera > Dysdera silvatica. The sequence goes on from QLNU02015270.1 coordinate 69,490,270, forward strand.
GCCCTCTACAAGTCCTTAAAAACGTCTCGTGAATCGAAATTTAATCTTTATCAATAAACAAACTTGATGGCAGGTTCATGGATGCAGCTGTTCGCCTCGGCACTGTTTTCTCACCACTCGTTATGAAACAGACATATTTTGAATTCAGCATTTTCATAATTCCTGGTTTATGTTTTTCAGGAGCAAGGAGGGCATAGGTCACGCTGGGCCGAGACCTACGGTTTTCCGAGGAAGCCGGATCTTATAAAGCCACGGAGAATCAATCCTCGGACTGCGGTGTGTAGAAAAATGGCACACGGTCCAAAATACCATTGGGAATCGAACACTGATTAACGGCACACTAGGCGAACGCCTTGGCACTAAAGAGAACCCAATTCATAATATTCAATACTTAGTAATCCGATAAATAAATATCCAGTATTATAATATAAATACAGTGTACTCGCGTTTTTACGAACCCTCAATTTACGAATTATTCGTTTCTACGAACAAATGAATTGGTCCCAGAAAGTATCGCATAAAACTAACGTTAATTTTCGTTCCAATTTATGAACTGAAATTTCAAAAAGCTCTTTTTACGAACTCATATGAGAAAGTTGGCTCAACATTTCTCAAAAAATAAACGAAAAATGTCCTTGTAGTGGCCAACCGTACTGCTCATGTTGAAATCATTGGGCTTAATGCGATCCGGATTGAGTTCCTTCCACCCAATATTACTTCGATTTTGCAACTCATGGATCAGAGTATTATCCATTGTTTGAAACGAAAATATAGGCGGATGCTTATGAAAAGATGATTTTAAACCTGCAACTTGAAAAACGATACGATATCGATGATCTCAGTTCAATGCATCTGTCAGTTAGCGCATGGAACATGGTCCAAGCACCGATTGCTAACTTGTTTCGACACGCAGGGTTGTCAGTTGTAGTACAAAAAACCTCTGAGAGCGATCCCAGTGTAGACGAAGCCTTGATGCAAGAACTTCATTGGAGGGACCCTCTTAAGGTCCTGGAAACTTGACTGTACAGCACTTCCTGATTGTAGACGACAATATACAAACATGCACAGAATTAATATCGGATGATGAAATTATCAGTCAAGTATCCAAAGAGAATGCCGAATAACAATCCAATGAAGACGAAGAATGTGCCGAGTAGGACTGGGCGATATATCGTGAAATATTGATATAAAACACATCGTGATATCGATTTCCCGATTCGGCGATATATCGGGATGTTGACTGAACGATATACACGTACGCGGTGTCAAAACCATATTACAAAACAGGTGTGTCCCGATGTCAATATCGGCGCTTTCCATTCCGATGTCAATATCGGCGCTTTCCATTCCGATGTCAATATCGGAGCTTCACATTCCGACGTCAATATCACTGCTTTCCATTCCGATGTCAATATCGCTGCTTTCCATTCCGACGTTAATATCGGCGTTTTCCATTCCGATGTTAATATCTGTGCTTTCTGCACATTGGCAATTGTTCTTGTAGTGAAATCGGTTTGCATTTACTGAACACAGGTACAGACTTCGCTGGTGCAGGGCCTGATTTGGATCACTTTTTCGGGGGCCCCCTTTATATAGGTATATAATAATAATGTCAGGCGTCAAGGATGTATCGCTGGTGGGGGAGCTCCCATCCCTTTTCTAGGTTGCTATTGTAGTTACTACTACGATAATTCCGTATTCCAAGTATACATGACAGCAATTGAAATGTCGCACGTCAGGGCCGTATCGAGGGGGCCCCGTAGGCCCCATCCTTTTTCTAGGCTGCTATTATAGTCACGACTACGATAATTTCGTATTCTGAGTATACAGCAGGGCAATTGAAGTGTCGCAGATCAGGGCCGTATCGGGGACCCGGAACCCCCATCCTTTTTCTAGGGTGCTATTAGAGCTACGACCACGATACTTCGTATTAAGGGAGTGTGTGAGGGCAGTTGAAATGTCGCATATCAGGGCCGTGTCGAAGGGGTCCGAAGCCCCATCCTTTTTTCAGGCTTCTATTGCTATTGTAGCTATGACTATGATATTCCGTATTCAGGGAGTGTATGTGAAGGCAACCGAAATTTCGCATGTCAAGGAGCCCCCACCCCCATCCTTTCTCTAGGCTGCTATTGAAGTTACGTACTATGATATTCCGTATTCACAGTGTATATAAAAGAACTTAGAATGTCGCACGACAGGGCCATATCGGGGAGGGTCAAGAGCATACTTAGAACGATTGCAATCATTTTATGTGATTACCGTTACTCAAGTTAAGGTTTTAAACAGAAATTAAAGAAAATACTGTACAACACATACCTATATTTGCGATTTAATGAACCAACTAATAACCAAATAAATGGGTCTATTGTAACTACTAGGAAGGGTTTATCAAAGTTATTGGAAGATGAGGATGATACTTTGGATGAGCCAGCGATGAATTCAAAAGAGAAAAGCTGAAGTAGAATTAAATAACTATTTGATAATGCTGAAAGTGAGAAACAAATCCTTTAATATGGTGGAAACTGCACGAAAGCTTCTTTCGGGTTCGTGTCCGTGTTGTAAAGCGTGTTTTGCCAGACGTGAGGCTATGTCTCCTTTCGCGAGTGCTTGTTTGTGTTCTTTTTTTCTTGTTTTGATCATTCTTTTTGTTTGTCCTATGTAATGTTTGTTGCAGTCTTTGCATGGTATTTGGTATATGGCGCCTGTGAGATCTTCTGGTGGAACTGGGTCTTTAACTTTTGTAAGTTGTTTGCGAAGTGTTGTGACAGGGGAATAGAATGTTTTGATATTTGCCTCTTTAAGGATGCGAGAGATTGTTTCGGAAATGCCGTGAATATATGGAATAGATATGCGGGTGTGAGATGTATTGTTTAAAGATGTACTATTGGGTCTACAGTTTCTGAGAATGAATCGTTTAGGGTATCCATTATTTTTAAGTGCCGTGTGTATGTGTTTTGTTTCTGTGTTTGAAAGTGTTTCATTACTGCAGTGAGAATTCGCTCTAAGACTTAATGTTTTAACAACGGAAGCTTTGTGGCATGTTGGATGATGCGATTAAAGTACACCCCGGGGACCGATAGACAAAGGACGGTGATTGTAGGTAGGAGGGGATACAGGGCACCAGGAGCCGCGGTGAGCCTTCGGGCAAAAGACCCGGTCTTTGTGCAGATAGGGGAACTTCCCGGTTTTGGGAAGACTGAGATAAACACTATTTTGCCTAGAGCTGATGCGAAGATCCTCCGCCCGTCCGCACTGCCTAGCTGCAAGCCCCTACAGGAAGCAGGGACGTTTGGAGTACCTGTGGATTGCCTCGGATCACCGTTTGCATCAAATCAGTTTGTTCATAACGAAATGACCTGCAACCAGGTACCGTGGTGACGGCGGTAACGGGTTACTCCCGACCAAGTCCCTGGGTTAAAAGCAACGCCGTCATGGCAGGTCTTAGACCAACGGTGGGGTCGGCGATACCACCGAACAACAAGCTGCGCTGGGAGCTTTAAGCAAAGGAATACTAGCGTTGTCAGCAAGTCTTCCCCACATCACGGGATGGTCCCCGAGTCCGGCGATGGAGGTCAGTCAGCAAGCTACCAGTGGGACAAACTTCTGCGCTCGCTGCGGTAGATCTCTTGCAAGGGAACGTAAATACACGCTTGCCGGAGAAGAGAATGATTTGTTACTACATTTTGTACTAGGAACGCGGAATTCACTACCACGTGCAAGAGGAAGAAGACAAGTTCCGCAAAGAGTACTAACTACTGCACAAAAACATCATCGCTGTGTTTTTTTGTTGTAGTGGTGAGCATTTTTTCCTCGTATCCAAAAAGACAAGAGATGATGTACTTGTTGATTTCAATTTTTACGTACCTGAAGGGGCTCGTGTCTGCTAGCAACATAGCAAAGACCCGTGGGATTCTTTTTCATCGGAAAACGTGGTGTACGATTTTACCACAGAGCAAGTTCAGGATATGATAGGCTCTCTAAGGCAGCTGAATATAGAGAAGTCAAGTGTAATAGAAGTGTGCTTCAACTCTGATTATTTTGAAGAAATGCTCGACGCTATGGTAGTTCAGTGGCTCGGAATCACACGGGAGCAGTTCTTGGAACTCTAAGAAATGATGCCACGAATTCGCGAAATAGAAAAGTAAAGACCACGCACAGCATCAGCACTACTTCTAGCTAAATTCCGGACCGGGGGAAACAGACGTTCGGCTTCAGAGAGCTACTACAGAGAAGATGATGTCTAAGGCTAAATCAGTTTTGAACGGAGACTTTGTACCTAAGTACTTAGGTTTTGAGAACCTTAGTCGTGATGTGGTACTAGAGAATACCTCTCCAGTAGCAAAAGCACTGTTTTATTAGGAGCAAGATAAAGAAATGACCATATGGGATGGAACATACGTTTATATCCAGAAAAGCTCCAACTACGGCTTCCAGAGGCAAACATATAGTATACAAAAACACAGGGATCTACTGAAGCCATTTTTAGCAGTGACGTTAAACGGCTACGTACTTGACGTATTTGGGCTCTATTCTGGAAACCCAAATGATGTCAGTACAATGCGAAACGTATACCAAGCTCATACAAGGGACTATTTTGAAGGTGAACACGTCTTTCTTGTAGACAGAGGGTTTCGAACCGCAATTACACCTCTCCAGAACTTAGGATTCGAAGTTCACATGCCCCATTTCATAAACACTGGGCAAGCACAGCTAAGTACTAAGTAGACTAATAGATTTCGTCACGAAGTGTCGTTGCATTGTAGAGACTTGCAACGGAAGAATAAAACAAGTGTCCAGGTATTTTGATATCGTCTGGCAAAATATATCAATACCGAACTTACGTGAAGATTTCACAGTCGCTGCCGCTATACTTGGCGCTTTCTTCGAAAAGATCGAATCCGACGAAGGTGACGAAGACACTAATGCAGAACTGATATTAGAAATGCAGATGGATGAGCCAAACACGGTGTCTGAACTTGTTGCTGCTCAGCATCTAAATCGTCAAAGTAGCAGCTTTCAAAGAATGTCTGCAGACACTTTGCCAGATTTTCCAGAACTTTCGAACGAAAATCAACGTCTCTTTGCACTTGGGACGTACCAGCTCAAACACGCGCGCTCATACTATGCTGAACATGTTAGGGCTGATGGGCATTACTATATTGAAGTCGTTCGGCATGCGGCTCCACTACTTCTAGCGTCATTCAATATAGATGATGATGACCCTTTGCTGGTACGTGCACGAATATAATCACGACATCGAAGTGGAACGAACTATCTTGTATACATTCTTGTGAATAAGTCTAAAGACGGCACAGATTCCATAATTGGATACTGCTGCTGCCAGTGCAAGAATGGGTTGCGTACAGTCGGATGCTGTGCCCACTTAATGACCATTTTATGGTATTAAGGACTTAGGAGACATCTTGACAGAATCGACATACTGGCAGAGTACCTCGAACACTACTGCGTTGTTTTTGAGAGCTATGATGATGAGCGTTCTACTTCGCCAGAAGTGTAAGTGGCGTACAGAAATTGAAATAATGTTTTCAAATTGACCTGGTAAACAAGTCAGGGGAAACATACCAAAAACGCATTTTTTCATTTAGAACTTTGTTCTAACTGAGCTATAACGCCTCTAATAGTACATATATCTTTGAAACACGGTCTACGGTACCTCTCTACAGGTTTCACACTGAAAAAGCCCAAGTTAGAACATGCAAAATGGCTGAAACAAGCTTAGGACCTATTTTGTTCCATGTCTTAGAACCGCACAATTCCCGAAAGAAGTGCCCATTGACAACTTTGCTTCCCCTCACCTAAGCGACAGTTTGGCACAGGTTTCATCCGTGTACGCTCATGGGCCATTTTGGGCACCTACTTTATATTGTACTGTACGTTTTTTGTTGTTTTTTTTTTTGTTTTTTTTTTAATTCTTCTTCTTTCGTCGGGGGACGCATCAGCTTCATGAATGATCATCAGGTTCCCCGCTCACATTGGAGGATAAAAATTCCGACTTTTCCAGATTTTTCCCCCCCGATTTTTCTAGCAAAATTCCCTGACCAATCACTAAATTTTAGTTGCGGGGGAAAATGCCTTTACGTTCATGGGAGATTTAGCTATTCAAAATAATTGTTAAGGAAGTTTTCTCCATCTTTTCCAGGTTTTGACCAAAAAATCTTGTTTTTCCCCCTGACCTTTAGAGACGACTTCAAATTCCCTGACTATTGCAGGTGGCGTAAAAACCCTGCTTCATTTACCTAATTTTCTTCCAGCCAGATCTGTTTTACCCTACCTTCTTTAATTTCGTGTCCCACAATTCTCTTCCGTATGTTTTTTGATCCACCTCTCTCTCTCTCTCTCTTCCTCCCTCTTTATTTGAAAATTCCAGTCCAGATCTTGTCTACATTGCTCCTCATCCTCAATGATTTATCCTCAATGTATGTCCTATCCGGCAGCGTACAGTTAGAGGCATGCAGAATCGCATATTGGACAAGTCAATACACGATTCTCCCCATCTACAACAGATGGTCAGGACCTTAATACCATTGAAGGTCGTCGAGTTCGGTAGGAAAAGTGGATCATCAGACCTCGACCTGATCTACTGACGAATGCTGGCAATGGGCGTCAGGGCAGAGGGATACTCGGCTGGAAGGCTCGGTACTAAGAGATAACGACTTATCACTCAGTTAATACCGTCGCCTTGTTCGAACGGATTCGGGAAGCACTCTCATCAGCTATCGTTTGTCAGACATTGATTGGGTTCTCACTTTGATGTTGGCAGTGTGGACAGGATTACCAGTGACTAATTCCATATATGACTTGATGTATGTACAGCATGCAAGACAAGCATGTGTTCAATATGACGTTGATACACCATAGGTGCTTGGATACGCACCTGACCATAAGCTGCTTGCACTACCCCCACACATCCCGAGTAGTGGCGCAGTATAGCCCAGATGCTCTTGCGCCATAAAAATCCAAACAAACAACATCCCGAGTAGTTTGCCAACCCTTAATCAAGACCACGTATCCTGGTATACACATAGCCACACCAGCCTCTGAAATAACGCTACTGCGTTCTGTACGCTACGGGACATGCAACCTTCCGCTCCGAAAACACAAGGAAAAGTCCCTTATCAACCGTCCCCTTACTAGTTTAGTCCCGTAGTGTACTCTCTTCTGGGTTCAATGACTTGGTTAAATCCTAAGAGTGCGTACAGACATGTTTACAAAACTCTGGAGTCACAAAACGAACTAACAAATCGGAAAGGTACTGTAAGTGTTGCCAGATTAAGAAGCATCTAGGAGGAGAAAATCTGGGCACTGCTTACGCATACTGCCTTCAGCGTTTGGGACTCGCTCTTGTTCACCGTGATAATGCCAATTTTGATAGCTAGACCATCACTCCCTGTATTGGCTAGTCTGGATAGTTTGGTTAATAGTAGTATGTGCATCTATATATTTATATTAAAAATACATAATTTTAACCAGTGTTCAATTTATCAAGTATTTATTAATATTTTATTTACAAAAGAAATATGAATCATTTATTTGAGAGGCGTCAAAAATGTATGAAAACGCTAAGAATAACAGATTTTGTGTTGGCAAAGGCTGGATGGCAAACTTCTAACCTCCAACCTTTTTTCGTTTATCGGTGCTTATTTTTTTTATTTTTTTAACGTTTTCGGCGCCCCCTGCCACGCTTTCCGTGTGACGCCGGCACTGGGTCTAACAATATAATGCACAGCAGGCTCAATGCCACGAACAGCGGATTCAGCGTCCGGAATAGCAAGCTCAATAACATGAACAGTGTATTCAATATGACGAATAGCAGCCATGAGTCTTTTACCATATTTAAAATTACGTTAAATAATTTTATTGGAATGCAAGGTGCGTGTCTGTAGTCAAATACAGCAATTTGTGATCTATGTTATGTACACAAATGAACTGACAACACTCAAACGAATCTCGATTCATATCAAGGGAACATGCGTGCGAATCGAAACATGGTGTCAAAGTTCAAAGCAAATCACTCAAATTATCGCCCATATTTACTGAGATAAACGTTAGTCGCCCCACGCCATGTGTCAACGCATTACATGAATCATGCAGGTAACTTAAAACTTTTCAGGGACCTCATTGCCGACCTGAAGTTTTTTTTTAACATGCTCTAAAGCTCATGACCGTGCAGTATACCATGTTAGTCACAGTCAATAAGTTAAAGCGATTACCAAATCATGATATACTTGTACATAAGCATCCATCACGACATACATAAGCATCAATCACGATAAGCATATGCATCAGAGTTTTTTAAACGCACCTGGGCGGGTTTTTTTTGGATTTAAATGGATTTTATTGGGCAAAATTGGGTTCTATTAAAACAATCACTTGGGTTGTTTCCAAATCTTTACACAAATAAATAATAGTAATGTAGCATATACTATACACCTTCAGAATCTTTGTTATTTACATATAATAGAAAATTACAAAAAAAACATATAATTGCGATAAAAAATCATTTTATATCGATCGCATACCTGCCAACTTAACACAGAAAAAAAATATATTTTCAAAAACAGTCTTTTTAATGTGTATGCATAATTATTCCATAAAATAATGATTTTTTAAGAATACTTAACATATTATCCATATTTTTATGAAATGGAAAAGAAAGTTATATACAAATGAAATAGAAGCAGGAAGTTATATACAACAAAGTTATAATAAATACAGCAGATTATCAGTTAACACCAATTATTTATGAAGAATCATACAAAATAACAACTTTCAAGCTGGTTTGGGAATTTTTACTTTTAAAAATCCCTATTTAATGCAAAGGCAAATTTTTTAATTTTTTTAATCGCAGAAAAACGGAAGATATACACCAAAAACAGAAAATAAGGCTGAAAAACAAAGACTCCATTAAAAAAATAAAGATGGCTATTTGGGAGCTATGCCATTAATGTCATAGACCAAGTGCAAATTACTTAGTTCTTGTTTCGTGGCGCAGTATAGTCCAGATGCTCTTGCGCCATAAAAAAGCCAAACAATCTTGTTTCAGCTCATTCTAAAGAAAGGAGAAAAGTGAAACTTTGAAATTTCAGTGTTTGTGTGCATTCATTGGTCTTCAATTCAATTATATCTAATTTAACAATTTTCTTCTTTTGAAATTAGTACATGTAGTTACACTTTTAAAATATAATGTACATTTAAAGTGAATCTAATTGTAGTTCCTTGAATGCGACCTTATTGTAGCTAATGAGACCCTCCAATACGAAAAAGTTCCCCACTCTCTGCTCCAATATAAATTGTAAATAACTCTCAGTTACTCATGAGATGCCACGGCAGGAACACATTGGCAACTCCAGTTTTAAATTACAAAATTTTTAGAGCTTCAAAATTCTTCGTTGCCATTTTCAAAATAATTGAGACACTGGAAGTCTGTAGGATAAGCTATGTTACTTTTCATTTGTGCAAAAGATTTGAAAATAGCCTAAGTAACTGTTTTTAATAATAACAATAATAAATTATAAAATCCCCAGTTGAACCCAAAACAACCCACCTGGGCTGGGTTTTTAAAAAAAATCTTGGGGTTTTATTCAACCCTAAAAGGATGCATTATTTCAGTGTTACTACTATATTCAGTGGTGTGAGAGTACCAAAATGTAATGACTATTATATGAGTGGACAAATGAATATATTAAGCTGTCATCAGATAATGTTAATTAAATGGAATAAGTTTAGACATTATTTGAGGATATTGGAACAATATTTAGCAAAGGTAAAGCAATGGACACTAAAGTAATGGAGAACACTAATGTAATGCAATGTAATGTAATGCAATGTAATATAGTGTAAATGCAATGGAAAACACTAATGTAAGATAAAGCTTTGGTGGTGGGGAGCATATCAAGATTTATAAATTTTTGCAGAGTGATAACACAGATATCAATAAATGAATTCTTCATTTTATTTTGTACAGTTTTATACTTGTAAGATTCTATAATGTTTGTAAATTTAATGACTATATTTTTCCATTAATATAAAAATAAAGTAATAGTACTATAACATATACTAAAAATAAAGTAAACAATAATTGGCTAATTTTATACCATATCTATAGTAGCAATATAACATATCAATGAAATAGAAGCATAAAGAATTCAACATCGTGATTAAAAATCCATTTACTCCATAACGGGGAAGTGGTTTTTAAATTAAGTGGGGTTTTAACACCTTTTTTAGTTAAGCAAAATTGTAACAACCCTGGTTGCAACAATGCTGGGGACCCCTATTTTATTGAAATGTTATATACTTACTATATAGTCATAAAAAATAACCAGTTATTATTGAGTTTATTTGAATATTATTAATAGAAAAACTACATCGATAAGAAAATATAGATTCACTAAAATTAAAAATATTAAATTTTATTACAAAGTGTAACAAAATAAGATGAGGAATTCATTCATCAATATCAGTGATAACACTGTGCAAAGATTTATACATCTCGACCAGCTTTACTGCTTTGTTTGCATCAAGGTGGTTATGAAGAATTAACCATACTATACTAAAAGTTTAAAAAAAAATCTCACTACAGCAGCAAAACTTGCAAGACATAACAAATTTATATTGAATTTGCCAAAGTTACTAGAGAGAGATTATTTCTTTTTTTTTTCTGTCCTTATTACCATAACGTTCCACCACTTTGCATCTGGGAACATCTTCACATGCCCAGAAAACATTGGAGGGTAATATTTCCCATATATAACTATATTTAGCAAATGAGCATATATGGGTGTTTTTCGATTAACCGGTTTTCTGCTGCATCTTCTTGGGAAGTAGACAGTCTCTTCCCCTCTACATTTAGGGTTCATTACAATTCCTAAATAATGGAATGGTTGAATAGCTTTGTTCATTCTTTTCAACACAATTTCCTTGTAAGGTTCTGATTCCAAACTTTTTGCTAAGTGAAGCCATAATTCTACAGCATAGAATAAATCTGTATCATCTGATTGAAGGATGTATAGAATTCAGCTGACTTTTTTATCAACTGTTTTATCAAGTTCAAAGATTCCCTATAAATTATTCGTTATGAAGAATTGTAGTGACGAGGTTTTAGATACCGTCAGCATGGCCGAAACGAATTTGCACATACTTGTGATAATTTTTTACACAGTATTGAGGAAGCGGGTTTGTTTTTTGTTTTTTTTTATATAACCCGCACGGGTTTTTTTGGGTCGGACAAAATTGATGCAACCCTGATATGAATTAATCATGATACTGCAACTGCTAGATACTGAGGTCAATGCAAAAGACTTCCTGTTCCGTAAGTTGATACAAATAATCGGTGCATAACGTTTTAATACGTAAGTCGATGCATATAACCGGTGGAGAAACCAATGTAAAAATTTACTCTAGAGGAAGAAACAAATCCTTATTACAATAATTCCTATAATCGAAATGATACGAATTTTGTAGTGAAAGTTATCTAAAGATGTCCCTGAAAAATTATCTTAAAAAATTCGTAACACCAAGTTACATGAAGATGCTTGCGATAAAATTATTTCAGGATGGCCATGATGAAGTTATCTGAAGATGCTTATGATGAAATTATTCCAGGATGGCCACGATGTGAAGTTATCTAAAGATGATTATGTTGAAAGTGATAAAATTATTTCAGGATGCCCATGATGAAGTTATCTGAAGATGCTTATGATGGAATTACTTCAGGATGGCCACGATGAAGTAACCTGAAGACGCCTGTGATGGAATTATTTCAGGATAGCCCTGATGCAGCA
>QLNU02015270.1:69502173-69540019 GCA_006491805.2 Dysdera silvatica
TTCGTGTCTAAAGATAGAAAAAGCACCCATTTCTTATATATTGCTATTTATATAAACCACAAAATGTTATTGTATTGATGTATTTACTTATAGTACATTTCTATACTATAGACAAGGTAAGTATAACCAGGAAATAACTATCCTACAGCCAATAAATACTTTAAGTGTTTGTGTACATCTATTTTCACAGCTAGAAATACTAAAAAAGGTATATGTACTTATTTATGCAAAGCAATTGATAAAATAGATAAACAGGGAAAGGGGGATATCGTAGACGAAAGATAAGAAAGATAAGGGTAGTATTTTTGCGAATGCACTTTAAAAAAAGAAAAGAAAAAAAAAATATATATATAAAGAACAGAAAAGAAGAGAGTTCGTGGCCTTGTATCAATTCATTCATGAACTTCAGGCATGTGTCTGGCCTTGGCGAGAATTTGCAGACTACGCTCACTTTTTGTTGTCAATTTTGACATGCGGAAAATTGCAGACGAAGCTCGCTTTTTTGTTGTCAATTTCAGCATGTGGAAAATCCAGGTACAAAACATTTTGTTAATGAAATTTTAATATGGCGAAAGGACAATAAATGTCATGTTGTCTCAAAGTGAAGGAAAATACTGCAGCGGGAAACCTCCTCTCTCCTGGTATGCGAATAAGCCACATCATTCACTGTGCAAGACGTAATTCCATATTGTTAGTTAATAATATATTGGTTTCGTACCAAATTTTAAGCACTCTTGGTACATACGGGTGACGGTGGCATATAGGAAATCCCAAATATTAGGCAACCACTACGAGAATTAGTTGGATTCTTATGGCGCAAGGACAACAAATGTCATTCAGCACCAAACACGCGAACAACAGCGCCAAATAAGTTACGTTGCAAGCAGGACTCAACTTCTCACAAAAAAAAGTGCAGGAGCCCTAATATTATGATAAATCGATTAAAAAATCGAATGGCTGCAAAAGAATCGATAAATAATATATCCATTTTTCTGGACAACAAAGTTTATGACTTTAATCATAAATTCATTACTTTTTCATGACATTCATGACCTTTTTTGGCAATTCATGACCCTGTAGGGGCTCCGGCTAATATTTAAATAATCGCCAAATCGCTTCGTAAAGAGGTCACTCTGGCTAGACTTCGCATCGGACATAGACGCTTCTCGCATCAACATCTTTTAAAGGGAGAAGATGCCCCGATGTGTGCCACATCATCGCTTAACAGATATAAGGACGTATCTCAAATTTTGCTATTTTCCAGGAGAGGTATTTAAAGTTTTGACACTTCTGATACGCCCGTATGTCTTTTAAGCGACGATGTGGCACACATCGGGGCGCCTTCTCCCTTTAAAAGATGATGAGAGAAGCGTGTATGCCCGATGCGAAGTCTAGCCAGAGTGACCTCTTTATGACAGTCACTACTATAGCTAGACTGCCACACCTCAAGACGAGGTTTAATGCGGTGAATACCAAAATATAACAGATACGCTAAGCGAAAACATGTTGTTGGATAAATAGACTAGCTTGATAAAGGATTGTCATAACCCTTTAATCTATAAAAAGCGCAATAAAACGAAGTACGCATTTATGATAATTAATTCTTTCAACTATGGCTATTTCGTAAAATTACCAGCGTTGGCGTAGCCAGCTCACAGATCTAGTTTAAGGGACGGATTGTGCCCCCTCCCCCCCAAATTGCTACACATATAGCACGCATTTGTAATTTTCCTTTTCCTACGGGCTACATTTTTTTTTCGGGGGGGCAGAGATAAACCACATTCCTAGCCAAGCTCTTCCCCCCCCCCCGTTTTATGCCAATATTTCCCAGCATTCTATTATTTACTAATATTGGCAATACAGTAGAAATTCGATTATCCGGATTAATTTGGGCCAGAGACTCGGATAAGCAAAAATCCAGATAATCGAATACAATTAAAAAATAAATAGGAAACCGGAAAACAGGGAGAAAAAAAAATTAAAAATGGTATCGCAACTTTATGAACGTACATTAAACATACTGTATGTAAAAAAAATTATATTCATATTATATTTAAATAATTATTATTTAAACTACATAACGGCACGTGTCATATGGAAAGGGCTTCCGTTATGATGGAAGCCGGTTCCCTCCCACTCTCTTCCGCACGGGGGCGCTTGTTGTTGCACAAAGGAAAAAAGACTTCTGAACTCCGCGCGTCCGGATAATTGAAGATCCGGATAATCGAGTTTCTACTGTATACCCCGAACTCAGGGTCTCCTTTCCTATTGGAGAAAAAGCTTCCGTGAGTTTCTGAGCAAAATTCCCCAATTGATCACAAACAGCTTTCAACTGAACTTCGATTAGGGAAAAAAAGGCCTCACACATTGAGGGAAGATCAACTACTCAAAACAGAAATTAAAGTTTACCCCTGAACTCTTTCAGATTTGACCAAAAACTCATCCTTCCCTGACCTTAGGATGATTTCAAAATCCCTGGCAATTCTAGGGTTTCCAGGTACAAGAGAACCCTGCAAAATTTTAAGCCAAAATCGCGCGTTTACGGCGCTTCTTCTTACTTTCTAAATTGTAAAAATGATGAATGAAAACAAAAAATTGAAAAAAAAAATGCCAAGCATCGCGAATGAAATATAAAACGTCCTTTGAATCTTCATTCACGAACAAGATTTCTTTCTTTTTTCGCTGTGCAAACTACAAACATCCATTTATATTTTTAATTTAAAAAATAGGGTGTGTCACACACTAGGCATTTCTCAGCCAATTCGCAGAAGGCAGGCAATTCGTTCTTTTTTTCTCCTTTGTTGTATGTGATGTCCTACTTGCTTTCTTTCCGTTAAGTTAGACCAAGATGGCCGACTTCATTAGGAAGATGACGCAAATTGGATAATTTACTCGGAAGTTATGCGTTTGTTTGCGATCTGAACTTCTCACTTAACCTCAAGAAGAACATAAACATCGTCTCACCCAACACTCCCGCCGCTAGATGTCGCACATGTCATTTATTTTGTTTTGCCCCCACAATAAATAGCCGCATTTACTACAACGCAAAAATACAAGGAAGCCAAAGCCTTGCACATTATTTGTCGCTTATTTCAGGGTTCGTTTCGCTTGAGTTTAGATTTCGAAGATCACGTGTTTTTAAAATAAATTTGCCATGGATGGTTTTTCAAACGTTCTATGCGAACCGGTTTAATATATTTTCAAATTTTGGAATAAGAAACCACTTTCTAAGGGCAGTGACCAGCTTCAAAGCACGCCAGATTTTAATGAAGTGCTTACGCTTGATAGAGTCGTTTATACTGTAATATAGTAATTTTAATTATTTTTAGTTGTAATCCAAAAGATAACAAACCGCTTAAGTTTGTATAAGATGATATACCAAAATGCATCCAAAGAGCTTAATCGTTTGGTTTGATTCGCGTGCTTTCAGTTTGCATCATGACATTTTTCAATAGATCTCCCAAAATGGAACCAACAGTTTAACATAACCTCCAAACTACCATCTATACATCCACACCCAATTAGGCTTATTAAAGTTCGAATCGAGATATCGGCGTACCTAGGAGGATTGGGGCACTAGCCCCCCCCACCCCCACCCAACCCTTGAGGATAACGATACCAATAAATCCGACCACTTCAAAATTATATTATTTAATACAATAATAAACGTTTTAAGAGGAGGAACAAGCGTTACGTTAGCTATTTTAACACATCATATGAAGTGAACGGACGTAACCAATCTGTTAAAGTTAATAACATCACGAAGCGTGGTTTTAGAGGTTAAAGAGAGAGAGAGAGAAATGACCAAGGAGAACAGAATAAGAGCAGAGTGTGCGCAAGCCTCAAAAAGTGTAGCCGTTTTCCTCCATGTCGTTGATCCTTTGAGGCCATGTGATGAATTGAGCAGGAGGGTACATTTGGGAAGGGTGGCCGCTGGAGGCGGCGCTGTAATCCCAGACAGGACATACAAACCAGGGTTGTTTAACCTTTTTTAGGCAGCGGACAAATTAAAATATTTCCGTAAAAAAAAAAAAAACTACACGAGTTAGCTAGGGATATATCTTGGCATTTCTTGCTTAACTTCGATGTTGTGGATAAATGTTTTTACTTAGGTAATAAATGGCTTTATTTAGGTTTGCTACCGCCTTATAAACACAAAGAATAAATAACCAGAACAATGTAATTATAAATTTTTGCTTCTCAGAAATTTGCGATGAGTGCATTATTTTTTGTCGGTATACCATACGTACGGTCTCACCTAGTTTGGGACAGAATGACCCTAGTTGTCCTTGCGCCATATGATACAACCAACTTTTTTGTCGGAAAGTGGCGTCTGGGGGGAGGGAGTTCTTCGTAGTGGCTATAAGGCCACCACAATAAACATGGCAACATGCATAGTCTACTGATGTTAACACAATTGCCTAATAGCGTATATATATATATATTCATTTTGACCGTAATTTATTTTAATCATAAATATTTATTTATGTAATTCGAACACTACGCAGATTAAATTAAGAAACAATTTTTATCAACGTCTTTTAGGCGTAGTAATATTAACACCGATGTCATGGCGTGGTTAGATGGTGAAACGTTCGCACACGCGATCCCACAGCCTTCTACAATCCAGGCAGGAGCTCTACCAACTGAGCTACGGACAACGAACATTTAATCCATTACGAACGTATTTAAAGCATACTATCAGAAACCGGATATTTCGCCGAATGAGGCAGTACATGGACTGCTTTAAAATCAAACCGATCGAAGAGATGGGCATTAAATTCATCGAAAAGCCCGTTGCAAGAGATATATTTATAGAAGTAGAACACTATGTAGGTTAAATTAAAAAACGATTTTTTATCAACCTTTTTTTTTAAAGCGTAGTAATAGTAACGCCGTCGTTATGGCATGACCAGATGGAGAAACGTTCGCAAAGAAAAGAAATGTTTTCTGCGTCCGGTGTGGCACGATCCCACGACCTTCTACAATCATGCCCCACTGGACGCAAGAAACATTTCTTTTCTTTACGAACGTTTCACCATCTAACCATGCCATAACATCGGCGTTACTATTACTACGCCTAAAAAACGTTGATAAAAAACTGTTTCTTAACATAATTATTTATTTTGACCACAAGCTTCATGAGCGTTATGGTAAATATAACGTCACGCACAATAGGTCGATTGACCAAATACTCTAGGAAAGTATATAAAGACCGCTAAAAACTTATTTCCTGGTGCCTGTACTGAATTTTTTAGAGGCTCTAAATTTTAGCGGCCGTGGGCAGCCGCCCAGCTCCCCCCCACCCCCAGGCATGGCCCTGTCTATAACGGCTTTAAAAAACAAATGTTTTTAGCCGAGGATAAACATGAGGATTCCTCGAAGAAACACAAATAAAAATAAATTCAACCAGGTATTTAACAATATGGGGAAAAAAATGCAACATATATTATTAAATAAGCGCCATCTATTGGTTTAAAAAGTAGAATGAATTCATATTCATAAAGTCCTGCTATTTTTTTTTTCCTTCTCGCAAAACGACATCCTTTTAGAAATCGTTTTTCACTCGAGTGTTTTATAAATGAATTAATATAAATATAACAAATATTTAGTACAAACTGGAATTCATTACTGTGTTAATTATTATTAAGCGTAAACTATTAAGTGTAAATTATAACAATGGAATTTACTTTCAAATTAACGCCATCGATTAGTCTACTATTCACAATATTTTTGAGAATGTTTTTAAGCGCGGATAATCGAAGAGGAAGGAGGAGAGTTTATAATAATTAGAGCCTGGATTATATGCACTAAAAACCACTAAAATATGCATGCAAATATGCACTAAAGAACCTCAAAATATCCATGTATATGCACTTTAAAATGAATAAACATGCACTTAATTTTTTATTTTTTTTTAAAACGCTTGAAAACCTTATGTCCTGCATTTTAAAACAAATAGGTTTATTATTAACCGCCAAGTAGAAAAATTCGATATACATTAAGTCAGTGGCGGTTTTAGAGGGTGGGCCAAAGGCCCACCCAAATATTTGGTTATTTTTGTTTTTGAAAGGTAAAATGTTTGAACGTTTACCAGTTTGTGAATTGGCGTTTTTTATAAATATAATTGCAATAGAGCTGTTTTTAGACGCAATTTTTATATGAAGGGTAAGTGTGTATTTATTGTACATAAAAATAAAGGTCAGAATAAAGTGTGTCAAACGTTCACTCCTTTGCGAGGACATTTCAAAAGTGTGGGAACAATTAAAAGGGTATATATAGATTGAAACGCTATCAGATTTCATCTTAACGCAAATACAAGATGATCTAAGTTGAAAAAAATAACTCTGGATTTAAGTAAAAATTGTGATAAATGGCCAACACAACCAAAACTTGATTTTTCCTACCGACAAATGGGTGATGAGTAGGGGCGGACTGAGCCTCCGGTCAGCCGGCCCCCGGGCCGTTGCGCCCTAATGGGCGATAGCATTCGCGCCTCGCGCCCTTCGATAATCCAAGGTATGTGCCCTTTGAGAGGACCCAGTCCGTCCAGTGGGGGCCGTTGCGCCCTAATGGGCGATAGCATTCGCGCCTACGAATGGGCAACGACTCGCGCCCTTCGATAATCCAAGGCATGAACCATTTGAGAGGATCCAGTCCGCCCCTGGTGATAAGTATAGATCATTTCACAGTACTTGATATGAAAAGAATGCATGGATTGAGTACTCGGTTAAGAACGAAGAAATATTTTGTTCTGTTGGCCGCCATTTCTCATTACAAAAAAAAAAAAATATTAGTAAAAAAAGGGTACTCGGACTGGAAACGAATCCAAGAAAAAAGGGCTGATGGAAAAAATGTCCGAGGAAAGAAGGGCCGACCACAGAGAAGGGTGACATTCACAAATTTCATAATTTTAATTGCAATTGAAATAACTGCAATGTTTACAGCTGCCGCCCTCTTAAAACGATTATCACCAGGGACGTACCGAAGGGTGCGTGTATCTCGGATGCTACTAAAGTCACATCTACCAAATTTTATAGACAGATAGTACACATGAGTGTCTTTATACATGACAACATATCAGAGGCGTATCGAGAAGTGCTATTTATTTATCTTGGCTGCTATTGAAGCCAAATTTACCAAATTTTATAGAGTACACGTGAGTGCCTTTAACATGCAACCTATCAGGGGCATATCGAGGGATGCCGCAGCCCCTTATTATTTATCTCAACTGCTATTGAAGCCACGTCTACTAAATTCCATGTACATTTCTGTATCAAATCTTACTGATTTGTGTAGTTATATTTTCATGATAGCAATATGCAAATCGAGAGGGTTAGTTCCTTTGAGCTGGGATTATATCATGGAAAATGAAATGAAAAGTACAGTACACTGAGCTAAAAATCTGAATCGGAAACAATCCCCCCCCTCCCCTAAAAGAGTTCTAGATCCGCCAGTATTATGAGGTTCTTAATACACAACGCCGAAACAGTGATAAACGAAACAACACAACATTTCACCAGGAGATTCCATAACAAACAGTTATTTCGACACTTCGAAGGCAGAATGGCAGGCATTCTGCCTTCACTTGACAAAGGGAGCAGTTGGCTCCCGAAACGTCGTGTTTTTAAACCTTACGCCAGTGTCGAAATAACTGTTTGTTATAATTATAAACGACTTAGCTCAGCTAAAACTATGTTTGTGAATTCCTTATCTAAATAATACACATTCGAAGGAGAATCCCAATTTGTTGTACACATCGCCAGTGGCGGAAGAAAGAGGGGTTGGGGGCGCAAGTCCCTCTGATTAGACACAAAAAGGCACATTTTTCTCTTTAATACCAAAACACAATCTTTTTTACACTTACTTGAGTCCCTCCCCTCACAATCTTTGAGTTGATACGCCCCTGAGCGTCATATTATTGCACATCGTGTCATAAAAACGCCAATTCTTCACTTGACAAAGGGAAGTCACCACCACATTCGATAAAAATTCTCAGACGAATCTTTTTGTACAATTATTTGGAAATTCCAAGGTTTTAAGCATTGGCGTACGCAAGGGGGGGTGTTGGTGAGGGTTGTAACCCCATTGCAATAAAATTGTGTATTTAACATAGTATGTGGAGTTGTGCTCTAATCCCCTCGATTTAGGCCTATAACCCCGCTTATAAACTTTCTGCGTACGACTATGTTTTTGAGTAAACAAGGAAACAGAATAACATATTTCAGCAGACGTAGTTCACTTCCTTCAGTTGTAACGTGTTCGCTTGCTTGTTTGTTCGTGTGCTTGCTTTTTGGTTTTACGGCTCAAAGACTACAGTGGTCATGCTGCGCCGGGACCTACTGTTTTCCGAGGAATCCGAACCTCTTAAGGCCTAGGGAACCAAACCCCGGACTACAGTGAGCAGTGCGATCTTTATGAGATCTCTGAGTAAGCGTTCTTTTTGCACTGCTGGGAGTCGAACCCGGATTAGCCGCGCAATAGGAGAACGCGTTACCACACTGCGCCACCGCAGGGCACGTATTCGCTTGCCTAGCGCAGAAATGGGGAACCTTTTCGTGTTGGGAGGCCGCATGAAGTTAGCTATAGTCGAAGAAAGCCTCATTCAAGAAATTTCACTTAGAAACAGGGGAGTAGCGATTCAAAAATTATGGGGGAGGCTGAAGTAGTTTTTTAACAGATCATGTGATTTAGTGTCAAACGGAACACTGTATTTTGCTACTGGAGGGGGGGAGGCCTTGGGCCCCTTTTCCAACGCCACTGATTAGATATAGAGTAGACCCCCCCCCCATATTATTCGAACTTCGTTTAACCAAAATGACGTCTGTACTACTGTAGCAGATACTCACCAATGTTTTCGGTAAAATGTTCATGTTCGCTTTATAACGTAATTCCAGCTTAGAAGAGAGAAGTACTGGCGTACGTTGAGGCGTTGATGGGGTTGTAATCCCCCTACTGCCATGAAATTTTGTATTTTGTAGCCATGTTATGAGTTGTAGCTCAACCAATCCATTGAGTCTATAACCCCGTCCCTTTTGGTGAACTTTTCCGGCGTGTCATGAGAAAAACCAATATAAATGGTAGATATTGGGCATATAAAAATAGCACTAACGCTCTAATTTTCTAATTACTAATCTAATTCTAACTAATCTAATTTTCTAATTACTAATGCTCTAATTATGGAGGTTAGTTTGAGAGGATTATTTCGTTGATACACTTCTTTTATTTTTTGTGTTTTGAACACGTTCATGTAAGATAATAATAAGAGCAATGTAAATACTCGTAAATAAAAAATAAGATGAACAAAATCATATTAATAAAAATAAAAGGATTTGTTTTGCAAAATTTGGATTTATCCAAAAGGCTGTACTTAAGGGTTTCAATGGCCGCAGGTTTCCCCTCCCCTAGCCTAGTGTTCCGTTATTCCGCGTTTTACACCCAACAGTGCCAAAATAGGAAGGTTGTCGCCAAACTGCTTACCGTAGTCCGAAGGTTGGTTTCCTAGTCCTGAAGAGGTTCGCATTCCTCGGAAAATTGTACTGTTCGTTCGCGAAAAGAAGTCCGATGGTACAGTTAGAAATAACAGGAGGTGACGTCACAAACAGGCTAGTTCATTACAGCAGAGGAGGACTACAATTTCAGAACTTGTTTTTAGTGAACGTTTGTCGGCGCCAAAATCAAGTTCTGAAATTGGAGTCCTCCTCTTCTGTAATGGGATAGGCCGTTTGTAACGTCACCTCCCGTTATTTCTAACTATTCCATCGGACTTCTTTTCGTGAACGAACAGTAGATGCCAACGCAGGATGATCCTTTCACCGTAAAACGAACTTATTTTATCCAATTAACACTAAGAAATGTGAGAAATTGGAGCAAACGCTTCAAATACTTCTCTGACTGACAGCCGACGATAAATAGTCAGATAGTAGAACTATTCCCAGAAAAAGCACTTCATAGAAAGTAAACGATAGAGAAGACACACTTTTCCAAAATCAACATCAGAGAATCCAGTAATATTTGTTCAATATAAACAGACTAAATTAGCCTCAGAAAAGATCTTTTCGGGAAGAACAACTTGAAGTACTTGAAGGGAAGAGGTCAGGGCACTTAAAGATGGGAAGAGATATTCAATTTGGGATGGGAAGGCGGCAATTCCCAATTCCGACCAAACAACTAATTAAGTGTATGCATGGTTAGATCATTTCAAAATAGTTTATTTCCTAATTAATTAAATATGAATTCGTTAAATAATTAATTTAGATATTATCATGTGTTATATATATATATGTAGAATAATGTATAGAGATATGTAATGTATACATTACTTTATGTAGCAGGATGAAATAAATACCTTTGAAATAAATGCGGAAGGAAAGAAGCCATTTGCACGTTGTACAACTTGTAAGCCAGCTTACAAACGAACTTACAAGTAAAGAAAATAAATTATTTCGAAAGTACAGCAGAACCCCGCTTAATCGAACTTCGCTTATCCGAAATGGCCTGCTGCACATTTCTTTTTTTTTTTTTTGGCAGACACCCGTTCAATATTTTGGGCTAAGACGCTCTATCTGTTCTATAGTGTACTCTGGTCTTACGAAATAACCCAACACAAATGCTATTACTATTATTATTATTAATTATTATTATAAGAACGCAACATTATTATAAGAACGTACAGGAGAAAAGTTGAGTGGTATTTGTATTTGTAGGGTTTTTTTTTATCTACTATGCCAGCTGCGACCACACGTGACCTCGTGGTGTAAAATCTATGGACTAATACGGACTTGAGACGAAAGTACGGACTTTTACGTAAAAAACGGACTAACTGGGAGCCTTGTATTCACTTTAAAGAATGAAAATGAGTCCATGGAATCTAATCTCTTCAAAGAATGGACACAAGCTTATAAAATGTAATATTTTTAAAGAATGGAAATGTAAGTATAAAAAAAAATACATTCTCTTTAAAGGGTGGAAATGTGAGTACAAAAGAAATACATTCTCTTTAAAGAATAGAAATGTGGGTACAAAAAAAATACGCTCTCTTTATAGAATGAAGATGGGGGTACGAAGAACACATTCTGTTTAAAGAATGAAAATGTAGGTACAAAAATGTCTTCCTTTAAAGAATAGAAATGTGGGTACAATAAAATATATTCTCTTTGAAGAATGGAAATGTAGGTACAAAAAAAATACATCCTCTTAAAAAAATGGAAATGTAGGTACAAGAAAATACATTCTCTTTAAAGAATGAAAATGTGGACACAAAAATACATTCTTTTTAAAGAATGGGAATGTGTGTACAAAAAAAATACTTTCTCTTTAAAGAATGGAAATGTGTGTACAAAAAAAATACTTTCTCTTTAAAGAATGGAAATGTAGGTACAAAAAGTACATTCTCTTTAAAGAACGGAAATGTGTGTACCAAAAATTACATCCTCTTTAAAGAATGAGAACGAAGCAATTCATCCACACGACAGACTGGTTCTTTCCAACTCCAGTTCGAACGAAATTCAATACATTATTTGGAATAGATTGAAAATTTGATTAAGAATAATTGGTTTCTCAGAGGGCGGGCAGTTTTCATACCGATCATTAAACGTGAACACCTCATAAAGCCGCCAATATCGCGCCAACTGTAATCGCCAATGCTCTTTGATCTTAATAACGCCACGTGCGTTACAGGAAAGAACGAGTCGAACGACCCAATTCCCAAATGATTCCCACCTGCTTTTCCTCAAATGACATTTCCTAGAACAGGCTGACCAACACAGCGTCATAATATTTCCTTATAAAATTAAAATGACAACATAAAAAATAATAAAAATTAGACAGTTTTTAGGGCGCAAGGATAACTAGGATCATGCACTGGGCCAAGGTTTGTTAGTTGCATTTTCATGGCGCAAGATCCACAAGGATCATTCTGCGCCAAGCAAGGTGAGACATATGGTTTTAAAACCAAAATAAATTAAAACTATAATGGTAAAAATGTATTAAACGTACACTGAAATGATGTAATGAAATCAGTTAAGATTAGAAAGGCCAATGTCCGATACAAAATTAAAAAATATTCCATGATTAAAAGAACCGCATAAGATATCACGACGGGAGCTGCGCCTAGACTTGCAATTTTCGAAAAAATCCGAACTTCTTTCATCTTGGGAATAAAACTCCGAACTACGGAGCTACAGAGGGAAAAAGCGGCAAGCGTTGAGTACCTATTGGATCCAAACCCTGATTATTGGAATGGTAGCCGGGAGCATTGCCACTACGTCACCACCAGAGGCGCCGAGAGCCAACGCGGGCCTCAAACCTCATTGGATGCCCCACCCCAGACACATAGACATATTTTGAAGTTAAGCGCCCAAATAAACCAAGAACTTTTGTAATTCTAGCGGTTCAATTATTATACATCTTTGGGAAGGTCGAGATTTACGAGAGATTCACAGATATACTACATGACACAGAAAACACAAAAGCCAACACAGAAGCCATATAGCCGCCCCAACAGAATTACAATACTGAATGCATGATAGATAGTTCACACTACGAGTAAAAGATACATAACACATAATATAATCAAGGAAGTTAACATTTAACCAGGGTTAAGTTAAAACACCCCACGTCGGCCCTGGTCACCACAGAGCCGCTTACAAAACATCTTATCTAAAAAAAAATGAAATTATAATACAGTGAAACCTGGTAAAGTGACGACCTTTGTAAATGGACCGCCTGAATAAAATGACCACTTTTTAGAAGACAGAACTTGTAGGGTCTTGGTTATGTCTATGGCGAAGTCTGTCGTTCATAGCGACCACCTGTCTATGATGACCATTGCAGTCCAGTCCCAAAGGTGGTCACTTTAGGCAGGTTCTACTATACTTACATTAAAAATAACGTAATATGAGCAACTAATTGGGGTCCACCTCGAATGTAAGACCTTATGTTCACGTTATGTGGTAAAAATAGGAGGGTAAATATAGTTTTAGACCCTCACCTTACGATTTCCTTCTAAGTTGTTTCAGTGGAGAGCCGATTCACATCATGACTTCAAAAACCTTCACTTCAGTAAAATATCGCACCACTTTTATTTTAACAAAATAATGTAAAATATTTTTAAATAATTTCTAGCTGACACTTCGATTTCTTGTATACGAGGAAGTTTCTATATTTCAGGATATAAGACCATGCCGTGGGACTGAAGGCCTAACGTAAGCTCCGAATCAAAATACATTTGTTTTTAACTCAATGCCCCTATTATAGACTTGCCCGCACTCTTACTTTTAACTCTTCATCACTCTCTGACATTTTAAATGACCATGCTGACCATACGCACGTTTTAAAATTTTTAAAAAGTACTGGCTTTTACTACAGTCTTTGATTTTACCATGTTTGGCGCAGTATAGCCCAGATGCTCTTGCGCCATAAAAAAGCCAAACAAACAAAATATATTTGTAAACAACCATGCTTACTGAGAGCCAAACTCGGTCCAGTTGGCCTTGTAAATGAAGACAACTCAATCTTCATGTTGTCTCCCCAACTCTCGCTCTATTTAACGGCATTTCGCGTTTCTCTTTTCTTGGCCGCGAAACAACTTCTCTCTGGGGTCTGGCAGCATGGATAGTCAACTGTAACTACACTGCAAAGATGAAGAAGCAGTATTTGGGGAATGGCGTCTTTTCCCAGAACAGCAAGTAAGCGTTTTTCGGAAGTCAATCGAAACGGGCCACGATCAATCGAAATCCATTTCCATCCATTAAGTACTTCCAAAAACAAAAAGCTGCGAAGAAACACCTTAAACGAAAAGATGGAAGAGCAACAAAGAGATAAGGTGGGTTGTTTCTGTGGATTATATATATTTACCGGCTATGGCTATGAAACGACGGCATTCTATAGAATCCTGGCGTTTGAATAATGAAAACAGAGAACGATTATATGCTTTCCCTGAGCGTGTATAATACCTGGGCATTCGAATAAATACTATTTGGGCAAATGTGAAAAACCTAATGATAAGGCTAAAATCATAAGTTTCACGACAATATCCTTTTAATACCTTTTTGTTTTTTATGGCAGGGCTAACGAAGGTGGATGTACAGTTCAATATCATGACGTGTAACGTTTTTGTATTTGGTTGAAAGTTCTTTCAACATTCTATCCCATCCTCCGTGTCCAATAGCCAAATGAGATTCAGCAACCAATATTCCCGTGGTTCCTTCTTAGTAGTCAATTTGTTTGGCTTTTTTTTTACATCATTTATTAACTTCTGGTAAGTAGTTTCGGTTAGGAACAAACTATTTTTTGCAGCATTAACTCGAAGCTTAGGCAGTTCATCTTCGAATCGTCGTTGCATGTCTATTGACTGTGACTCCTTCTCCAACACTATACCTCGCTCTTCCATTTTCATGCAGTACAGTACAAAACTAATTGATTGTTGAATAAATTTAAGTGAAAAAGACACTCCCGAACAAAGCGTAAAATGCAAATGACAAATTCTGAGCCTAAGTGAAGGATTAAAAGTCACGTGCCATGCCACGTAATATTTGAAATGAATCGGGGATGTATTTCATACTTTGCCGGTTTGTCATTTGGTATTCTATAGAAGGCTTAGGGAATGTGTGAAATATTAATCGTTTCATACATTGACAGCCAGTTTTCGGCATTCTATAAAATGCATAGGTATTCTATAGAATGCCGGATTTCAAACTTTGCCGGTAGCATATACACTCTCGAATCCGCCACTTTTATCGCCGTGCTACGATCACTAATGCTTCAAACTACGAAACAATAACAAAGGGCCATTTTGAGGACAAGGGAAATGAATCAGACTGTGCAATGTCACTTAAAACGAAAGCAAAAACATACGCTCCCCCATGAGGGGCACCCCTGAACAGTGGCGCCCCCATATGAATATTTCTAGGGGGGGAGGCGGTAAGAAAAATCATCATCTCCTTCAACGCTGCCAAACATTTTAGTAAATATAGGAGATACTGTATTTGATACTGCTTGACAATTAGTAATGAGCTAAAAAGTACCTTATTTTAAAATGTGACTGTGGAACTTTTGAAAGTAATTCAAGCATCTGGGAAAACAAATACGCAGTACAATATGTGCTTAAATGCCCTGATACACACACAATATACGTCAAATAACACCACTACATCAAAAAAAAATTATATGGGTCCATGTGATTTTAATGGAAGATTGGTTAATTGTATTTTTATGACGCAAGGACAATGGTCATTCTGCTCCAATTTTAATGGAAGGAAACTTGTACGCTATCATGAATATGGCTTTGTACTTGTACGGAAATTCGAAACTCTCTTGCAAGTTTAAGACCTTCGTTATTTTATTTTTTATGGCCTTTAAACCTCCAATTAATTTTAAAACTCAATGTCCGTATGAGAAGAAAGCTTTCCTGGACTTGAGTAGGCAGGGGGTCGAGAAGGGTGATCGCTGAAGGGGTCTCCAAGGCGACAACACGACGACCAATGATTGGGATCACAGTAATTGTTCAAGGGTGAAAAGACCCCCTATCACCCCCAGTTCTAAGAAAAAAGAGGAAACTGTTCTTTTTTATTCCACTACAACACAAGGCCATATAAGGAGATCTTGAAAATCCTGTAACAAAGGGTGGGGTAGAGCTCCTAGAAGTATAGGCCGACGCATCTCCGCCATTTCGTTGTACACTTCCCGTAAAATTTACCTTGGCGATGAAGGTTCTCCGCTTTGGCGCCACAATCGCTATTTTGGCATATAAAAATAATCAACAATCCGCATTTATCCGACGAGTGTAAATGTTAACGCAACTTTTAAAATGTCGCCAATAAATACAATTTGTAGCCTAACTTAGGCATCAAAATGGAGTATGCGCCAGCTCCTTGTTTTGGGAGCCTTTGAGTGGGGGAAAGTTTGCAAAGACAAAATTTCCTCTACACACCTTTTTTACCTTGGCTGAGCCCTGGTTTTCAAACTAAGATTTTGTGTGTTTGATCTTTATTAGACTATCAGGGGACGGCCCTTAGGATTATCCGTTAAAGCAGAGAAATTTAACATTGATCCACTGGGATAATTTCGACTCTATTACAGATTTTATTCTCATAAGAGGGGCTATCCGTGACCCGATAAACTGAGGCCGGTTGTCTGTATTTATGCACGGTTGTCTGTATTATTTCAGCCTCAAACGTAAGGCTGTAAACTCCGTCATCGTAAAAGGAAGTCTCTGCTTCTTTCTCGAAAGAAATTGATAGATTGACTGTACTTCTCTTACAAACTGAACGAATTACTCAGAACAGGACCGACAGTTCGAGATGACCTCCGATTCACAATACGTTTGTTTTCCACAACGCAAGGACAGCTAGGGTCACATTGCGCTAAAACAGACAGTTTTCTAAGGAAATACGATCCTTCGTGGCTTTAAAAATATATATATACACACACACACACATATACAGGGTGTCTGAGCCAGGGTTAAAAACATGTAGGAGGGGTAGGGTAGACTTTGATTGTATTTTTAAGGTGCAAGAGCATCTGGGCTAGACTGCGCCAACCACTTAGAAGAACAATATTTGTCATAAAATCTAGGGTCGCAAACCACTCACAGCGCTAGTTCTAAAACCGTCCAGCATGCACAAATATTTACAACCAGTTCATGAAAAGCGCCAGATAAAACTCAGGTCAGCTGCTCAAGTGCATAGATGATTAGGACATCGCATTTTGCGCTTCTCATGCACTGGTTGTCACTATTTGTGCATGCTGGACGGTTTTAGAACTGGCGCTGTGAGTGGTTTGCGACCCTAGGTTCTATGACAAATATTGTTCGTCTAGGTGTACCCTATCCCTCCTAGATGTTTGCAACCCTGGTGTTGGGACACCCTGTATATATAATAATTCAATTCAATTTGTCAGCATTATAATGGAAAAGCATCCAGATATGTATAAAAATCACTACAGTTGTAACTGGCATATTGTCTCGGACACGTTTGTGTTTAGAAATGTGTAACTGATATTTCAGGGGAGAAAGAACTTCGTACAATACAATTATGCGTTGTTGGCGCAGTATAGCCCAGATGCTCTTGCGCCATAAAAAAAGCCAAACAAACAAGACAATTAGACGATTATGCGTTGACATCGTTTGGTAGAGAGCAGTAGCGTGGCAAGTCAAAAAATTATTGGTAGGGAGGGGGTCAAGTAGCTTTAAAGACGATCATATGATGCGGCCTTAGAGAAAATACGTTTTGATAAAAAAATGGGAGGGGGGGAGCTTGAGCTCGAAAGCCCCCCCACTTTCCTACACGCTTAGTTATGATAAATTTAGGCCAGTGGTCGCCAACAGGTGGTCCGCAGAAAATGTGGACATTGTTAACATTTTTAATATTTTATCAATAATAAAACAAAAATAATATTCTAAAAATTCTCATATACTGAATGACAATGTTTCGCCTTTAGATTGTGAGATCTCATAAAAAGATCGCACTGCTCACTGTAGTCCGGGGTTTGGTTCCCTAGGCCATAAGAGGTTCGGATTCCTCGGAAAACAGTAGGTCCCGGCGCAGCATGACCATTGTAGTCTTTGAGCCGTAAAACCACAAAACAAACAAACAAGCCTTTATATTGCACTAAGTTCACGAAATGTGGTCCGCGGGATTTAAAATTATGAATTTAGTGGTCCATGAGGTTGGCGACCGCTGATTTAGGCGACACACAAGGAGTTGGGAAAGGTGGCCGCCGAAGGTGGCCGCCGAAGGTGGCGCTGTAATCCCAGGGTCGTTTGATTGAGAATCGTTTATGTCTCTGACAACTAGCCACTGCAGCTGTAGCGTTCATCGACGGCACTCCCTCCCCGTGGAATCAGACACCTTCATTCTCAACGGGAATGACTGTATTCGATTTCCCTTTGGTCAACAAACTCAAAACCCAACAGCGAAAAAAAAAACTTTGTTGGAGATTTCATTTGGCGCAAATCCTACTTCAAATTAGAGGAGTTCGGGGAGGACAATCGCCAATATAGAATTAATAAGCCCACACATTATGGCACTCCTAGGCGGAAGGCTCCCCTTTGCTACAAGCGCATGTTGAGGAGGGGGTGTGGTCCCGCTTTCGAACCTCTCCCCCTAATTCCATTGTTCAATGTTACAATCATACATAGATACATTTTTAAAAAAGTTGTATGCGAGTTGCTTATATACTAGATGACACATGTAACGGAGTTTTACATTTGGAGAAGGGAGGTTGGGGATTACGAAGCTTAACGGGAGTGGGGGATTGGGGGCGTCATAGAAAAGTAAATTTCCCTCAATTCGGAAAATCTCTGAGGCCCTAGGGAGCTTCCTTGGATTTAGAAGCCTGAAATCCGAGCTTTATAATGTTTGTTTGTTTGTGTTTTTTTTATGGCGCAAGAGCATCTGGGCTATATTGTGCCACAGTTTTATAATGAACATCCGACGGCTAATACAGGGTTGTCCAACCTTTTATGACAGCGGGCCCTTTAAAAAAATTTACGGATCTCACGGGTCAGCGGTTAAAAAAAAAAAAAATTTTCTTCAGTTTTTTGCTGTTATTTATTTGTTCATTTACAATATGAAAATTTGGCGCAGTATAGCCCAGATGCTCTTGCGCCATAAAACACCTAAACAAACAAACAATATGAAAATGGATTACCTGTGCTGTCCACGCGGTTTTGCCTGATTTCTGAAGAAAAAATTGTTTTGGATATTCTCTTTATTTTGAACAGTTGCAGGCAAGCCGTATGTTGGACAATCTCGTGATAATACGTATAGGGAATTCTTTCGATCACAGAGCACGGATTTTAAATTTTTATATGAGACCGATTTTCGCATAAATATCTGATTTTATCGTAGTCTTTATATTTTCCTACAAGCTCTAATTTTACGTATCTTACGTTTAAGAACATTTTACCTCGATCGGTGCGGCGTAACTCTCGTTAGGGAGACTTCAGGTGTTACGTAAGCACTTTGAGGGGAGGGGGGTGCCGTTGGTCTTATTTTCCTACGTTAGCCAATGTTAATTTTTGCTTATGGGGGAGGGGTTGAAATGGCCAAAATATTGCTTACGTAATAATACTTGAACCGTCCTTAATCCTTACTCCATTAAAACCCAAGTAAGCAGAAAAGAAGTGTGATCCTGGCTTGAGTACGCATCGGAAATACTCGTTACTTCCTTCCACCATTATTTAGCTGCTTGTATTTTTATGGCGCAAGGACTGCAAGAGTCATTCTGCGCCAAATAAGACGCCTGACCTTATTTGGCGCAGAACATGCGGTACATACTATTTCTATGATGTACGGTGGCAGGTACATACGGTTTCTATCAACATTTGTTGATGGAAGAAAACGCTCCAAGGGAACGGTCAAGTATTACGTAAGCACCTTTGTGGGGGGTTGCCGTTGTGCTTATTTTCCTATGTTAGCCAATGTTAATTTTTGCTTACCAGGGGGGCGTATAAAATGGTCAAAATATTGTTTACGCAATACCTGGACTCTCCCCAATGTGTGAAGAACGATTTCATTAGCGCCGCCAATGCCGGATTAACGAATAGGCCTGAAATCCCATGATTTTGGAGACCACTAGCAACCTTTATAATTTAAGCTTCCGCGTTATTTTAATATCTATTTTGGGCCCGAAACTTCCGCATATTTTTTCATATTTGCATATCCGCAATTAAATTATCGTTCATCATATCATGTGATGGTCCTTTACTTTTCTATAAAAGTTATGATTTCGACCCTACTCTTCTATTTAATCTACATGCTTACAGTCGCTGGCAGACGCTTTGGAGCCTACATACGTCTACAAGCTTGATAACCAAAAAGTTTTCCCATTTACTACTTGACTTTCTCTTTTAAATTGCTTGCAATTTAC
The DNA here is from genome assembly GCA_006491805.2 of Dysdera silvatica. NCBI lineage: Eukaryota > Metazoa > Arthropoda > Arachnida > Araneae > Dysderidae > Dysdera > Dysdera silvatica. The sequence continues at coordinate 69,522,046 of QLNU02015270.1, forward strand.
ATCAAATGGCTTTACTGCAAGCTGGGAACTTCAATCAGAAACGCCAAAATTCAAGAAAAACCGCCGACATCAATCAAAATCGCCAAAATTCTACATTTATTTATCATTATTTTCGCCGATCTCTCTCTCTCTCTCAATGGGCCGCCTTCTTTAAGGGGCCCATTCGATCCTTACAGCCTAGTAGAGATTAGTTCGGGCTCATTTTTCGAGGCCCGAGGTCTTGCAATTTGAGCCCGAAACTTTTAAATATAACTTTAACCCCTTGACATACACTTTAAATTTTAAAAAATATGCTAGACTACACTATTTCATTTCCTTCGAATTTTCGTATACACGCGTTTCTACAATCCTCGAAAACGAATCACATAATTGTATTCCTGGGAAAAGTTCGATATACAAAAAAGTCAGTTCTCGGCTTCAATGGCATCTGTCTGAGTCCAGTCCGGGTCCGGAAGAGCCCAAAAACAATATGAAATATTGAGCCCGAGCCCTTTTCGGGCTGAGCCCGTCTTATCTCTACAGTCTAAAGACCATGAAAACCTAATCCAACACCGTTAGCCCCTCCTGTAAAATCGAAAACTACATACAAATGAACGCCTTGTGTCAGGGCTGTAGCCAGGGACGGTGTAAGCCGATTTTACCGATGTGGCTGAATAGGGTGCCATGCGCCAACTTACGCCAGCCCTGGCGCTGTATCTCTCTCTCTCTCTCAACCTCTATGCCAATGATAGCAGTAACGTAGCAAATAAAAATTCTGGATGGGGACTCGGGTAGCTTTAAAGAAGGTTATATGATGAAATTTTTGAGAAAATAATGTGTTTTTTATATCCCATGGGGACTTGAGTCACCTGTAAACCCCCCTACTCTACGCCACTGAGTTCCCATTTGAATCCTGTGCGAGTTAAGAATATCAATTACAAAAAGAACAGAGGGAATAGGGGAAAAAAAGGAAAATCCAACTGTTTCGATATAAAGCAGTTAGAATGTTAGGCCTTTTAAAACAAATAAATTCGTGACGTAGAGCAAATGTTTCGTTTTCGAAAGGCCCCCGACCGAGATATTTGAAAGCTCAAAATATCCTGTCACCCTCTCTCCCCCCTTCAAAATGGGGTGGAGCATCTCAGATAAAAAAGAAACGCTTTACACCCCCGGGGGGCCCCTAATTCAAGGCCCTACAAATTCTCCCGCTGCTTCCAGGGTCGTTCTGTATCTATAAGCACATCGCTCAGCGACTACCAGGGAAATTTTAAAAACACACAGCTCCGCGAATTCAGCAATGTACTTTTCCATGCAATTCAACACGTTTTCGGACAGTTAAAGAGTTGTAACACCAAATGGAAGAATCAACACTGCTTCCACTCATTTATGGAAATATTCGCCAGGTGTAGCTGTGTTCGGATCAACAAATTCATTTACCTCAATTGCGTGACAGCCGTGGGCGAATTTACCATTTTGCCGCCCCTAGGCTATTTTTGACGCTTCAAAGCTACTTTTTTGCCGCCCCTTCCTACCCGTCCGCCCCTCCTCCAATCAGTGATAGGAACATAAAAATCGTTACATTTAAAAAAAACACCCAAAACTTTTGCATTGACAACAAATATGTTGAAAAACAAACTCATAAATTGAAACATAAACATTAAACAATATTAACTTACACTGAAACATTATTTCTTTTTCCCTATATAATAAATCAAATTCAATTTTATTGAAATAAATTCTAATTTTAGCGAAAAATAAAAGTCTATAGAACACTGGTATTTAAATGGAAAGCATGACGTCCAGCTTTCTTCTCCATAAAACATCTGATTATATGAATCGTATGATATTGGATATATTACATGAATCGTATGGTATTGATTTTGTTATATCAGACTCAATACACAAAATTTTGCCGCCCTAGTCTATAGCCTAGTATAACCTATAGGAAAATATGGAACCGTACATGGCACAAGGCGCCAAATGACCTCATGACCCTGACAAGTTCCAATCTAATTCGATCATCTAATCACATATTTTTCAATGAATCAAACTGATATTTTATAAGTTCTAGGAATGCGATGGTTATGCAGGGCAGGGGCGACCATTAAGCCGCCTAAGGCGGCGTCACGGCAAAAAATTTTTTAGGTACTTAATGCACTATACAATAATTGAAATAAACTCAACAACGAATAAATGGAACTAAATGGTTATCTTTGATAGTACAGGCGAGAGAAAAAAAAACAAAATCTTCAACGAGAAAGTTTGGAGCGTTCTTTCTTTAGTTTTGAACAACCTTATTGTGTTTTGACCCCGTGACCTCATGGTGTTAAAGTTCCTTTGTCAGAGATAATGGCGACGAGGTGTCAGAAATAATTCTGGACTGTACGGCATCTCAGCTGCGGTTCAATTTTCTCTCCTGTTCCTTCTGGACTCATGGCTTTCCTCTCCACAGCACATGGCGCCGGTTGTAAAAGAAACCGTGTTGAAATAGTCTAACCTCAAACCCACTTTTAGAGATTCCAGGGTGCGGGTTGTGGGGAATAGGCCAGGATAACTAACTTACACAAGAAACTCGGCGATATCAGTCGCACTTCTTCCGTCAGGTTTCTTCACCATTATTGGAACGAGGTGATAGAATGACGGGATGACATCTCAGTTAATATTCATATTTCAAATAAGCAATATTTATTTGAACTCTAAGACTACATAATATTTAAAATTCATTTATAAGCGTATACTCTTAAAATTTAAATAAAACTAATAAAATTAATCAAAGATATTATTTGATGTTGAACCACAGCCAGCCATATCCTTGAGAACCTTTATATCTATAGTTAGTTAGTTTGTGCTGCTACAATATGAATTAATAAGAAAAATGGAAAAAATACATATTTGTTCATTGTTAGACGTTCTTACAAATCGGTTTTAACGAGTTACCTATGTGTTGCGAAATGAAATAACAGTTTTTGAAAATCATAAATATATAGGTTATTATTTTTATTCCTATTTGTTATTCACGTAATAGTTATTAAGGATGAAATATAAGCTACTGTAGAAAGGTTAAAATGCAAGTAAAGCAAATATACAAGGATGTAGCTCCTAAACGTAAAAATTTCGATATACGGTTAAATATAAACACGAAGCAGTATTTTAAATCTTTATTAGTTTTAAATTTTTGAAGATCGTGTATTAAGAAATACCGTGTTATAAATGTTGATTCATTGATACGTTTAGTATAAAGTGAAATCCTACTATAGCGGTAAAGCCGCCGCGTTGGTAAGAGGCGCCTTTGTGCGAAATTGTATTTCAGCACCCCACTAAAAGAAAATTTGCAAATTAAAATGAAATTCATTTCAAGACTTTTTTTTTATTTGCTTAGAATACAAGTATAATTTATACGTATAAATATAGCAGCTACAAATAATTTTTTTCTCAGCTATTTCAAAATAATCAAAACAATGCATTTTGGATTTTGATACATACCATATATCATTCCTTCGGCATTTATCCTCGACATATCTGCTTCGTTTGAGTCAGAGTCAAGATATTCAAAGGATTTTACGCTCGTATACAATGGAAACTCGATTATACAAACTAATTGGGACCCAAAACATCCGGACAATCGGATACAATTTTTAAAAAAATCAAACTAGGAAAATTTGAAAAAAAAATGGCATTACAACTTTACTGACGTATATTAAACATATTGTATATATGTATGTAAAAAAAAATTATGGCGCTTCGAAAATTTTGAACTACATAACAAGAACCTTCCGACCAGCAGGCACGTGTCACGTGGAAGGGGCTTCCATTACCACGCGGGAGGGGGCGATCCCCCCCTTCCAGACGGGGGCGCTTGTTTCAAAAGAAAAAAAAAAATCCGAGCTCCGCGCTTCCGAATAATTGAAGATCCGGATGACTGAGATCTGAATAATCGGATCTCTACTGTAATAGAAAAAAAAACCGTTTTAAACAATTAATTACTCCATCATCGAAGTCAATCAATTTTCACCATAGTCGATGATGCGATAATATTGTATGATAACTCACTGAGGTGACCACAGAAAGGTTTTTGATCGACGCCTGTAGTTCAGTGGGACAGAACACTTGACCGGTTGTCAAGTGGTTGTGGGTTCAATCTCGAGAAATCATTTTTCCTTTGCGAGTGATTTCGCCTATAATCACTACATCAGTTGCGATGATTGGTGGGAGCATAAGCGTACTCAGAAAATTCATAAGGGGGGGGGTTATAGGCTCAATTGGGGGCTACAATCCCCATCACACCCCGCTGCGTACGCCAGTGGGTGAGAAGCAAATGCCATTTATTAAAAAATAATTTAGAGTCGTCCGGCGTTTAAAAACTCTTGGGGGGGTGGGGGGGGAATAAATAATTCTACATACATTCCTATACATACTATACCACATAATTCAAACCGCTTTGTTCTTGCACCATAAAAATCCAAACAAACATATACAAACTTTGGCAGTTCTAGAAAACCAAAGCCGTACACAAGGTTTGGGGGTTGAGGGTTAAACAGCCCCATGCAAACATCATTATTAGTTGTATTGGAATTTTTTTAAATTTGCATAGGGTTGTCGGAAAATTCACGCTAACACCCACCGCCATGTAGCACCCAGTTGTTCCACAAAACGTTGTCAAATACTACTAAAAAAAAAAACTACGAAAAACTTTAAAAACGTTCTTTTTATTTATTTATTTTTTATTTCCTTTGTTCAGCCAAGAGGGCCGGCAAAACTAAATAGCAAGAACGCGACACACAAAGAATAGAAAAAAGCCTTCAAATATCCTTCCGCGTAAGGTAAAAAACGTTAGCCGGGGAAAATAGGTTAGAGCGGTGAACGGCACTTTGGGAGACAGGGGGCGCTGAGGTAGCACGCTTCACGATAGGGGACGTGCACAAATTAAACGGGTTCATGTTAAGGTCGTTTATTTTTTCACTTTTCACTGATTTTCGACTGGAAAACGAGAAATTTTCGGGCAAGAGGAATTAAGTAAAATTCGAGAACGTCTTCTACCGGTCCATATTCCTGAGCGGTTCCCTATGTAGGAATTACCTCCTGGCGCAACACTACATTGGCTGTCTTCACGCCATAGGAATACGCAAGAAGTTCATAAGGGGGTATAGTCTCAAAGGGGATTACAGAGCTACAACTCACATATTCCTATGTTAAATATACAAAATTTCATTGCAATGGGAGTTACAACCCCCATCAACACCTCCCTGCGTACGCCAATGCAAGAGCTGTTAGTTAAACAGAGTATTATACAAGGGATGTTCGTTAAAACAGTATACACGGACTGCTTCACATATACACACATAAGTGTGTGGCCTAACCGGGGGGCCTAAAGGACTTTAGTTCCCCATCCCACTTCCATAAAACACTTTGACAGACTATTCTAAAAGGCCTTCAACACCAGCTTTTATGAAGTTAAAGCAATCTTAACCTTTCACCGATAAGCTGAGAACTAACGCTCTCGCACACACACATACATTCAGTATTTTAAAGTCCTTAGACCAGAGCCGCAGCCAGCGGGCAGTTTTGGGGGTTGTAACCCCCCATTGCAATGAAATTTTGTATATTTAACATAGGAATATATGAGTTGTAGCTCTGTAACCCCTCCCATTAAGCCTATAACCCCCTTATGAACTTTCTGCCTATGTCACTACCTTAGACAGAGATGCCAACTTTTACGGATTTTCCGTAGTTTGTACGGATTTTAACTCCAATCGGCAGAAAACTTTATCGGCAAGTGTATCGCGATTTTCGTAGTAAGAAATAGAGAAGCAGCGAAAGTTTTTTAAAGTTTTACGTGGACCAGCAGTTTTACTACGTTTTGAATAACTTTTTATTCGCATTTTATTAAAATTTCAGAAGAATAGCCTGACGTTACTTTAAGGAATAGCGCACGATTTGCGCCGAGATTTTAGCGACATATATTTCAAAATATCCTCCCCGCCCTCCCTTCTTACACACGCAGAGGTTTGCAGATTAATTTAACAGTAAATTTACTTATTCATTGTATTTAATTAATTTACGTCATTTATAATTCTATTCTGTGAAAAGACGCTTAAAAAAAAACTAAATTAACGATCTAACTTAAAAAACGATTTTAACGTTAATTAACGAGTGATGATTTCTTTCGATGCACGATTGTCCTTGATGTGCCGCCTACCGGCAAAATTGTGAACTTTTAATTACGTTGTAATTATTGTTTGCTTGGTTTTTATGGCGCAAGAGCATCTGGGCTATACTGCGCCAAACGTGTTGTACTAATGACTATTGATAATTTTATCAAAATAGAAGAATTTCGCCATTTTGCACCACGCACTGTCGGTACGAAATTAACGCAATAATTAGTAACATTTTGTACCTTTTAAATTTTATCCGTGCGCACACATTTGGCGCAGTATAGCCCAGGATGCTCTTTGCGCCATAAAGCCAAACAATCAATCAACTCTTCAAAGTACATACGTTTTGCAGCAGAAAGCTGGCAAAAGCCGGTTGACAGAAGCTAATTCACATATTTCAAAAACTTGTCCTCGTAAGAATAAGGAAGAAGTTTTGCAAAATTACAAAAAAAAAAACAAAAAAAAAAACTTAATATTTATGAAGTTTTACTTTTTCAATGAAATATTTGCCTTTTTATTTTTATTGTGCTCATTCTCATTCATTTGATTAAACTATTTTTACCTATTACAAAACTCATGCAAAACCAATTTTTCTGTACAAAATATAAAATGTTCGTGTTTATCTTCTAAAAAACTCATGAAAAAGTTTTTTTTCCTATAAAATCGATACCGAAAGCCATTTTTCCTGCTATGAAACTGATACAAAAGGTCATTTCTCCTGCTACAAAGTTGATACAAATGGTATTGGTGAGTTTGATTGATTGATTGATTGATTGTTTGTTTGGCTTTTTTATGGCGCAAGAGCATCTGGGCTATACTGCGCCAAAGGTATTGGTGAGTGTGATCACTGTGTAAACACACGAACATACACAGTTGAATCACATTATTTGAAAAACTTGCATGTTGTTCCAAGGGAGGGGAAAGTATATATATTACTCTATAACAATGCAGATGCTTCATATATAAAAAAAATATTGCAAGAAATAAAAGAGTGCAGTTTTACTGAAAACTGCTGAAAATTCTTGACTTTTTTTACAGAAAACTACAGAAAATTCTTGACTTTTTATTGATGACTACTTTCTCAGGTTGGCATCTCTGGCCTTAAGACCGTGGTCAGCAAAAAATGATTTTGAAAAATGCCTTTCATTTATATTTTTACGTCTCGAGACGTAAAAACGTCATGGATCATCCGAGGCAAGATCGACGACTTAACATAACCTCTGAACTTCGACGCATTCACACTGGAAATGTGCACTATCGTTCACTAACCGGTGAATGAACGATTTTGCACATGATAAAACCGACTGGGACTCGAACTTGGTAATTGGGCTGCAAGAACGCACAAAAACGAACGTTAATGATAGCATAACTGAAATAGAGGCGCCAGGAAGATGGCTAGAAAGAAAAGACCTCCCTCCCCACAGGGGCAATTAGGGGGGGGGTTATCCCCCCCGACACTCGAACGGTAGAAAAAAAAAGTCAGCTCTTCTGTTAGAAAAACGAGAGGTACAAAGGAGTACTACATGCAAACCTTCGAGCATAGAATAGATTCTATGTTCGAAGATGGGAACGTTGGAGGTGGGAGCTGTATAACACAAGCCTCCAGGCTATCTACGCCGATGTTCCTTCCCTACTAACACCCACTATAGGCAGCGCTACCCCTGCCCCGGAAAACAAAGAAATGCATTTTTTTATATTAAATGAGTTAAATTCCTACGGAAGAAGGTTATGGAAACACTGCAGATTTTAATAAACCAAGGCGTCGGAACGATGGCACCGGAATCTTGAAAGCCCCGTGCTTCTCGGAATCAGATGTCAGAAAATTGTGGAATCACTGATAAAATAGTTTGTTTACGAAACGTTATATCCGGAGTCGTCGTTATATCATACCGCCTTCCGTTCGCAGCGCCAAAACAAAACATGATAAAACCTTGCGCTTGGTATTCTGATACCGCTATGCATCCGGAAATCCCTAAACTTCACCACCTCACAAAAAATAAATCCCTTATCAATATCAGACAGGGCCGACGAGAGGAGGGTTGGAAGAGGCTGCAGCCAGTAGCGAACTGGGCCCTCTCAAGGGCGCATATCTTGGATTATCGGGGGCGCGCATATCTTGGATTTGAATTGAATCCTATCGTCCATGAGGACGCACCGCCCTTGTCTGCTGCCCGGCGATCCAGATGAACTCTAAGGGCCGGCGCTGACAATAACCTATGCTGTGCACCCCCACGCCCCGTCGGAAGGTCACAAAAATTATTCTCTAAATACAGCTTAATACGCTTTTGTACAGTTTTTAATTATTCTTCATTAGCCTGTCTCGATTATTGAAAAAAATAATAGTAGCTAATGTTAGTTTCTTTTTTCAGCAGTGATCTTGTAAAATAAGTAATAAGTAAGTAAAAAACGCATTCTTATTTCATAGTTTGTGTTCATTTGGGGGGGGGTTCAACCCCCCTCTTCCCCAAAATGAAAAATTATCAATGCCACTGCCCAGAGAAGAAGTCATGGGGGGACCCGCGTGGCTCTCAGTGCCCCTGATATCAGATCACAATACACATTTATACTGATACAAATATCGACTGTTTTTTTTTTATGGACGACACGCATTTGCTACCGATTTTTATAATATTAATATATATATCATAATTTATTAACATCCAGACTTCTTCCCTATAGAGTATGCAGAGGTCAAATGATATAAATATTGCTTTATAACGTTAGGAGTTCCATTTAAGCATACTGGCAGAGTGGGATTATTAGAACAGATTTTATATAAAACGAGCTCCCCACACACATCTATCAGTAGCATACAAGGGCGGATCCAAAATTCTTTTTTTAGAGTGAGGGGAGGGGGCACAAAGCTTGAAAACAAATTTAAATCTATGTTGTAAATATTTTTTTCGGATTTTAATTTAGCGTAAGTCCAAATTCGCCATTTTCAGAGGGAGCCCCTGCACCCCTCTCCTGTATCCGTCCTCGGTAGCCCAGCATCTACACATCTCTCTGAGATAATTGAATTGGCTGTTTGAGGAACCTTGTAAAGTCGACTGACTTTTACTTTGGGGAAAATACTATTTCAGCGTCAATCGAAGACCAACACAAAAAGTGTATTTTTTTTTTTTTTTCCAAGCGAATTCTATTTCCCCTGCGCCGAAAACACAAGTTATTCCAAGATCAATTACCGACTCAGATTGCCAATACTATTAAATATTGTACCAAAACTATTAAATATTGGTACCAAAACTATTAAATATTGGTACCAATACTATTTAATATTGCATTCTTATGTCCGTTGACTTACGAGGGTTGTTTTTTTTTGTAATGGGAAAGGTGGCCGCCGAATGGGGCAGCGCTGTATTCCCAGACAGGCTTTTGTCACATAAAATGACGACCAGTGGACCGAGAAGGGACACTGGGGGGGAGGGGGCATTGCAGGGGATTGTCGATCGAAACAGGCGTACAGAGACGCACAGCTCACATGATTGTCGTCATTCAACGTCGACCGGAGACCACCCACGATCAGTCCGCCCCGAAGAGCGGCCGAAATAGATGGATGGCGCGGAAGAACACCCCGGGCCGGCCGGTACTCCTACAGGAGACCACCGGACACCGTTGAGTGGGTGAGGTGCCGCGAGCGGCAGCGAACAGGCGTAAAACATTCCCCGCAACCAGGGCGCGCGAGACCAGCATAGTCCGGACAGGCATTACATACCAAATTATCATCCACTGTTTGCGAAAGCTGGCCCCCAAGCGATCGCAGCGGACGAAGACAATGACGAACGCCCGTCATGGACAGAAGGCCAAGCACGGCCCTAGCGACGAAGTCCGAATTACGAGGGAGGGCGGAGTCCGGTCCCAGAATAGCAGAAGCAGGCATCCATCCACCGCCACCCGGCGGCCAAAGTGAATATCCCAAGCACTCCGTCTTAAGCGAGCTGGAACCAACACCCGCCAGCCCGGAAACAGACATCCGCACGCCACCAGAGCTGAGACCGAACTCCGACTTACGAGGTTTCTTATATGCATAATTGCTTACCCACAAATGGGGGGCCATTACAAAATATATAAAACACAAAAATATACAGAACTTCTTTTGAGTTTGCGTTTATTTAACCTAGAAACGCTGAAAAACCTATTTGATTTTCAAATAGTGAAATGGAAGTACTAAAACGACAGAAGTAAAAGAAGTTGCAAAAGCAAAACCGTATTTGTAATATAGGTTTTACGCTGTTCACTTTTAAAAATTTGCCAGTTGTAGAAAGCTAACATCAAAAAAGAACGATTTCCATCGTCATGCATAATTTTACATAAAACAAAAAATTCAGGGAGCAGATTACATTTCCAGGGGGGGGGGGCTCAGCCAGCGCCCCCTGTAAATTCTGTTTACAGGGAGCTTTGGCTCAGCCTCCTTTATACATACATACATGCAAACGTCAACCTTTTACGCTTACACATATATATATATGCAAGATAGAGACAGGGACGTACTGAGTCGCTGGCCCAGCGGCCGCCGGGCCGGTGCGCCCTCATGAGAAATAGTGACGAACTTTTTTAGTAGCTTATGGGCAAAAACACTCGCGCCCTTCGAAAATCTAAGGTATGCGCATTTTGAGAAGACCCAGCCCCCCTCTGGATAGAGATGAGTTCGGGCTCATTTTTCTAGGCTGGGGCCCGCTCGAGTTACTTTGTGGAAATTTGAGCCCGAGCCTTAAACTTCAGATATAGCTTTAACCCTTTGACCAGTGGCGTAATGATAACCCCTGCAAGGCGGAGGGGGGGGCAGGAAAAAAAGGGGGCCCCCCCTTTTGTCGTCTTTTATTTTCCATAAAATTTATAAGTAAAAAAAAAAATTATATTTTTTAGTTAATAAGGATTTTTTTTAATCTTTAGGTAAAATATAAAATGAACGGTTTCCAACTGTGGCAAACCCACTAATTTTCGTAAAGGGGGGGGGCAAAATTTTCCGTTACGCTACTGCTCTTGACATACAATTTAAATTTTAAAAAATTCTAAACTATACTATTTAATTTCCTTCGAATTTTCATAGCATGTATTTCTGCACTCCTCGGAAACAAATCACATAATCGTATTCCTAGGAAAATTTCGATGCAGAAAAGTCAGTTTTCAGCTTCAATTGCATCAGTTTGATGAGCCTGGGCCCGAAAACCCGAAATATAGGGGCCCAAAGATCTGGGGCCGGGTTGAGCCTCTCTAATACCTGACTCGACAAATCCGATCGCTGCTGGTAACTAGCTTTTTGCAATTGACGAGTTCGGGGTTTGCCGTGATTTGTCAAGTCCTGTATATATGCATGTTTTAACATTTTATTTATACGAAAATGAAAATATCATTTAAATTAAAACAGTCTGATTTAAATAAATTCGATGTCTAATTCAACAAGAAATAATATTTTGACTCGTAAACACATCGTTTACTATTTAGCTGGGATTAAAAACAATAATTTCATGCAGAAAAATATCCCCCACCCCCAGTTTGAGAATGTCACAATGGTGTAATGTATTTTTTGTTTGTTTATATTCTGTACTGGTTGCAATGGCGTATGCAAGGGGGGGCCCTCAAGGGACACAAGCCTCCCCCACTGAACATTAAAACACATTTTCTCATAGGCTGCATCACAAAATCGGCTTGAGCCCCCCCATGAGTTTTGAATTGGTACGCCACTGCTTGGTTGATACATTTTTGTACTGTATTTTATTTCACAGTAACTTTTTTTAATCGTCTGACGATTATGATTAAATATGAATCTTTTACCCAAAATTAAATCATCCAAATATCAATATATTGAATTCTAAAAACTGAATTAAAATTTAAACAATATTCTATAAATTTACTTTTAACACGTTCAATGATAAATGCGTTAAATTTATATGCTTTGCTCTCTCTCTACACACATAAACCAGAAAGGACGCTTTGTTCTAAACAAAATTGGGGGCAAACGCCTCAACAAGAAAACCAAGGAATCGTACAGGAAGACATTTTCCACTTTCCAACAGCAAAAAAACCGGTTGCCATCGAACAAGCCCTGTGTACAATGCCAGATTAAGGTTTTTATAGGGCCCTAGGCTGAATGAAGGAGGCCCAGTAAAGAATGCGGCTTCCAGGAGATTCGGTCAATAAATCATGAATTCGTTCTTTGAAGATCAATATTTGTAATATTCAGGTTTATCAATACTGGAACTCGGATTTTATAAATTAACAAGATTTAAGTAACTCTTAAAATAATATCAGGAACTCAAGGTCCCTGAGAAGGGCCTCCAAAATCTCGAGGCCCTAGTCACGGGGCCACTTAGCTTATACGGATTGGCGTACGCAGGGGGTGTTGATAGGGGTTGTAACCCCCCCTCCGGCGAAGAAATTATGTATATACGCATATGAATATATGGAGTTGTAGCTCTGTAACCTCCCTTATGAACTTTGTGCCTATGCCTATACGTAAATCCGTAGGCGTAATTTGGTGGGGGATAAAGGGGGGGCACCTCCCCCAGTTTTTTTTTAGAAAAGATGCAAAATCATACTTTTTCCCACCCAATTTTTTTTTCTCTCCACTTTACAGTACATGTTACGCCTATGCGTAAACCCGATACTGCCTATACAAATGAAGTACATAATAAAGAAGCAAGATGTACATGTATTTTTTGTAAATATTACTTAATATATATAATAATTCAACAAGTGTAGGAGGAGAGTCTCCTTCTGCCTATTTTTGCCAGTATCCCTAACGGGGCCCGATTAAAACAAATGAGGACTATAAATACAGCATCAGATGCCTACCACCACCACTCTTACGCGCGATCCGATTTAGACTGCACGAACTTTGGGGTGAACTTTCCAAAACAGCCCAAAAAAAAGGTGAGCCTTTACTTAAATTTCTAAATACTGATCAAAAGTGAATAACTAAGAGTCAACTTCTAAAAAAAAAAGCCAGCAATTTGGGGCCCCTTCCAACAGAGGCTCCTAGGCACGGGCATAAATACCCATGATATTTAAACTTGATTTGTATTCAATTGCATTAACGTCGATTTCTTTTTATTATGTCTGTCAATTTCTTAAATATTTCTATTTGGAAATTATTCAAAAATAATAACTAATAGAAAAAAAATGTATACACACAGCTACTAATTTTTTTTTTTTTTTACTTACAGAGATAAGTTATTATGTCTTTAATTACGTCCTTTCGCTAACGCTGGATTACCTAATTTGAATATATACACAGTGGAATTTGTCTATAATAATACTGTCCATTACCAAATCTTTTCCCAGTTCTTTGAGCATGGAAATAGACAATTTCCCTGTGTATTCAATAAAAAAATAATATCTTAAATTCCTTAGACTTGGAGTCATATAATTTAGTGGGTCCACAACACCCACTTCCCCCACCCCCAATAAATTGCAATTTGACATGTAATTTATACTTATATATAACACGTGTTTGTCCGCACCCTCTCAACAATTTTGAAAAATCAAAGTTGATGTTCAAAACAAAATCAAATAATCACCATATATTGTAATTCAAAAAACGCATAATTTTAATTTGCAAAAGTCTTAAAAATTTAATGAATTTCAACGGAACGGGCAACTATGAAGGATAGCCGTTTCTCTCGCCGCAAATATAATTTGCTGTCTGAACGTTTTCACAAAGCAATTAATTTGCGAAATTTAAATATAGGTCAATTTTCACACGATTTCAAAACAAGCCACAACGTTTGCGTCAGCACCGATCGAGCTACGGTATTGTTAACGATTTCATAATTTCGCTAGGGCAACACGTTTTTATCGACCTGTGGTGCTAGGTGCACATGGCTTCCGACGAAAACTCTAAACATTGCTTACCTTCTTTTTGCTTTGACAGCAGGGTGAATCACGTTTCCTCCACACATCACCCAGGTTTTTACGGTATCCTGTAATCTACAAAAAAAAATATACGGCACTGTTTTCACTTTTAAATCTTGCAGAAAAAAATGTATTGCCAAGGCCACAATAAGTTTAGTTTCACGTGTCCATATGCATGACAAACTCGAAGCAGTTCACCTACGTTCGGATTAGTTAGCATTAACGACCGTGGATGGAGACGTCACGATGCTTGCCCAAACAATAATAGAAATGTAGTGCCGCCATCTATCTTTCTTTTTTAGTAATATTTTCTTAATTTTTTTAAATTTATGTTTCCGCGGATTTCGTCTTCCCCTGAATCGTGTATGTTGAATTCCTTGCCCTTGGGGGAAAAAAATTCTCCTGAATCTTAACTGTGGTAAACTGGACCTGAGGCCCTGATCTGGATAGGGGGCCTCAAAATTGGCAAATTATACTTACCTTGAATTTTTTGTATTACGACGGGTGTTCCGAAAGTACTCGAATAAAGCGGCATATTTTGATTATGCCAAATATTTGCAAATTTCTAAATTAGTGCAGAAAGGGCCCCTAAAAATAATCGACCCCAAGGCCCCCGAAGACGTTGAGACGGTAATGCCAGAATGCAACAAATACTTTAAATTCGGGCTTTCAGAATAACATTACTTTGAAAATGCATTTTACATTTGCATTAAAACAGATAGTTGGAATTTAATGATGTGTTTTAATAGCATTTCCTAAAACACTTGTAAGATGTATCTAGCGGTGATTCTAGGCAAAAAAAAAAAAATTGGTGGTGGCACAAACTCCTGCCTATATGCATGGTAGCTTGACGTTTATATTGAAATTTAATTTGAGGGTAGTGCAGGTCGTAACTAATTTTTAAAGAAGTGGGGGCGCTTCCAAAGGTAGTACAAGAGAGCCTAGAATCAGAGCTGTCCTCAAAGGGTACGGGCTGTGGTTTCAAGAAAATTTTTGTATTTGCTGGTTCTTAGGCAACAATCACAAAGTTCAGTTGTTTTTTTCCCGTTGTTTGCAAGCTTGAATGGAAACAGACGAGGAAAATCCCTTGAACCCCCCAAGCCTCAAAATAATATCCTGCGTACGACCAGGAGAGGAATGAAAAACTGATTTACGTGGCAACTGCCACCTTCGGTTTGAATAGACCAAGGCTGTCCAACATACGACCCGCTGGCCACAATCCGGCTCGCCATACAACTGTTGGAAAAAAATGAAGAAAAAAAATTTAGATTTTTCTTTAGAAATCGGAAAAAACCGCATGGGTGACCCCTTCCCATATCTTAAGTGAACAAATAATTATCCGGAAGAAACTCTGAACAGTGGCTTTGTTAAAAAAAGGTTTTTTTTTACCAAACTCGCTGAAGCTGCTGGCTCGCAAGAGCTATGAAAAAATTTTAAATGGCCCGCTACTCAAAAAGGCTGGACAACCCAGAGATGGACTAGACGTCCAGTCTGTAAAGCGCTATCCAGTAGCCCCACAATTTCAACACTTTTAATTCAGGGGTCTTCAACCTTTTTCAGTCCAAGGGCCAATTTTGCTTATTCTTGTAGGCCCGCGGGCCGCACTACTGTATCAGCCTTTATTGATATTTTGTCCCTAGGTCTATATTAGTTTTGCATGCCCACCCAAAAATATTTTCAAGATTCGCCTCTGAGACAGTATATATATATTACAATGTAAAATATGCATGGAAGGAAAAAAACGTTTACAATACTTTTAGTTATTAATATGTAAAGCGAAATCAAACCTTTTGGCGAGTTTTTTGGCACTGCGTATTTTTAACAATCCTATCAATATCCGGTTTTATTTTTGATATTGCAATCCTAAGAATGCTTACAAGGTGGACGTCAGTTATTCTGGTCCTAACTTTTCATTTTACTAACTTCATTTTGGAAACAGCTGTTTACAGACACATTAGCGTACGCGCGAGGGAAGTGGGAGTGGGCGGGTTTTGATGGAGATCGTAATTCCCCTGCAAGATTTTTAATACATGCATATGAACATATGGAGTAGTAGCTCTACTTACCCCCCTCATTTGTAAGCCTGTAACCCCATTTATGAACTTCCTACGTCAGCCTACGTTCCAGATATAAGTGCTCAAGAACAGTAACGTTTTCAGAGCATGCAGTCAGATGGTTGGGAAGATGTTCTTATCGACATATTTAGAATAGAATTTGATGAGTCCTAAGATGAATTTTTTTTAAATCACTGTTGCACTGCAAATCAATAAAACTACACCTAATGTCCATATACGCTAGAAAACTAAAGTAAAACACGACTTAGGGAAAAATAGAGTGTTACTTTAGTTCTTTAGTGTTTTAAGATATTTATTACGAAATATGAAAATGCCAACAGAATAAAATACATATATTTCAGACTCAAAGGGAGCAGGGACGTTATTTTTGTGTGAAACAATTTGTATTTTTTCATGAGCTGGCGGGCTGCATGTGGCTTGCGGGTTGAAGACCCCTGCTTTAATTAAAACAGTACCGCATACTCTCAATAATTTTCTTCAGGATAGCACTGCTTAGAATTCATCAATGTTCTCAGAGACGAACTTAGGTTATATGGCGCCCTATATGAGACCAAAATTTTACGCCGCACCCCCTACCATTACGCATTTTAAAACTAATTCCTTTTGGTACTAGTTCTACGATAAAATTTCCAAAACGAGCTTTGTGTCAGACACAGTGCCGAATTTGCGCATGGGCCAAGTAGGACAGGGCTTGTGGCTCCGCGATTTTGGGCTCCCCAAATTCATCCTGCCCTTTGTCATAGTTTCCTCACATGAGGCCATGAATTAACACTAAATTAAAGTTGTCTTCATCTTCAAATTTATAAATATGCAGCAAAATTATCAAAGAAACAAGTCTATAAGAAACGATCTATGCAATACGTCACCGATCTGGAGAAGAGCCATGTAACAAGCTATAGCTTGCTGCTCTCCCCCATTTCTAAGCTAATCACTAGTTACCACCTTTAATCTCAAAATCTGGAATATCAACATAACGTCGAAAATATCACATAGTAGAATGTATCACCATAATTGTAATTAGGTTTAATAAAATTTATTTATTTATTTATTTATTAATTATTGAATGTACCTGGTGCCATTCAGATTTTAACGTCATTTTAACCTTGTTTATTTATAAATATCCGAGGAATTTTCATTATTGATAATCATGGATACGGAAGATAGTGAGCTTTCTATAGGAAAAACAGGATTTATTGACTAATATAAATAATTGACTAATTTATTGATTTATTGACTAATATAAATAATTGACTAATTTATTGATTTAATGACTACTTTTATTTTAAATAGTGACTACTTTATTTTAAATAATTGACTACTTTATTTTAAATAATTGACTACTTTATTTTAAATAATTGACTACTTTATTTAAATAATTGACTGCTTTATTTTAAATAATTTGACTACTTTATTTTAAATAATTACATTAATTTATTGATTTATTGACTACTTTATTTTTAAATAATTGACTAATTTATTTTAAATAATTGACTAATTTATTGATTTATTGACTAATATAAATATCGCGAGTGCCACATTGTTTAGGGGCACATTCTATCTTTCCAGCCTTAGGGCCCGTTAAAATATCAACCTGGCATTATATTAAAATATTTTAATAAGTACGATTATATACATTTTTTCTTTATAATTAAAAAATATTTTTGTTCGAATTTAGTAAACATTTACATTGAAGGCAAGAATGATTGATAACAAACATACTTCTTTATTTTCTTAGGATGTATTCAAGCACAAAATTAATATTGAAACGAAAACACTACTGGTATTTTTAATGCTATAGAAAAGTACATAAGACATGTAATAAAGGTCTCATCAATATCTCAAGTAAAACACTCGTAAACCCTGCAGTGCGGGTGAGAAGGGACATAGGCGAAACTTGGGAGTCTAAACTGGGGG
>QLNU02015270.1:69540119-69558861 GCA_006491805.2 Dysdera silvatica
TGCGTGTTACTTTGGGTCTCTAGTGTTTTAAAATATTTATTATGAAATATGAAAATACCAACAGAATAAAATACATATATTTCAGACTTCGGATGTCGAGCCAGGACGTTGTTTTTGTGTGAAACAATTTGTATTTTTTCATGAGTTGGCGGGCCGCATGTGGCTTGCGGGTTGAAGACCCCTGCTTTAATTAAGACAGCACCGCATACTCTCAATAATTTTCTTCAGGATAGCACTGCTTAGAATTCATCAATGTTCTCAGAGACGAACTTAGGTTATATGGCGCCCTATATGAGACCAAAATTTTACGCCGCACCCCCTACCATTACGCATTTTAAAACTAATTCCTTTTGGTACTAGTTCTACGATAAAATTTCCAAAACGAGCTTTGTGTCAGACACAGTGCCGAATTTGCGCATGGGCCAAGTAGGACAGGGCTTGTGGCTCCGCGATTTTGGGCTCCCCAAATTCATCCTGCCCTTTGTCATAGTTTCCTCACATGAGGCCATGAATTAACACTAAATTAAAGTTGTCTTCATCTTCAAATTTATAAATATGCAGCAAAATTATCAAAGAAACAAGTCTATAAGAAACGATCTATGCAATACGTCACCGATCTGGAGAAGAGCCATGTAACAAGCTATAGCTTGCTGCTCTCCCCCATTTCTAAGCTAATCACTAGTTACCACCTTTAATCTCAAAATCTGGAATATCAACATAACGTCGAAAATATCACATAGTAGAATGTATCACCATAATTGTAATTAGGTTTAATAAAATTTATTTATTTATTTATTTATTAATTATTGAATGTACCTGGTGCCATTCAGATTTTAACGTCATTTTAACCTTGTTTATTTATAAATATCCGAGGAATTTTCATTATTGATAATCATGGATACGGAAGATAGTGAGCTTTCTATAGGAAAAACAGGATTTATTGACTAATATAAATAATTGACTAATTTATTGATTTATTGACTAATTTATTTTAAATAATTGACTAATTTATTGACTAATATAAATATCACCGGAGTGCCTGAGGGCACATTCTATCTTGCCTTCAGACTTAGGGCCGTTAAATATCAGCCTGGCATTATATTAAAATATTTTTAATAAGTACGATTATATATATTTTTTCTTTATAATTAAAAAATATTTTGTTCCGAATTTAGTAACATTTACATTGAGCAAGAATGATTGATAACAAACGTACTTCTTTATTTTTCTTAGGACGTATTCAAGCACAAGAAATTAATAATATTGAAACAGAAAACACTACTGGTATTTTTAATGCTATAGAAAAGTACATAAGACATGTAATAAAGGTCTCATCAATATCTCAAACAAAACACTGCAGTGCGGATGAGAAGGGACATAGAGCGAAACTTGGGGAGTCTAAACTGGGGGCACAAACTAGTATATATATACAAATATATAAATCCCAAGACTGGGGGTGCAAATATATAATTTTGCATGTGCTTTAAAAAAACTGGAGGGGTACGTCCCCCCACCTCACAAAAAAAAATTGCGACTATGCTTTCACCATCCTTCTGACATAAACTTGGGGCACACTCTGAGGTGGTAAAATCCTTTCATAAGTATATAATGTACAATATCAAAGAGATGATTTCTGACGAAATAGACAAAAGCAATTTTGTAATAGGAATGCAAATAGATCTCCAAAGAGCGTTTGAAAATGTTAAGCATGACATTTTACTGACGAAATTAGAACGGTATGGTATTCGGGGTACACCTCTAAAATTACTAAAATGCTACCTTTTCAATAGGCAACAGCAAGTTTTCATAGGTAAAACTCCCTGAACTCGCAAAACTATTTCTGTTGGTTGTACCACAAGGAAGCTGTTTAGCTCCGCTATTCTTCCTTCTTTACATCAACGATTTGCCCCAAGCTGTCCTGAATAGTCAGCTGTTTCTTTATGCTGACGACGCGACACTTCTGGTATCGGGAAAAAATATCGAAGAAACAGTGCAAAAAGTCAACTAAGATTTAGATAACATTTCACGTTGGCTTTACGTTAACAAACTAGAGCTAAACATTGCAAAATCTAACTGCATTATTTTTCATTCCCGGCAAAAAACATTACCTAACTATTCTCCAATTAATTTCCGCAACTCCATCCTTCAGGAAACAGGATCAAACTTTCATCAACAGGACCACTCTGGGGATGACGAGCAGAACCATGTATCTTTAATTCAGAATCGTTTCAGGAATGCTCTAGTTAGTGAACTCACAAATGAAGTTCCCCGATCACACTGGAGTACCCCTGGAGAGCCTAGTCCACTAAAAATCTCCAACAATGCATCAATCACTGAGGCTGAGCTGATACCTTTCACTGCTACTGCATCTGGGTACTTTGAGGACAAACACATGGCTGTAATAAGGCACAGTTTCCCAGTTGGAGTAGTAGCCAAAAGCTCACAAGCATCCACATTTATCTTAGAAAAAAACTTCATCGCTTGAAAGGATCATTAAAATATAAGATTTTGTGATTTTTTTTTTTTTTTAATGAAGTAAAACCAATGATGTATATGTACAATGTATGTATATATCCAGTGTATATCGCTGAGTATAACTTTTATTGCATAAACAATAGAAAAACCCATAAAAATAAATTGTACAAAATATTTAATTTCCGAATTATAAATTGTTGAAAATAATTTTGGCTAGTTTTCTCTTACTGGTTTTATGCTTATAATACAATCTTTAACTTTGAGGTATACATGGACTTACTCGAAAAAGTTTGTTTAGATTTTTATGGCGGAAGAGCATTTAGGTACACTGCACCAAACAAGGTCCTCGAAAACGTAAACTTCCAAAAGAGAAGAGGGAGAAAGAAAGAAAGGATATCTAAGACAGGATATTGGGAAGCGAGGCAACCAAGGCGGGTGCTGTATTCCCAAATATAACACACACTCTTTTGAGAGATCTCTCTCTCTTTGCCACATACATACATGCACACATACAAGCACGCATACACACCTGCTTATCTGCAAGTTCAAAAGTCATTGAATTAACTGCCAAAAGTGAATCAAAAATAACCAATCAATTGCCGAATCAGAGTTATTCTGTGCATATCTAGTGATGATTGTTCTGTCATTATGATCATTTTAGCGTTAATTTTAATTACTAAAGAGGCAGCTATGGGGGGAGGGGATTGTTGCAAGGGTATCATTGGGAAGGTGGCCGCAGGGGCGGCGCTGTAATCAGGGCAGCTATGGGAGATAAGTCCTAGAAAATTATTTGAACGAATAAAAAACATTTCAAGCAATCAGAAAAAACAAATTCTCGGCAAGAGCGGGCTATAGCCAAAGCTTCCTATGTTCTGTTACAGAATCGTAAGCAGCTTTGTTACAGTCTGCCCTCAACCTTGAAGCCAGTTAAGACTTGGCGTTCTTTTTTCAATTTATGAAATATTACCATTAGCACTGAATGTATACCAATTTTTTAGAAGAGACGAATTTTAGGGATTTTCATTCATGTGCTGTGTGTTAGAGACACTTCTACTAACCTATTCCCAACCAGAACAGTACATATTTGGTGTACCAAATTTTTGCAGAAAGTTCACTAATAAAACGTATAGCTTGATTGATTGTTTGGATTTTTATGGCGCAAGAGCATCTAGGCTATACTGCGCCAGTAAAAAAAAACATATGGCCTAAATTTATAATTATTGAACTAACTGCCAGTGTTCGCCGGTTAATGCAGATGGGCAAAGTTGTTCATTCTTATGAACCGGTCTTTTAAGAACAGTTCATATTTGAAACACGTTCTTTTGGACTAGTTACTCGAAATAAATACACTCTATAACAAAAAAAATCGACGCACCAAGGAGTTGTCCGATTGCGATAAAAATTGGTGGATGTGAAGAACATACATAGAAAAAGAAACGATTAAAATTTCAGAACAATTGAATGATTTATTGCAGAGTTTGACCGTTACAAAGGGAGGAAGTCAATAAGGCGTTGGTCCACCTCTGGCCTGGATGCAAGCTGTCACCCGGCGTGGCATAGACTGATAAAGATCCCGGATGGTGTCCTGCGGAATTTCTTGCCAAATTGTCTCCAACTGTCGGGCTAAATCGTCAACATTCCGGGATGGTTGCAATCGCCTTCCCATAGCGTCCCAAATGTGCTCTATGGGAGAGAGATCAGGAGACCTAGCTTGCCAAGGAAGTGTTGGGCAAGCTTGAAGACAATTCATAGCAACACGTGCCGTGTGCGGCCGGGCATTGTCTTGTTGAAACGTAAGTCCAGGGTGTCGCAAAAGGAACGGTAACACAACCGGTCGTAGAATGTCGTCTACGTACCGCTGTGCTGTAAGTGTGCCAGAAATGACCACCAAAGGGGTCCGGCTATCAAAGGAGATGGCACCCCCTGACCATAACGCCCTGTTGTGGGCATGTGTGGCGTGCGATAGTAAGGGCAGGATCCCCACGCTGCCCTGGACGTCTCCAGACACGTCTGCGGTTGTCGTCAGGACACAGTTGGAAACGGGACTCGTCACTAAAGACTATACGTCCCCAGTCAGCGCAGTTCCAAGTTGATCGAGCCCGGCACCACTGTAATCGGACTTGACGGTGTAAAGGCGTGAGAGGTAAGCGGCGTAACGGTCGGCGCGAGCGTAAATTCCGCTCTCTCAGTCATCTGCAGAGGGTCATGTTGGACACATGTGTGCGGGCCACACGTTGGATAGTTGATAATGACGAATCCGGTGCTGTGACAGCTGCTCTGACAATCGCTCTGTCTTCCCGTTCTGTTGTTCATTTCAAGCTTTGAATTTCAAGCTTGTGTATTGGAACTTAGACCACGATCTGTGAACGATGATCGCTAACTACGAACAAAGACCGTGAACTAAGATCGCGAACTGCAAACAAAGACCCTGACATATGAACGATGATCGCGAATTACGAACAAAGAGCGGTGACCGCGAACTAGAGATGTAAAGGACGAAAAAACCCGATTTAAACCCGAAAAAAAACCTTTTTTGTTGGGAAGGGAATTTTTAAAATTCCCAAAACAATTTTTCTTTTAAAATTATGGGAAATTTGAAATATCGTCATTTGGACTATATAAAACAATTTTTGCGTTACTTATTTAAAAAAAGAAAAACAACAGCATTAAACTAATTTTAATAATTAATCGATAACAATTCTTTGTTTATTTAATACTTTAAAGTGGTGACATTATTTAATTTGAAAGTAAGAATATTTATAATGGAATATAATTTCGTCATCTAATGATAATTTCAGTTGTACATATATACAATAATTTCTGCCACCCACGTATAGATTATAGCTCAAACTAGAGCTTTATTCGTTTTTGGAGAAAAAGAGACGCTTTCCCCATCCTGGATTCGAACCAGGGTCCCTCTGTTGTCCCTCAGTTGTACAAATTGCATTTGCGGTCTTGCTGTTAAAGATATCTGCTAATGTAAAATTTTAAGTGAATGCGATAACTTTTTAATAATCATGCAAAGTTATTAATTAAAATATGCATTTCTAGTCAGGGTGAAATTTCGGATAATGATATGCATTGATTAATTCGTACAATTATTTCTTTAGTTAAAATTAAAAGAAGGTAAACTTTCCACGAGAAAGAGATAGAGGTAAAAAATAACCGTAAAAAAGTTTATTGAACTACAGTGAAAATCGGTTATAACGACCTTCAAGGGACTGTGCAAATTTGGTCGTTATAACCGATAGTCGTTATAAACGATATCTTTTTAAAATCACAGTAGCCTATAGTATAATACACTCTAAGAGTTTTATAAATTATTTTGATAGTAAAACGTTTTATTATTATGGTTTATGGTTATTATTATTACTTACGGTTTTAAAATTAAATAAAAATATATTGAATTATAATGAATTTAGTTTCCGTTTAAATTATATTTATAGCCACACTAAATACATAGTACTTTCTTAGTTTTTTAAATTGAAAAAATTGTAGAAAATACTAAAGTATATAATCTAGAAAACAAATGTAATAAATAGTATTTATTATATTATACTAATGACTTCCGAACAGTGCCGGTTTAAGAGTCTTATGCTGAAAAAATAAAATAGGCCTCTAAAGAATATGACCCTCGTGTTATTCAATTAATAAATCACGTGTTTTTTAAGGTTTATTATCTTCAATATTCAGGTTTAACAGTAATAAAACTTTCTCAGACATTTGTAAATAAACAAGATTAGAATAACGCTTAAATTTTGATAATTAACCTTCAATTTCGATAATTAACCTGTGTGGTTCCGATTTATGACTGTCAAGTCACGTCGTTATATCCGATACGAATTTCCCTGCTTAGAATCTACGTAGACTACAAAATCGCCGTCGTTATAGCAGGTTTCGTCGTTATATACGATGTCGTTATAACCGATATATTTAGTATGGAGTAGAATAGCAAACCAAACTTCTTGTAAAAATTCCGTCGTTATATGCGGTTGGTCGTTATAACCGGCGTCGTTATAAACGATTTTCACTGTACTTCTTTTTTTTTAAGCACCTGTTGATGTGCAAATAGGCGTAAACACTGCTGAAGCGGTTTTCTCCCATCAAAGTTTCCAATATGTCCGAAATCCCCCGCACATTCCCAAAATTTCCAGGGTTTATTTCCTCGTTTTAATATTTCCAGGTTTTTTGCATTTTTGCATCTCTACCGCGAACGAACAAGATCACAGACTATGTACGATCACAAACCATGACCATGAACGGTAGTTCACAAAAAAAGTTATCTGAACGAACGGGTCATTTTTGTGAATAGTTCAAAAAGACCCGTTCGGTCACGAACGATCCATCTCTACTGGTTACCATAGTATCGAATACCACGCGTTGTTGGAATCCACTGTTGTTGTGATTTATTACAGCCTTGTGCTATTAATTTGCGTGTTTAAAAGTGTTTTTATCATTTAAAGCAAGTTATTATTAATTAAAATGGCTAATGTTATTTTAAGTGACCCAGAGAGATCATACGTTATGCGAGGTGTTCAGGTAATTTTATATTTTTTGTCTTCTTACATTCCTCTATGAGAGAAAAATTTTCCATCAACCCCTTTCTGAATTTCTGTGCACTTGCCTGACTTAATATCCACTTGTGTTTAAAGATTGCTTTAGCCAATTTTAGACATGAATTTTATTTCTAGTTGAAACTTCTATTTTGTGCGAATATTAACATAACAATAATATTTGGTAAAACTACAGATGAATCCCCTGTTTTGTCGCCAACTCGTCTCCAAAACTGATGCTATACTCTTAAAACAGAGGGAAAGTTTTAGGAAGCGTTAAAAATGCGCTCATACACGGGGTAGTTGTAGCGACTGTTCGGGCCGGTGGTGGTTTGTGAGTTGTAGCTATAGGATAAGCGAACGTTTAAATGTTTTTAGTTTTATAACGGATTGGAATTAATAGTATGTTTGGGATGGAGAGGGAGGTGGGTATAGGAGGAAGAGGTTAGAGGAGGTATGGGCCGGAAATGATTCGAGGAGGTATGGGAGGAAGAGGTTAGAGGAGGTATAGGAGGAAAGAGTGAGAGGAGGTATAGGAGAAAAAAGTTTGAGGAGAAGAGGTTAGAGGAGATTTGAGGAGCAGAGGTTAGAGGAGGTATGGGGAGAAGAGGCTAGAGGGGGTATGGGGGAAGAGGTATGGAAGGGAAAAAATGTGAGAGGAGAGGAGATATGGGGGAGATGAGGGGAATGTGGAGTATCGCAATGTCGACGATGAAAAGCTGTTGGACTAGTACTTCGCAAATCCGCGTTGACTAGCTGTTGGACTCATACTACGCAGAGTATATGTGGAGACGGTGTCACAAAGAGGAAGTGGAGGAAAACATTGATGAAAAATCACACAGCGGATACACGTGTATTAGGGCCTTAATGGGTAATATTTATTCAATCCCGTTTGAGATGCATAGTGTGTGGAACATTTAGAAAATAGTTTAGAAGATAATACAGAAGCAGAACCGTAACTAGGGGATGCGAGGAAGGCTATGCCAGGGGCACAAGCGTAGAGGGACATAAAATTGGCTGAAATAACTTGAGGGAAAACATGTCCGTGACCTTGGGTTCAATATGGATAGTTCTGCCATTGGCACAAAGTCACCTAGCTACGTTCCTGTGCAGAAGAAGAAGAATAGATTAGCTTTTTATATAAGCTATGTAGTCACTATTTTTAACTTAATCTTATATGTAAAAAAACTCTGAGGTTACTTAATAATAACATTATAGTGCTCTTGAACACAAAAATTTGGCGATCTATGACTCTGTCTGCATATTTTTATAACCATCACTTGAATCACTAGCATATGTAGGGATTTGGTGGGGGTCATAAACTCCTCCATTGCGATACTATTTTGGGTGCTACTTCGCAAGGTGGTAGTTCGCCAAATGTTTTCTGATTTGGTGTATTTGGCATTTGGCGCTTGTACAGAATACAGTAAATATTGGCAACTTTTCTGAAATCTCATTACGAGCTGGGAAGGCATATCGCAGTTTTATCATTTTGGAAAAACATTCTTTTTAGTTAATAAAGAAGTGTTTTAGTGTAGTAGTAACTGGAAAATGAAAGATATTTGGGCGCTAGTTAACAATACAGTAACAGCTTCCGTTTTGACGATTTTTTTTGTTTACGTGCATTTTTTTCTTACTTTGATTTTGTTTTTCTCCTACTTTTTTTAATACTATCATTTTATTCTTCTCTAATTCCATAGTTTCGATTAAAAAAAAAATAACCACAGTTCCTGAGCTCTGGTGAGGGACCAGAAAGCACGTTTGCATCACAACATCGATGCCCTACGACAGGGGTCTCAAACCTTTTTTCAGTCCAAGGGCCAATTTTATTTATTCCTTTAGGCTCGCGGGCCGAACTACAGTATCAACAATATTAGGACTGAATAAAGGCAGCTCAAGGGATGCAGCCCCCATTGATCAGCCTTTGTTGATAGTTTTTCCTTAAGTCCCTATATTAGTTTTGGCACCCAAAAATATTTCAAGATTGTGATCCCCCCCCAATTGTAAGCCTGTAACAAATTTCTCTTGGACCTGCCAGCCTTTGGCCCAGTGCTCAACATTTTCGAAAGATGGTTGGAAAATTTCTTAACATATTTTCAAATAGAATTTGACGAGCCCTAACTTGAATTTTTTTTCAATCACTGTTGCATTGCAAATCGATAAAACTACACCTAGTGCCCATATACGCTAGAAAATTAAATCAAAATATGATTGAGGGGAACCTCGTGTTACTTTAGTCCTATAATGTTTTAAGATATATTTTTTACGTAATGTGAAAATGACGACAGAATAAAATACATAGATTTCAGACTTAGAGGGAGGAGGGACGTTACTTTTGTGTAAAACAATTTATATTTTTTCATGAGCTGGCAGGCCACGTAAAACATGTCGGCAGGCCGTACGTTGAAGACCCCTGCCCTACGACCTTTGTGTTAAGTACTAGGCCTAAAAAAAAAGGTCTGAAAAACTACATTTCATTATTGCAGATGTTGCTGATGCCATCAATCTTTCTCGTGTGCATAATTTGCAAGTGTTCTGCAGTTAAAAAATAAAAAAAAGTATGAAAAAATGCTTCAGGGTTAACCGTGCATCGGTATTGCAAATAACAAAATTGGGACAGTTGAACATGTGCAAATTGGAGCATTAATTATGCAAAAGAAATACTCTCAGTTTAGTTGATGCCACTTGATTATTTGATGGTCAGTTACACGATGAAACCAGCTTCGCAGTAAAAAAAATATGGAATCCAATATGAAAATAAAAATTGCACCAAAAAAGTTCTTGGTGCTCTTTTAAAATACTGTACTGTCTTCCGTTTTGGCCAGTGTTTCCTTCAATACATTTTTTCTTATTTGGATTCTGGTTTTCTCGTACTTTTTTTTAATACTATCTTTGTTTCCTAATTTAAATTCAATTTCGTTTTTTTTTGTTCTAATTTAAATATAAGTTAAAAACAATTATCTTAATGAGGTTTTTTTGATTATTTTTGATTAAAAGAATAACCACAGAGCAGCCGAGCACCAGTGAGGCTCTGGCCCCTTTAGTTTGAATACAACTTCAGTTTTATTTCCTAATTTAAATTTAACTTTTTTTTTCTTTAATTTAAATTCAATATCGGGTTTTTTCTCTACTTTAAATTCAACTTCATATGACATGTCTAAACCCACCATCATAACCAACTCATATGCCCATCGCAATTCCACCATTTTGAAAAAAGTAATTTTTGTTAACGTGTAAATATTTTGAAACTGTAATAACAGGAGAAAATTAGCCACCAGTTTAAAATACTTATTAAAACATAACATTTGTTTTTGAGTTAGCCCACCTTTAATTTTGTTTATCCGCTGTTTGATGAGCGAAAATCAGGATTAAGATAGGAGAAAAATGTAGGTAAGGAAACGTGTTGCTTAAGGAAACTTGCCAAAATGGAAGCCTGTACCGTATTGTAAAAGAGCACCAAGTTCTTTTTATATAAGACTGTTGGGAAGAGTGTTTTTTTATGGATGAATGATTCTTTCATAATAGTTGTTGCTCAATTTATTCTGCTTATTGCATTTTTTAAATGTTTTTCTATATAAAAAATAAATTGTTTTTTCAAAAGGATGGAATTGCAGCGTGGTTGCCATACGGGCGAAACTGTGTAGTGTTTTCACGATTGGAATTATTCTTGTCTCCTTTTCAGGACTGTAACTAGGGGTACAGACAAGGAAGAGCATAAAGTCTGCTGAAATAATTCACAGGGGAGAATGTTTCCATGGCTGGGGGGTAAAGGGTAAAATTCATGGTCGACATCATCCCCAGGGCAACTAAATATTGGGGAATGGTGATTAAAAATACGACTTCAGTAGCTATCACTCTCGCCACTTTATTGTTTCCCAATGCAATCTTGTCCATTTTGACTCTGCAGCAAGGTTACATTCTGAAACCGCAAACTACTTACTATTTTTTTATGAAAAATGTTGATCAAACAAACCCTCCTAAGTTCGTAGTATTAAAAGTTTTGTGGTCACGCGACAATCACCACTAACTTTAATAATAAAAAGGGCCCTTCAGGCTAGTGGCCACTTCTCAAATAACCGAGTTTTAAGCTTTACTAGGGGGATGTAATCTGGATGGTTCTACCAGGACCACAAAATCATCTAGCTGCGGTACTGTCCCTTATTCCTTTTCTTTTTTCATTTCCTTTCAATTTCTTTTCTTGAAATTCCCTTCCTTTGTCAGGTGGTTTTTCCCCCCACTTCAACTCTGTTTTTGGCATAACTGAATATCAGTCCCACCCTGTTGTCACCAAAGGCTGTAACTTTCTTCCTGGATGCCACAACTTCCTTTCTGGATACCACCATGATGGTTTCTCATTTTGCGATCACGGAATTGTTATAAATGTATCAAAAAGGACTCTCCTTTGTTTTTGTTAACTGTTAAAACAATCTTCCTACCGCAAATGACCTTCATGGCTGCCAACATGATAAACTTGCAATTTGTGAGATGGAAAGTTTATAAATCTATTAAAAACGACTCTCTTATCTTTTTGGAAGCTTCCGTAATGACAGTTTTTGGAAGATGTTAAAACAATATTCCCTTTGCAAATAACCTGCAAAGGTTAATACATGTTTCTTTGAAAACCATCGTATTTTTCTATTTTGACTATTGCAAGCTTTTCTGATACAACATTTTATGGCACCTTCTGATGTTTTCTGTAAGAGAGTGCATTCCCCCCCACTAAATTTTTACTGATTCAGACAAATTGCTGGGTCAGAAACACGTTTGGAAAATATTCCATCATCATAGACATTTATTTTGCCAATGTTTCAACAGACATGGTGAACTGGTGTGCAAATGCAGTGTGCAGATGGGCCATGCATACAAAATTCTCAGTCCGATTTTAAGAGTATAGCTTAAGTTTTGGCAGAGGCATTGGAAGGAGCTTGGCGGGGTGGGATTACTATGCAGTTTCATCCTGTTTTTTCTCCAGGCATGTTTTTTACCTTTGCTCATTCCCCCCCCCAATATTTAGACTATTTTCCTTCCACAAACTATAGATGAATAGCTTTAAAGGTAAGTTATTTGAATTAATACCATTCCTGCAATTTTTTGTGTAAAATTATGACTTTTTTCACCCGATACTTTGGCGAGAAATACTGATTCAGGAGGTTGCCGTACCTAGGATCATTGCCATGATCCAGAAGGGGGGTGTAGGAGGAGTCTTCCCCATATACTCTAGGCATCCTTTGATGCAAGAAAAGTACTGTGGCAAAAGAAAAAAGGGGACCTCAGATTTAAAAAAAAAAAAAAATCCAATTTCAAAACACGAAAAACCGTGTTTTTCTATCATTTGCTCGTTGCGATTCTACCATACTTTTGAATCGACACTTTTCAATCTGTTTTTCTATTAATTTCGCACATTTTTATTTATTGTTATTTTGTTTTTCCATAGGAAAACTTGAGATGTGATGGACGATCCTGTATGGATTATAGGTTTATTGAATTGGAAACCGATCTGCTTCCACACTGCAGTGGTTCTGCGCATGTTAGATTGGTGAGCACACCTTTGCTTTAAAATTTGCCGCTCCGAACATATAGAACTTGAAACATTTCAATAAAAAAGAAATTTTTAATATTGGAAAACATTACATTTTATTCATGTCACATCTATAACCAAGATTCAATGTTCGCAAATTATCTGTAATCTCATGTGCTACATCTAACCTAAAAAATTGGATTTCCTTTCGTTTAGGCTCACACCGATCTACTGGTTGGAGTTAAAGCAGAGTTAGAAGCTCCTGAGTCCCAAACACCGAACCAAGGTCGCATAGAGTTTTTTGTAGACTGGTAAGTTATTCACATAAAATCAATCCTCCTATAACTACATTTCTCTCTCTCTCTGGTCATGACAGCTATAGAATGTATTATTTTCAACTTCTTCTATAACAACTTTCTTCCAATCCCTTCAGGCTTAGTGAACCGACTCCCAGACTACAGTAAGTAGTTAGTCTATAACGGTCCTTTCTTATCGTTCCGTATATCCATCTCGGAATTCTCGTTTCTGTTACCCATATCCTATTAACATTAGATTTCTTGGGTGGTACTGTTTCAGATTCATAAGTTAGTGCCTGTCTAATCACAGTACCGTTTATACTCTTCCTAAGCCTGGGTTCCCACACATCTGGAATTGTCAGGGAATTTTAAATTGTCCCTAAAAGTCAGGGAAACAGGATCTTTTGATTAAATGAAGGTGAGTGGGAAAACCCTGTTAAGCCCATCGCACTCCGCGAATCGGTTCCTGATGCCTTAAGAGGTTCAGATTCCCTGAGAGAATGGTTTGTTCCAACACAGCATCATCCTTGCTGTCTTTGCACTGTAAAACTCACACAAACAAACATTCTTCATGAGTTTGAAATTAGTGGTCGTTGGCACCTATAAATTTCGTTTTGACGACCAAAGTTTCTGACTCAGTTGTCTTTTTTTTGGCACAAGAACTTATTCAGTTTTTATTGCTTATGTGATGCAAATTCTATTTTTATTTTATTTATTATTAATTTATGGTGGAGAGGTGTGCAGTATTGTGTGGATATATTAGGCAAACAGACTTCAAAAAGTAATTGAATGTTTTTAATGAATGTTCCTTTTTTTTTCACAATTTGTAAACTATCTCTGTTTATCTGTTGCTAATTTGTTTATTATTATTGTACGTTATCATATTCTGTGTTTATACACATGCAAACAAAATAAATAATTTTGAAAATGCACCTGAGTAAAACATTTTGGTGACTGAGGAAAAATGCTGAGATGTCGTTGACGCCTGACTGATTTTCTGACCTTGCTCTTAAGAGAAAAGTCATAAAACAATAAATATATTTGCATATTCATTATGAGCACAATTTTTTTTAATTGGATTATATAATTTTATCTATTTATTTTTACTTTTCCCTTTGTAATTTTAGCTCGCCAACTGCGAGTCCACAGTTTGAAGGACGAGGAGGAGAGAGCCTTGCCCTCGAGATCACAAACATACTCAAGCAATCATATAAAAATTCGAAATGTCTTGATTTGGAAAAGCTGTGTATTATTGCTGGGTCGCAAGTGTGGGTTTTATATGTTGACGTTGTGGTATGTATAACTTTCCACTAACAAGCTTTCAATGAAGAATTTCCGATTGAAATAAATGGATTTATTTCTTAAAACAAAATTTGTATTAGGTTCTGGAATGTGGTGGAAACCTAGCGGATGCAGCATCCATTGGTGTAAAGGCAGCCTTATTTGACCTAAAGTAAATATTTATTGTGTATTTGGTGCCAGATTGAAATCTCACGGTAATTTATTAAAATAAAAAGTCATTCAGCTATGTAGATATAAATATAGATGTTTATAGAGCATTTGCTTTTAGATAAATTAATTTATGGTTCATATATAGTAAGTGATATTAAGAATTAAGGTCGTAATGGACTAACTTTATGTAATGATACTTGCATGTAGTAAAGCTTCATCTCATGTAAGTGTAATAAGGAACGCTAAGAAAGATGTAATTAATCATATTTATAGCGCATTCTAACCTTGATTTAATGATTTGTGTGGGATCAGTGAAAATAATCGTTAAATCGGGAAACACATTTATTGAAACCAATGATGCGCCTATGGGTGGGGATAATGGATCCTAAGCTCTTCCTTGGGTTGAAAATTTACATGTAAAATATGTTAAAAGTAACAACTACTATAATTCAGAAGGCGTGTTGGAATCGTTTAATATTCTACAATATTGATTTTCTAGGGAAAAACCTTTTTGAGTTATGCTACCGTGTTCTGTAAATACGAGTAGCTTCATTTTTAGTAAATAAAACACAATCAATCCATCACAGTTATGTGCATAACTGTGATGGATTGGATGGCATAATTGTGTTTTACTTACTAATATACTTTACATACAGAGTTTTCTCCAACCATTTTCGACAGTTTCATTTTCTTAAAACCCTATCTTGTCATACAGATGAAGGTAATTTTTGTATGAGTAAAGAGTACTGGTAATTTCTAAACAATACAAAAAAACAATATGCTCACTATAAATATGTCCTATTTAATTTTCTTATTTAAAATTAACCATGCTTAGTGCACCATGTACCTTCACATAGAATCAACAACGAAAAAAAAAAATATTGACCGCCATAGATCATCAGGAAAATGTGGCAGTGGAGAATATGCTTTGAAGATCAGTTCTTTCTGCAAACAAAGAGACTTGTTGTGTCCAAGAAGTTCATTAACATGTAGGCGAGCCCCGGCTAATTCCGTGAAGAGTTAATACCTAACTGTCATGCTCCATGATATCCACCATGTTTCAGCCTTGCAGTGGTAACATGTTCGCTTATCGTCAGGCCGGTACCAACAGGGGGAAGGCCCCAGTTTCTCCATCGAGCTATTAGATATAGTATCATCTCTGGGTGCCCCATATGCCCTTTCCCTTGCCCCTTTATCCTGGCTGCAGGTCTGCTTATCGTGCAGTTGTCTTAAGTTCGACTCCCGACTGTGCCAAAAAAGAACGCTCACTGACTAACTGCTCATCGTAGTCCAGGAGTTGGCTCCCTAGGGAAATTGTAGGTCCCAGTGCAGCGCGAGTCTTTCTGTCCTTATGTCATAAAACTCAAACAAAAAAAACGGAAGAAATCCATCATGTTTATCAACGGAAACTGCACTGTGGTGTGAAACCCACCTTCCATGGTATCGTGGTAGCCAAGAGGTGATATCTACTATCTCTGATATCACAATCCATGATGTTAGTGTGTTAAATATTATGGTTTAGAGTTCAATAATTCAGAGAGCAAGAATGGCTACTTGCAGTTTGAAGTTGAGCCTCTGGTCTGCGTAAAAGTAAAATGAATTATGATGCAGAGGTCAAGCTTAATGAAGGTAATGTCTTGTTTTAAACAACCTTCATGCATAATCAGGATACGTGGATGGTATCTTTAAAACCATTTTTTCTGCATGAAGAGCAATAATTTTATAGAGAAAGGTAAAGCTGTTTTACTGTATTTTTGATTAGGGAGTTAGATTTATTTTGAAACTTGAATTATAGATTTAGGTGTTCAAAATATATTGACTTATGGACATTAGACCTATGTTAATAAAAACTAGTATTTTATTTACAGTTTTGCTCCCTTTTCTCTTCTGTAGAATTCCTTCTGTCAACATTAAGACAGATGGAGAATCCGAACCAGAAATTGAAGTTTCTGATGATCCATACGATGTCATGCGCATCGATGCATCCAATCTGCCATGCATAGTAACTTTGTTAAGAGTAGGTCTCTTTGTATTTATATGTTTTTTTTTTAATTTAAAAATTTATTACTTTTTGTTTAAAATTTTTTTAAATTTATATTCGCTTTTGTTATATTTTCCACATCATTTAAACCTAATGAATGTAGATTCTTAAGATAAAAGGGCAGCTTCCGTTCCCTAAAAATCGTTCAACATACCTCTAACCTCATCTTTTTCCTTTACTTATTAGGAAAACGTAGAATCTTTTTGGAAGATCTTCATTTGCCTCTGTTTTTTACAAGTCACGATCTCTCCCTATGTTTCCTTCTCTTCTTTAAGCTCATTTTCTAAGGTTCTCCCCCATCCTTATTGTTTGGTCTTTCTCTACCTACAACTCATACATTTCTAAATTATAAATAACAAGCAATATATATACATTAAATATAATTACTTTCAATGATAGTCGAAGCAATAATAATAATATTAAACTTTACAAATTATCACATATATATGTACATTGTACATTTAAAATAATGTAATGACAATGTAATATTATTGTAATACAGCAACATACATTTGTTAAGTCAACAAAGTATGTGAAATAGCGATTATAGAATGTGAACGGAAAACTTTTTCATATTATCAAAACTAGGATCATTTAATATGTTCAAGAAAGTTACCATATTGGTATTTTTTATCAAAAAAATATTTTTCCATCTCACGATAGCTCTGAGAAGGTATTTACATGTGTTGAATTCAATAATGTATCTCTTTCAGGTTGGTTCTCGGTTTGTTGTGGATGCCACACCAGAAGAAGAAGTTTGCTCCAATACAAAACTGATTCTAGCTGTTTCGGGAAAAGGAAGCATTCTGCTGCAAAA
The DNA here is from genome assembly GCA_006491805.2 of Dysdera silvatica. Classification (NCBI taxonomy): domain Eukaryota; kingdom Metazoa; phylum Arthropoda; class Arachnida; order Araneae; family Dysderidae; genus Dysdera; species Dysdera silvatica. Next base: position 69,557,272 of record QLNU02015270.1, read on the forward strand.
ACAAATTGGCTCAGGTAGTCTGCACCCCGAAAGCATATTGGAGGTTTTAGAGGTATGTGCAAGCAGGTGCCGCTCCCCACTGGGCCAGTGCATCCTCATGGGTGATAGGACTTGCGCCCTCATGGGCTATAGGACCAGGGGTGGATTGGGTTCTCTCGAAGGGTGCGTACCTTGAATTATCCGGGGTGCAAATGCTATCGCCCACGAGGGCACACCGGCCTGGGGTCCGTCTGCCCAGTCCGCCCCTGTATAAGACTCGTGCCCTCCGATAATCCAAAGTATATGCTTTTTGAGGGGGACCCAGTTTGTTCCTATGTGCAAGTTTAATCAGGATTCCCACGCACCCGGAAAATCTAGAATTTCCAGGTAATTTGAAATTATCCCGAAGAGTTAGGGAAAAATGTGATTTTTTTTGTCAAGACTGGAAAAGTCAGAGAAAACCATCGTAACTTCCGTTTTAAATAGCTAGATCTCCAATGAATGTGAAGCCATTTTCTCTACAACTGAAGTTCAGTTGAAAGCTGCATGTAATTGGTCAGCGAATTTTGCCAGAAAAATAAGGGAAATTTTTTTTCTTTGTGAGTGGGAATCCTGTATGTCTTTTTAAGAATTGTAAACGCACACCTATCTTATTTGTTTTTCAAATTTCCCATTGTTTTCTTATTGTGGGTGTCAAGATATGTATGATAGGTGAATTTGTGATTTTATTTTAATGTGTTAAGCCAAGGCGTCATAGTTATTTTTTTTGCTCGACAAAATTGAAAGGTGTAATCGATCCTTAATGAAATAAGGAAATTTAGTTCCAACACCCATATTTCCGGCTCGAATTAGGACTCCTTGACGCCTGCATTACAATATTGAAATGTTACCTTTTTCAAGGTGCACAATTATTACGCATTTGGTGTTGTAAGTTAATCACAAATGGCCCATAACATGCAAATCTGCAAGAAGTAGCATATGGCAATGGGAAGAAATAAACGGTGGAGTTCTTTGAATAACCGACTTCGTAATGTGTTTTACTGTGGAGATTGTGCAATATCACGTTATACATTGGAACTTAACCCAGTGTTCATTCTAGGATCAGAAAAGGGTAGGGTGCTATGGATTGAAAAAAAGGCGCTTTATCAAAAAAATCTTTACATGCTTTAAATAATACTAATCAACACTCACTGACTAGATTACTAATTAAGACTTTCTTTAACAAACCATTTTATCTTTTCTCGACAGAAAATGAGACTTGACTAATCACTGCATTGCAACTATGTTTATTCTACTCCGCTACAGTGAACCTGGTTAGCTGCGTCCGATAAAGACGGGTTCATGCTCAATTTTTGAGGCCCAAACCCAACGACTTGCAATTTGAGCTCGCCTAAGCTTGAAATACTTTGTAGGAATTTAAGCCCAAGCCCAAAGCTTCAAATATAACTTTAACTTCTTGACGTACGAGGGGTGTGTATTGTGGTAGTATAGTGGCAGCATATTCATGTGTCATGCCATGAACTTGGATTTAACTCCCAATGGACCCTGCGGTGGCACAGTGTGGTAACGCATTTGCTTAGTGTGCCATTAATTCGACTCCCAACTATGCAA
>QLNU02015270.1:69564861-69579128 GCA_006491805.2 Dysdera silvatica
GATTTCCAGTCACTAATTACAGTAAACAACATACAATGCACGAAAATTTGCCCAATCAAAATAAGTTTCAAGGCCATGAAATCGATTAACGCAAACCCCAAAGCCATTTATAACTCAATTATAGTGAATTTACAAATTCAAAAGCTGTATTAAAAAGTGTATTTCTTTACACAGAAAACTTGCACAAATTAAATATTTACAGCAACATTTCCATTCGGCCCTTTTTGAGTTCATTATAAAAGAGTTTAACTATATAATCGCAAAGCTGATGCTTCATCTTCTATTTCATTTAAAATGTGTATGACTGTATATAAGGCAAAGGAGATTGGTATAATAAAAATTCCTTACAGATTAAATAATTTAGCTAAAAACACTTTTTGTTTTTCAAGTTTTAGTTACATATTTGGCAAACATTTTCTCCTGAGAAATATATGGGCTTAATAATTTTATATAAATTATATTAGTTTTGGTGCAAAATGGTAACTTTTGGAAGAAGTTTAGTCAAAAGTACAAGTTTTTCAAATTTTTCAGTAGGTAATGAGGTATGAAAAGCACAGTTCAGGAAAATTATTTTAATAAGTTATTTATTATAACAATGAATTTCAAATTTCCCTGATTTTGGCCTTTGTATTTCAAATTTCCCTGATTTTTCCAGATGAGTAGACGACACCCTGTTGTACATGTAACAATGCAAATACTGTGGGTTTGATCTTGCAATTAAAAATACATTTCGAAAAAGGCGGACTGGTGAGTAAAACACTATTAACACTACTAAACAGCATAACACTAAACAGCTAAAACACTACTAAACAGCTATTGACCAACTGCTTTCTAAGGCAAATAAATTTTAATGTTTTGTTGTAAATTTACTTGTTATATTCAACGAATGGTTATATTCGTTATCTTAAACTTGACTTATGTGCTCAAAAATATCTCAACTTCGAAACGAAGTATTTAAACGTTTGAAATGTAATATTTCAGTTACTTCAGAATGACTGCCAAATTTTTCTGTCCGGCGAGTGACTACTAATGAGAAGTTTCCTATAATAAATTTTGCTAGTTTGCTGAATGTGGGATGTCGATTCTCCATACCAGAAGCTCCTGGAGAATTAATTATTACTTTGAAACAGTACTCTTGAATGGTTAGTTTCAAGTATGTAGCCAAGGAAAAAGGGAGGGGGTCTATCCCCCCCCCCTCTGTTCGAAATCTCTGGCTATGTCCTTGAACAACTTTAATGTAATGTTTTTACTTTCTCGAAAACATGGAAATATAAAGATTGAGGCAAAGAGTATTCATTGAAAAAGAATTGAATTTATCGAAAAGAAATTAATTGAATTTGTGTTTTACAGCACAAGAAACATGCTACATTAGGAACTACAATTTCTTAGAGATAAACTCCTCTATTAAATTGGGAAATTAAGCCCTGAAATATGGAATGGAAAAAAAGCAGCAAATACCTATGCTAGCAAGTACATTCAATCTTAGATATTTCATGCAGGGTACACTTATTAAGAGACGAAAATCTCTTCTAATATTTAATCACTCCTTGGCAGAATCTTTTAAATCAGTGGTGTAGGTAGGAATGAGAGGGGCTCAATTTTCCCCCTCCCCATTAGATAATGAAGTGCAGTAGAAACGTGATTATTTGGACTAATTGGGACCAGAGACATATGGATAGCAAAAATCCGGCTAATTAACTGCAATTAAAAAATACATCAAAAGAAAATCGGAAAACCAAGAAAAATTGAAAAAAAAAATATTTAGAAATGTTATGACAACTTTATCAACGTACGTTAAGCATGTTGTATGTATGTAAAAAAAAAAATGTCTCGAAGATTTTAAACTACATAATAAAAATCTTTCAAACAGCCAGCATATGCCACATGGGAAGGGCTTCTGTTATCATAGAAGCCGCTCCCCTCCCACTCTCTCTCCTCTTTCACATGGAGGCACTTGTTTCAAAAGAAAAAAAAAAATCTGAGCTCTACATGTCTGGATAATTGAGGATCCGGATGACTGAAGTCTGGATAATCGAGTTTCTACTGTATAATATTCTCTTTAACACCGAATTATTTGATTTTTTTAAGCTGTTCAAGCCCCCCTCCTTCTATAATTTTTAAATTGTTACATCCCTGTTTTGAATATGCCTCATACTTTAAAATATTATTTTAAAAAATCGGGGTAATTTGTTATCACAACTGAGTATCCAAACAAACCGAGGGCTTTGTGCTAAATGGCCCAACATGCCCATCCACATGGCAACGTACCCAAATGTAAAACCTTGTAGAATTGTTAGGGACAGTGATGGTGAAACTCAATTTTTTTGTAAGATACGCAGAAATGTCCTCTGTTCCCAAAATCTGTATCCACACTTCGTACTCCAAGTTGTCATAGTCAAAAAATTCAAGGTTCCATGGCAGCATCCATGATAATTTGAATGTAAAATTACCATCTTTTCTACGTCCCACGAGAAATGAGCAAGTAAGATTTTGAACATCGGCAGGATGCAAGTTTTGGGATACGGTGGTCATTTGACGATTTTTGGCACCTTTGGCATAAAATTTATGAATGTCTGCTTTGGCATTGTCCACCACAATAGCAAAACTCTCAATGTCAACAAGGGTATCTTGGTAGATGAAATATAACCATTCAGGATCATAGCAACATAACTTTGGCAACACTTCCTCTGTTTCTATAATACGTTTTTGTTCAGTAACCTTAAGATGGTGCAAGCCACCAAAGGTCGGAGAATTTTCAGGATGCGGAATGGAGTTGGACTTAATGTTGTTCTCCCAATAGTGATAAAGAATATGTGAATCGGGAAACAAACTAATCATTCTGTAAGGTATAATATGCTTTGCTTTAATTGCATATGGAAATAACTCAATGATGGAAGAGCCTTGTTTCAGAAATAAAGTTAAAATAAGCAAAGCCCCATGCATTCCAACAAGAATTTTACATTTGCTAACGATTTCAATTATTTCCAAAATGCCATGAGTTTCCAATCCAACATTCACAACTGTCATATTTGCATGTTTATGAACTACTGAAGCAACAGTAGCTTCATTTAATATTCTCCGATTTTCTTTTCGTGTTAACAGAACTGCATAATCATCCGTATGTCCAGTCTGGGAGATATTAAATTGGGTATAAAAGTAAGAGTTGAACTTCCGAATGATGTTTGAGACACCACTGTAGTCTTTCGCCAAAGAACCTTGGGGTAGTCTAAAACCATATTGATACCACGTGGTATACTTATTCAATCCAATAAAACCTTGTAGAAAGCAATAGAGATGATTATTCTCAAATGTAGAAAAATATAGAGGTTGAAAATCTAGAAAATTGTCATACAAAATTGAATATGGATTAAACTGTCTATCGTCAGCAAAGGCCAGAATGATTTTTTCATCCTTTTTCCTCGATAAAAACGAAAATCGTTCTATTAGTGTATAAAATATTGGCAACAGGTCATCGTGAAATACATGCATCAAGTTTTCAGGGTTGAATCTTTTCAAAATGAGCGTTTTGTCGTTGAACGTTATAACATTAAACTTGAAAATGCTGGATGCAGGAAGTTCAACGTAACTAAAGTACATTTTGTTATGATCTTCAACTGAAGAAATGTCAGCCAACGTGGGATTGAACCTGTTGACTGGTACACCATCTATAATTGATTCAGCACTTCTAAAGAAGACAAAATCTTGAGAAATGGGTCGATAACAGATATTTTCGAAGTGGCAAATGCGGTCCGTGTGATTAGAACCCCGACACCAAACTGAAGAATAAAATGGTTTCTGCTTCGAGAATCTACTATAAGGCTGGGTGTGGAGCTTTTCATTTTTGATAAAATCTTGGCACAAATCATTGTAGACGTACAATGCAACAAATAAAGGAAAAATAAATCGGTATTGTCGAAAATATTTATGCATATGTGAAATACAATTTGAACATTATGCCTGCAGGATTTTAAAATTACAGCAAAGCGAGTTTAAACGACAACTAATATAGCTACCACGTATTGGACGTAAGCAGGGCCTAAAGGGCGCCCTTCACTTCAATTTTGAGCCCTTGTTTGAATAAAAACAGTGGTCCCCAAATGGTTTCTTGCCAAAGGACCCAAAAAAATTAACTATGCCACTGCCTGTTACTAAACACAGAACCCACCTTCCTTAATTTCCGTTACGAGCAGACGCTACATTATAGAAATGCTGCCAGTCATGGGAAGCCAAATCTATGTGAGTGCAAATATTTTCTCTGAATAATTCCGCCTAATATATAATAAAACTTATTAAATGTTTAACATAAAGTTGAACGTCGGAACTTTGAATATATTTGGTTGCACTTATTGCAGGTGAAATATTAAATGTACATGAATGATGTTTTTGAGCTGCTGGGTAAATGGAAATCCATTTCAATACAGTGATGGGGGTGGGAATTACGGAAACTCACCCCCAAATTCATAAAAATAAAAATTGATTATAACGAGAGCCGATTATAACAATCAACCGCATATAGCAATGGAATTTTTGCAAAATGTTTCATCCCCCCCCCCCCATACCCTCTCTGGATCCACCTTTGCGATGTAAATATCAGACTGGAACACTGCAACCGTTTCAATTCACATACCACCTTTCTGTAGTTAAATGAACTGATAGCCAGTGGCGTAGCTAGATATTTTGCAGCCCGGGCGAATGATTATCATTGTCGTCGTCCCCAATAGGAGAACAAACCAATTTTATTTTTTAAAGGCTAATTGCCGCCCCCTTTCCCATTTTAGCTACGTTACTACTGCTAACAGCCAATTTTAATCATAAATAGTATATTACCATAATAGTAATAGAAAATTTCGTTTCCAATGTACCTCGCTTTCTCGTTGAATGTTTGTGGAGATTTTTGTGTTGAAATCTTAATAATTAAACAATTTAAAACGGTAATTATTGCTTCAGTGCATGGAGGAGGAGTGATACAATAGGGGTTTTCGGATATTTTTTTTTTATTCGATTCAGTGAATTGAAAAATAATAAATTTTTTAAAATATTTCTAATTTTCGTGCAGTATTTAACGTTTAATTTTTTTTTTAAAGTTTAACGTCTAAAAAAAAGGGCGCGAAAATGACCTCAACGTGGCAAAGCCAGCTGTGATATCATTTCTGCCTTCCACTTTCTTTCAAAACTGCCAGACATTAATTTATGTGATTAGTTTGATGTGCGCTTGTTTTTTCCGGCTTATATTTGAGATAATTGATTCAAACACACACACAAAAACAGTCTTTTTCAAGACTAATCCATCTATATTTCGTTTGTTAATTAAATTCCCATTGATTGGGTGATTTTTCGTTTATTTGAAACGTAAAATTAGCTAATAAAACAACTACTAGGTTCTAGTAATGGATGTCCGCTATATTCCTGCGAAAAAATGAAAACAACTGCGAAACAAATAATTTTCCAAAAATAGATTCCCTGATGATGGCTATATTCTTCAAAGCCAATACAAACTTCTCGATGGCAGAATTTCAGGGTATAAAAGCCGAAAGATAAAATTTACAATATCGCTCTTTTCTAATCAGGCATTCTGAGTGATTTTCAAAAATTTTGCCAAATAGATGTCCCAGCGCTGAAGGAAATTATATCATAAGGAACTTTTTACTTCAATAAATTAAAAGATCATTTCTTCCGTTACACAGATATACGTGATTTATAACCCCCCCCCCCTCAGATATTCACATTTTAATATAGTCAATTAACCACACACCACACACCCTCAGCCCTATTAGCTACACTCCTCACCAGGCTGTACACAAGAGGGGGGTTCTGGGTTTCAAACCTTCCCCTCTCGAAATGAAAATTTCAAATTGAAAAGATAAAAGTTCATTGAAATGTTCTGTGCATAGTCAACCCTCCCAAAATCAAATCCTGATCACTCCCCGAAATAAAAAATTTAACAGTAAAAAGATATATAGGCCATCATGGTATGAAGTACATAGTCAAACCAAAGAACACATCGAGGGGTAGTTATATCTATATTCTTTGGTCAACCCCTCCCCGAAATCAAACACTGGTTATGGTTTTCCCTACTAAATTATAAACTCTGGATAAACTACGGTGCATAACAAATTATATTTTTTGTTATATTTTTCATAATTTGCTATATTAACTTTAGGAACTTGAAAAATGTTGTGTCCTTGGTTCATAAAATCAGATTTTTGTGAACTCTATAAGTAAAAGAACAACTAAATATTGATTATGAGCTATAACACACTATTAAGGGGACCTAGTACCTTTAAAGGTGCAAAATTAGTGGAATTTTTAATGGCTTTTGACATCTTTTAATGGTTTCTAAGAATTGCAACTTAAATTTTGTTGCTAGAATGTTGCTCACAGGCTCTAATTGTATTTCGACTGCAAAACGAAAATTCACACAATCAAGGTTATTGAATTCGAAATATAGATGAGTTAATCTTGAAAAAGAATGTTTATTATTAATTTGAATTAACTATCTGAAGTAAAAAGCGAAAGAAAATAAGAGCAAGTCACTTCAATGGCTTATCTTCCCCCAGAAAGGAAGAAGTGGCGTCACTAGCACTACGATCAATGAGGAAACTTTTCGGTCACGTGAATTTTTAGGCTGTTTTCATTTTCGTGCATTTTTTGTTCTTAATATAAATGTAATCAATTTTATTTTTCAAAATCTCACTTCGTTATTCGTAATCTGTGATATTTTATTATTCGAAAATCATAATTTTTAAAAAATGCTGAACAACCCTATACGTCGGTGAAGTGTGACGTTTCAATATGGCGCTGGGCACAAACAAACTGCCATTTGCTATGTTATGCTTATGAGATAGATTTAAAATGTTCTCATTTTATGAAATTTCCGTGTTTTTTTCGGATCAGCCGAAACTGATCGAACGTGCAGAAAACGCTATACGTTCTTCACATGTTCGATCTTTTTTTTATGACCCTGATAATGAAGAAATGCGAGAACAAATTCATGCTTCCATGAAGAGTAAAGTATATAGTATTCAGATACTGTACCCAGTCTGCGTTTATGTATATAAATATGTACTGAAAGAGCAATTTATTATATACACGTATATTATTTTTCTGGAAGCGATACATATTTTGCTGTGTAACTCTCAGTGCGCTTATAAAAAAATTTTTGCAGGAAATTAAAGGGCCATAAAAACACTTGACAGATTCGTAACAAATTAAATTTTTTTCAATAATTTCATGAACGAAGAAGATAAATTGTTCTTTCAGTGTGTATATATACAAGATCCGTTTTTTTTCAGGGGGGCTTGGTCGTACCCCACTTCAAGGAAATAAAAAATAAATAAATTATAAAAATTTATTTTAAGGGGCCAGCCTTAACAAAAACCTGACTACGTCGTTGATGGGGGTTATAATTATGGTTCAAGTTATTAGATATTCTGCCATATCCCCTACAGACAAAAAATAAATGGAAAATTAAAGATCTATAAAATCAAAACTGTAAATTTAAGGAGAAAAGAATTGATTTTCATAAAAGATCAAAACATTTTTTAAAGAAAATGATTGCGGCATCAAGACTTATTAATATAACAAGAATTCTGAACAAAACTACCCAAAGTATATGGACATGTTTTGAATATATATACATATATTAGCCCTCCACCAAAAAAAAAAATTTTTTTTTCAAATGAAATACAACGAATTAAATGCTTTTGTAACATACATGAACACAAAAGTTTGAATAAAAACCAAATATAAAAATTTATTAAACAAACCACTAAATTTAAAATTCATCTTTCTAATTCTCTTATGTTAATATCAGAAATTTGGTCCAACGTACAGGCGAATACAGAAAAAAATTCTTGGGGCGAAGAGAGAGGCACGGTACTATATAACTAACTTCACATTCCTTCAATGTGTGACTTACTCTAAAATATAATTGGAAGAGTTAATGGCTAATGACTATTTTGTGAACTATTTGAAAATACAGGCAGAATTTATTTATTTTTTTAAATTCTAATGCAGTTGGGAAGATTTTTTTTAAAACATTGATCTCATTATTGTCCCATCCCCTGAATTCGTGCAAAAGTACTCAAATGAAGTTTTCCTTTAATATATATATATATATATATATAATTTTTTTTTTTTATTTCAAAAATGCTGTTTTGAGTTTTTATATATATATATATTTTAAAAACGATAAAAAAATCTTCTCAGTACATATGTATATCACAGAGAAAGCGCATATAGAGGGCTTTAAAATGAGCTCAAGATGAACTTTCTAGCTAAAACAGGTGCTTAGATATTTACATGAATGTGACTCAAGATCAATGAAAAAGTTATTTTATTTTTTAATTTCCAAAAATTAATTCCAGGAAAACGGAACCTCCGAAAACTATGAAAATTTGCAATTTGCTCCATAGGTAAATATAAATCAAAAATCATTGGAATCTGAAAATTAAAGGTCAATGCCCCGGTTGATGTGATTTGAATGACCTTTGATAGAAATTATAGATACCTGGACATTTTTGCCCAAAGTGCATGTTTGCGTTTGTCTTTTGGGAATCTATAAAAAGAACATTTATTCCCGACAGTCCGGTGGTTGCAACAAGCTACAAAATATAAACCCATTTTTATTTGCAAGCTTAAGAAATGCTAATTACTACGATCGTCAATGTTAAGTCAATGGGCCCAATCTGTTGTTTGTGCCCAGCAGCCATGTTGTGACGTCACGACTTCACCGACGTATTATAAATATATGAAAGAATTTCAAAATTTTCTCAGAGATTTTTGTTTTGGCAAATACGTTAAAATAAAAAGTTCCAGAACTTTTAAATTCAGTTAGCTACTCAATCTAATTAGAATTCAGAATTATTAGAATGACAACTTTTATTTTTCTTTTAATTAAGAGAAGTGAGAGCGAATTTAGGCAAGGGAGGGAATTGTAAAGTATGGCCGCCAAATCCGGTGCTGTAATCCCAGCTCTTTAAATGACGTTAAAGTGCAAGTTAAATCTCATACTCCAAGGTTAAATCCAACCAATCCCAAACAACGACGGGAAGACCGGTTATCCCGCAGCTACGAGACAGGTGTGCAAAGTCGGTCATGTTGACTATTTGGTTCAATCGGTCTCAGTCTCTGAAGTGATCCGTTCTTTTTAACTCGGTCACTTATTGAAGTGGATTCAGTACAGTGGACCATATTCAAGTATTAAGAGAATTAATTGAAAGAACACATGAATATGAACTTCCATTGTGTGTTGCATTTATTGACTATGAGAAGGCCTTTGACTCTATTAAAACATCAGCAGTCATCAACTCTTTAAGATCAACAGACATTGAGGATGTGTACATTGACATGGTGAAACGTGTGTATAAAAATGCAAGTGCAAAATTTCGGTTACATAAAGACGGCGAGAACACAAGCGTCACCTATTCTTTTCGCCAAGTTCGAGTATAGGGTTTTTCACCGAATAACAATAAGTAAAGACACACAACGTATTCTGGTCTCTGTACTTCAACTATCAAAAATGTGCCGTACTTTCATCACTAATATCTCTCACTGACCGTCCGTTCTTTTAAAAAGATCCGTTGTAGTATCGTTCACTTAAAAGAGTCGTTCATAATCAGCCGTTCGTTTACGAAAGATACATCTCTAGTCTGGGAAGTCCGGGAGTTCAGTAGTGTTCTTATTTCGAGACAGTGCGAACGTGTTTGAAGAGAGTCATAGAGCGATTAACACAAAAAACTGGAATTAATTTGTTTTTTCAACGTGTTATGAACGGACATATATACAGAAGCTATCAGTGTTTATTAGTGCTTAATATATAATGCTGTCAAAGATTTAAGATACCGTTTATGACTAGTGCAATGTTTTTACTTCTGAGGTATGTGCTGCCAGCCTTTTAAATCTCTTTCCGGACTCCATGTAATAATGTGTGTGAACTTTCAGTGGGTCACGGTGAATCAGGGCCGTGTTTGGTGGGGGGTACGAAGGGTGTCCCAGCACCTGGGCTACTGCAGACCGGTTTTTATATTACTGTATTTATTGTCTTTAAGATTTTTGGATAAACTACAATATTTCATACCTTCGTTCCATTTCATGAAAATGATAACATTTCTTTTGCATGATAACTGTTTAAAACTATATATATAGATATTGGTCTAAAAGTAAGCACTGCCTATCAAATTTCTAAATACTATTAAAGAGAGCGTCGATATTTTTGCACCTGGTCGGCCGTGAATTATAACTTTTGCATCATAATTTTCAATATGATTATCATCTGATGGGGCCTTCAACATTTTTTACTACCTGAGCCCCTCTAGCCCCAGTCAGGCTACAGCCCTGAGCAGTGGCGTAGGAAATGGAGGGGCTCAAGCCCCCCCATTGTATAACAAAGGGAATTATTTTTTTTAACACTTGATCTTTTCTATAGCTGCTGCAGCTTCCCCATAATTTTTAAATTGCTACATCCGTGGCTTTGAGCAAATTTATAATGGAAGGTGAAGGACAGATGTTTAGCATGGTACAATGCTATTGTACAATTTCGAGTAACTTTGAGCTGGTATTATAAATTCCATGCAAAGTACTACTTCTTTATTAAATCTACGATTCCGGACAACTTTGACTCAGTAAAATTAAGTTTATAGATATATTGAAACACACATATGCAGTTTCATTTCAGCTGCATATATCAACTTCAAAATAGCATTCGAGTGGAGCTGGTAAATAGTACTTCAGTGAAACAGCTGAATAACAAAATTATCTGTATATGTGCCAAATTATTTTCTGAAATATAGAGAAGAAAATAGCCTCGCAACTTTATCAGCAAACTGCCTTTAAAACCAAACACACAGTAAACGCCCTCCTAATCAGCCAGCCACAATGGCCTAGGCAGGTCATTTCGAAAATTGAACTATTAATAGGAAAAGAATGGTAAAAATTGTGAGTATTGATAATGAAAACTTCTAAATTAATTGATTTTAAAATGATATAAAATTTTATTCAAACAACTAAAGATACATAGCAGCAAAACGTTGCGTCACGGTTTGAAAGATTATGATGAAAACTTTGAAATAAGGAGATGACTTCCTCCCACCCCCATTGGCAAATTCAAGGAGGACATATAATGGAGCTATCACTCCTCCTTTGAGCCAGGATTATATCATTGTAAATAAAATGAAAAGTACCGTATACTTGGCCCAAAATAGGAATCGGAAGCAAATTGTATATCCCTTTGAAAAAGTTCTGGACCTGCCATTGCCCCTCCACAACACATGCACACATTCATTTGGATGGAGAAGTCTGGTTATAGTTTAAGGAGAATCTGCTGTATTGAAAATTAGTTCATGGTGCAAAGTTATTCGCAATGACTGTATTATGGTAAATCCAACACATTTTCTTGACGAAAGGCATGGTATTTACTTGATGGATGTGGTATGGTACGGTTTAATTCCTTCTGAAATTATGAAGAGATAGGAGTGTTATTTATTTTAAATGTCTTTTAAGGCTGGTTTCATTGTTTCAAGGTTCTTCTCAATTCTTCGTTTTTTTTCTTTTCATCCACCACTTGTGTTCTTATGAACTGTGCTCTGCGGTGCCACATTGTTTTGTAACACATTAGCCTGTTGTGCCATTAACCCAGGTTTGACTCCCAATGGTGCAAAAAATGCTTACTCAGAGATCTCAGAAAGATCGCACTGCACACTTTGGTCCGGGGTTTGGTTCCCTAGGCCTTAAGAGGTTTGGATTCCTCGGAAAACTGTAGGTCCAAGAGGTTCAGATTCCTCGGAAAATTGTAGGTCCAGGCGTTCGGATTCCTCGGCAAACAGTAGGTTCCAGCTCAACATGACCACTGTAGTCCTTGAGCCGTAAAACCACAATCAATCAATCTTACAAACAGCAGAGCCCTTATTAACAATTGTGGTTCTTCATTTATGTCTACGATGCAGAAAACTCAGTCGGAATTAATTCTGCTGATATCCAATGTTTGCTTTCCCCGCTTATAGACAGTGTCATCTTAAATGGGCGGAGGAGGGAAACTGGGTCCCAAATTAGCAGAGTTTATTCTACAATAAAATTTTCCTATTGCAAAGATTTAGAAATTTAAAAGCTAATTTAAAAAAGCCCCCAAATGCACTAAAATGGCCATGTGTAAATGTCCATGTTCTGGAATTTAATTTCCAAGGTGACAGAAGTTCAAATTTCACATAAAATATATATATATATATATAGATTCTACCACAACATGATCTTGACTGCCTTTGCATATATAAAACATATATATTCATTTTAATATTTTTATTTAGAAAAAGCACAAATTGTAGAGATGAATGGAATGAACGTATTCATAGGGTAACTTAACGTAGCATGACCCCTTACCTGGTTCTTCATCATGGGTGCATTTGTCAATTATGCATGTACTCGTATGGATAAACCATGGTAAAAGGAGGATGTGTATTTTGCGTACTTTTATACTGGTCATTTCATTCAACTGGATAACCTTTTTTTTTGCATTCGAACCCAGCGTTATTTTGTCAGTGAAGCACATGATCATCTGAAAAAAAACTCAGAAACAACAAAAAAAAAAAAAACGTGAATGAACACCATTGTAGCAGTTCAATGATGGAATTCTCTCATTTATCAGTGACATGAACATGTCACATATTATATAGACACATCCTGTGGCAGGAATAACCATGAAACAATGACAAATGCTGATGTTTGATAATAAGAATAAAATTATATTTTTTTTGTCCCTGATACAATATGATCTTGTTTATGGAAAACAGCATTAAAGTGCTGTATGTGTAAATAATTTTGCAGTTGCAATAAGGCTCTGCATATGCAAGTAGCTTGGGACCAAAGAAATTACTGCTGATTCGGATTGCTTGTTAAATCCATTTTAGAATTTATTCTCACCTTTCCTTTGCTACTCAGTAAGCTCCTCCAAAACATTAATTAAACAATTGTTTCAAAATTCATTTGGATTGATATTGAATGTTGAGGATTTTATTGGAATTGGAGCATTATGTGTGTGAATCACAGCACTATTTGGGTGTGTGTGTGTGGGGAGGTTTCACCCTCCATTGCGATGAAATTTTATATACGGTAGAAGCCCGCTTAACCAGCTCCGCTTAAACCAGCTCTCCGCTTAAACCGGCTTCATTTTGATTTGTAAAAGTTAAAAATTATTCTCCTTTTAAAAATCACTCCTTCCAATAATGTGAGCTGTTTTATCACGTGATCTGCAGGTGTTCGTTGTTTTTTGTGGATCTATTTTTAGAAAATTTTCTGGGGTAGCAAACTTCACCCTTTTAGGGTGGGTGGGGAGGACATACCGTGCTTTGTTTGTGATTGGATATTTTAAAATGGGAACATGTGTTCCATAATGTGAGTGGTTTAACAGCAATGTTTTTTCTTTAGTTTTTATTTTATCCTATTACTTAAGGTACATATTCATGTGTTATTTTAGTTATATTAAAATATATTAATAAAAAAAATATATTAAGAGAAAGCGTGTTATGATATCGATGGAAAAAAGACTTAATGCCATAAAAGAATGGACAGAGGTGAAAATTTAAAGACAATCGCTGTAGATTTTGGTGTCGGAGAGAATACTGTCAGTGACTGGAAGAGGAAATGGAATGAGATAGAGGCATTTTGTAGCCGATTATCGTCAAAGAATGGACTGGAATCACGTTTAACATTGAAGAAGCCTAATTTAGAAAATTTAGACAAGGCACTACTGCTTTGGTTTAACCAAGAACGAGAGAAAAGAATGCTCATCAGTGGTCCCATTTTAAAAGAAAAGGCATTAATTCTACATAAAAAAAAAATTGGAGGAGATCAAGAATTTGTCGCGAGTGAAGGCTGGCTAAACAGATGGAAAAAAGGCATGGCATCCATCAGCTCACCATTTCTGCTGAAAAGTTGTCTTCTGACCCAGAGGGTGTAAATTGTTTTCAAACGAAATTAGAAGAAATTATCGCTGAAGAAAACTTAACAGCAGAGCAGTTATACAACATCGGCAAAACTGGTCTGTATTATAGAATGCCGCTTGGATGAGCACTTTCCTCTTTAAAGAATGGTTTAAATCACAGTTTGTTCCTGCAGTTGAGAAACATTTGGAATCAAAAGGGTTACCCTTAAAGGCAATCTTACTTATAGATAATGCTCCATCACATCCAAATGAAGAAAAACTTACAAGTGGGAAATATAAAAGTATTTTTTTTTCGTACCTAACGTTACGTCCTTTATTCAACCGATGGATCAAG
>QLNU02015270.1:69588364-69618087 GCA_006491805.2 Dysdera silvatica
TCAGTGGGTAGAGCCTCCGCCCGGCAAGTGGAAGGTCGTGGGTTCAGGTCCCACCGAAGGCAGAAATATTTATTTTCTTTCGAACGTTTCACCATCTAATCACGCCATACCATCGGCGTTGGTATCACTACGCCAATAAACGTTGATTGATTGACATTGTTGTTTGACGAAAACTGTATTTATTTACAATTTAACAGATATTATAATCAGTATTGTATAATTCACGAAGTACATGACTATAACTAAACCCAATACCTTGGTTTCCGTATAACATGAAAGTAAAAAATTCGTAGAATTTGGTAAACGTGTTAGTAGAATTCTGTTCTTTAAAAATTACTAATTGATCTATTGAATTCATGTTTGTTAAAACTTATCAAAATAATCTATCACATGAGAATGATTATCTATCAGTTTATCCTCATTGATTAACTTCAAAAGATTCGAATAATTCAATCGAACAAATAAAATTCATCGATACATTCACTAAACGTGTTGATAGGTATTCGACTTTCGTAATTACGCTTATCCTGAGTCAATTTCTATTACAAAATTCTTTAATCAATGCCATCGTTTTCTATATGTACTTAATATGTGGTTTGTCAAATATGCAATTATTTGAATCTATAATAATGATGCTTATTATCAAATACAACAATAATTATAACAATAATTATGTAAATATTCTAGTCTTGCATCCAACATTATCATTTTATTTAGAAATTCGTGATTTTTAATCTATATTAATAGGTTAAAGAGGCTTCTAATGGAAAGACATGCTCACCCAATAGTTCTTCATATTCGTTGTCCACATCTATGGTTTCGAAACTTTTCTCGAGATGGAAGATATGTATCGTCTACTAATCTTTGGAGTTAATTTAGTTCACCTTTACCTGCCACAATCCCTCTTTTTCTCCTTTTGCTTGGCCTTTTCAATCAAGGGGGAGTGTCACTTCTCTCGGCTCCCTCTCTAACCTCGAAATCTCATTGGTTTGATTTTATATAGAAAACAATAATTCTGGGCTGGTTCGAGTGACGTCATTTGAGAGACGTTTTGCTATTGGCTTGGGAGAAAGGTATTATTTTGAAACTTATTGCTTTTGCTCCCTGATAAAGTGTCATGTTGATCTGAAATTACGAGTTTGTTGTTGTTCAACTTGGTTCGCAACTTAGAATGGTAAAAAATTGAATCTTTAGAAATAACTTTTTACTTCACAGCTGCAAAAGTTCGTTCGTGACTTTCTTTATAATTTTCCCATTTTTAAGAGCACGTTAGCTTCTGCTTTTCTTTCTTCCTGAGTTTTTATGTAAAGTTTTGGGTATTTTACTACGATTTTATGGATTTGAGTTGCCTTCTCCTTTGTGAAGTCCCGCTTTTTCCTCATATAAAAATTTTAGATTCTGTTTACAGGGTCAAATCGCTCGTGGAAATGTGAAAAAAATCGCCTTTACCCTCCTTTGCAATTAGTAAACAAGAATAATGTCGCGTTGATTTAAAAATCACCCTGACCTCTGACCCCTGTCCCCGGTCTTGTGTGTGGCCGGCCTATTCAGGCGGCTGTGTTGCTGCTACTACGTGGGCTTACGCAGAAAGTTCGTAAGGGGGTTATAGGTTCATGGGGGGGCGGGGGGAGGATGTTATAGAGCTACAACTCGCATATTCCTGTGTTAAATATGCAAACTTTCATTGCTGTGGAGGGGGTTACAGCCCCATCAACACTCCCTGCGTACGCCAATGTACTACTATTAGGGGGAGAATCAAGTATAACGTAAGCAATATTTTGGCCATTTCCCCCCCCCCCCTTCCCCGTCAAAATGTTTACGTAATACTTGAACTCTCCCTAATTACTTTGTGCGGTTAAACTTTCTCTTGAAAATGTTCACACAATTCCCGTTTTATTGCGTAACGACAGCTAAGATTAATCTGCTCCTAGGGTTCACGAATTTCATGGGAATCCGAACTTTTTTTTTATCTAGGATGTCGGATCCCGAACTTCGAATTCGTAGGAAAAAAAACTGAAAAGTGCAGAGGATGCGCGTAATTTCCAAGGTAGTCAAACACTTTTCCGCAGGACGTTGCTTGTCTTGGTGGAAAGAAAATTGTATATTTCCGTTTGTTTCCCTCGATGCTCACGTAGCACGCCAGACATAGTGTTCTTTCATTTAATCAAAAAAGCCATTTCCAATAAGGCGCGCGGTGTTTAAAATGTCGGAAATTACAAATTCCTCAGCAATTTTATTATCTTGACTTAAATGGGTTTTAAATTACTTTGAGAAAATTCGACGCTTTTGGAGAGACGGCAGGATGGGAAAGGGACATCAAATTTAATTTCCTCCTGCTTTATTTAAAAAAAAAAAACCACTTCGCTTTTAAATTAATGGATTTCGAATGCCCTTTATTTAAGCTTTTCTGCTCGTTGGAAAACCGAGCAGGTTTGATAACCCTTTCTCGAATAACGAGAAGAAGCAGGTCTCGTTAGCGCAGTTCTCAATTTCTTTGATCCGTTCCATGTGTTGAAATTGACAGCTGAGACAGAATGATCCTTCATCAGGGACCTTACACGCTTCCTTCCTTTTTATAACTGGGCCTCTCTTTCTTACCCTTAAGTAACAGTGCTTCCAGAAAGGAGCCTGATACAGTAAATATACCTCCCTACAACGATATCCGATATAACGATAAATCCCTCTACAACGATAATTTTTCTTGATCCGTATAATAGTGTTGTAGAGAGGTTTTACTGAGTAATGAACCCTCCCTATAACAATAACTCCCTCTACAACGATAATTTTTCTCGGTCCGTATAATATTGTTATAGAGAGGTGTTACTGTAGTTGCAACGCATTCGTCCCCAGTGCCGTTTTCCTATTTCGACGATACCGTTTCACAACCCACCGTAGTCGGGGGTTTGGTTCCCTAGACAACAAATGAAAATTTGAAAATTTGAATTCATGCCCTATCCGCACTTGACGTCTTAAAAGGTCGCAGGTTTCGGGCGCTGTAGCATCAGATCCACGATTTAGCAAACTAATGGTCTGTGAGGAGGGGGAGGGGGGGGAGGAGGCAACCAAGCATTGGCGTAACTGGGATGGAGCTAACAAGAACCCACAGTGAGTGCCCCGCCGGTTTTTTTAAATGAAGTAGAGACGCCCTTCCCGAAACTGCAATGGACTAACCCGTCTGCTAACGGTAGCACGCGCAAACCGAACGCGAATGCACAGTAACCGGAAAGGCACGAAATGCCAAAGGGCGCTTTTTCCCTTTTTGTTTATTAGTATTCATTCAAGTTTTGACGGGTACGCACGTAGTTTTTCTATTCCGCTTAAATTCGAATGTTATTCTTTATTCACCAATGAATTTATTGGTTTGTTATGCCGGAACTTTGATGTTACGTTATTCTTTGATGTTATTCTTAAATAAACTATTCAATACAGTCCACTATCTATTAAAATGAACTCACTTAGCTATTCATCATCATTATTTATCAGATGCTATAATACGGTTGCTCACTTACATAGGCGTAACTACGACATTTTTCTGAGGGGGGGGGGCCCATAACCCCCACAAAACTTATCGATTTTCTAATCAAAATTTCCAAAAAAAAAAGCATTGATAATCCCTATTCCTAAAAAAACGTATCGATAAACCTGCTGCTTCCAAACGTCCCTAATTTCAAAGAATCAATTTTTAAGTACCTTTTTATTGAACTATACGAGGGAACACATAACTTTCCCCTTTCCTAGTAGAGTTATGATCTATTCATTAACATATTAGCGTATGACAGAAGTTGACATTTGTATTAATTGATTAAATGTTCAAAAAGAAAAGAATGATTGCAAGGACATAAGCGTAACTACGACATTTTTCAGGGAGGGGGAGCATTGTTCTTTTCGTCTAAAAATAAGTTGTCCTAATGTTAAAAGTGTTATGGAAATTTAAATGCCGCGTCCCGGATTCTATTCCTCGGGTACACACAAGCTACTTTTTTTTTTTTTAAATTTCATCTGTTTTCTAAGCCTTAAATTGCATTAAATAGATCATATTGTTCAGAATGCAATGCATATTTTTCACATTTTTAAAAAGGATATTTCATTTCGAAGAGGACCCGAAATTCACGGCTTTAAGTACTTAGTCTCACCCCTCCCTAATAATTTAAGGAACATATCTCTCATTTTTCAGAATAAAAAAATAAAGCAATATTTTATACATCTTATAAATGTTTAACTTTATTTTTATACACGAGGACAACTGTTCTAAAACCAAGGAGAAAGATTTTAATCTCCCTAAAACCAATAGTTAATTTTTCATTCATATTTTTAAGAAGTCTCTAGCATTGGACGAGCTTTAACCTCGTTCGAATCAACAAGTACCGTGTTCGAATCTCCTTGTGCGCACAAGCCTTTTTTTTTTAACTTCACCCGCTTTCCAAACCGTAAATTACATTAAATAGATTTTATTTTTCTGAAAGCGATTCATATTTTTTTTTACATTTTTTTGAACAATATTTCATTTTTAAACCCATTTTTAAAAGTAACAGAAATTTATGACTTAAGATCTTATTCTGTCCTAATAATTTAACGAAAAACAAAAACAAAAACTACTTATCTGCCAAGGTTAAAAAAATAAAGCATTTTTTCTTCAAACCTTGTGAATATTTAACTCGAATTTTAAACAGAAGGACACCTCTCCTAAAATCACACAAAATTGACATTTGCATTTTTAGGAAATTTTGGCAGGAAAACTAGAGCACTAACGGGCTTTATATTTATTCGCAATAATAAAAAAAAGAAACCGCATCAAATTTTCGGGGTGGGGGCAGTCGGACTTGGGGGTGCCGGCCCCCCTCGGCCCCCACCTAGTTACGCCTATGCTCATTTACAAGAAACTAAAAGAAAATTATGTTCTGCAAGTATCAATGATTCAAATACATCTACGGAAAAAATTATTAAAACACCAGCTCAGCGTATGAAAGAATATCACGTGAGTGAGAAAAAAAAAATGTTATTGAATACATTTTCAACGTTCTAATATTCAATAACATTGAAGATTTTTTTTTAAGCAAATAATTTTTTCAAGTTTGGTCATTTTTGGGGGGACGGACCCCTTACGGGTGTTCGTTTAAATCGAAAATGTTGTAAGACGATAATATTTTAACACTTAATATTATAATATCAACTAGATTTTATTAAGCGTTTTTAATATTAAGGTAGAGTAGGAAATAATGCGAAGCAATAAAGCGTTACAACGAGGGTTTTTTTTTTGGGGAGAAAATTGTCCCCTTTGATCAATAGTTGGTTGTATTTGGTTATTATGTATGCATCGCTTTTAAACTTGGACGCGTGTGATTGCATGTTATGGATTACTCATATGTTATGGATTACTCAGTACTGCGGGAGTTTGTTTGTTCCTAGCACACATGCTCCAGTGGTGGCTCTCCCCATTTTCCCCTCATGATCTAATCGGAATAATATCGATTTTCAGCGTTTACTGTACGCTTCAACCCAGTAGCAATAGTACATTCTGTATATATGCGGTGGAACCTGGTAAAGTGATCACCTGGATAAGGTGACCACTTTTTATAAGAGGGAACTGGTAGGGTCTTTGTCATGACCATATACCAAAGTCTGTCGTGTGCAGTGACCACTTGTTTCTATGGTGACCATTGCGGCCCAGTCCCAGAGGTGGTCACTTTAGGCAGGTTTTACTGTATATATCGAAAATTTATTTAGAAATTTCGTATTACAGTTTTTTCATTCAAAAACCTTTCTTTACCGATATGTATATCGGCTAGGATCCTGGGGAAATTTCGAAGGCGTGGTGTATGAAACTTCCATGCAATTTTCCCAACTACGTTTGTGGCAGCCGCGCATTTTTTAGTTTTCAGAACGCATTTATTTCGAAAACACCCCCTTCCCAGTTATTCCTTTTTCGTGAAATTTCTTGAGTGGTGTCTTGATAGGTGTCCTAGTTTGGAGGTCATGTAAAGCTATCGGTCCTGGCTTAACCCCGAATTGGCTTATTGTATCACGTGTCAACTCTAATTTACTATCGAAATCATTACCAAACTCATGATGAATCGTTGCCTCATTGAAGTAGTCGATCTGTTTTTGCTAATCATTAATTGTAACTTCAGCGAATGTCATGACTAGGCAATGGCGGATTTGCGTATAGGCGAGACCTGGGGCCCCGCGGTTTTCAGGGCCCTTCTCAGTTACCTTGATAGGACTTGATATTATTTAATCTCGTCTATTTACAATGGTCCCATTTCATAGAATATAAATCAGCATGTTATAGATAGTGAACTTCAAATGAAAATTCATGATTTATTAACTGAATATTGTAGGTAATAATTTTCAACACCCACGCTATTAAAGTATAGGAGAAAAAGAGACGCAGTCCCGGCCTGGAGTCGAACTAAGATCCCTCCGTTAGACCCGGAGTGCCTTACCCACTGGGCTACCGAGGACAGGAACGACGCTCCTTGAAGGAATATCGTGGAGGCCATATTCTTTAGGGGGCCCATGCTCTTCTTCCAGCCCAGGGCCCATGAAGTCCTTAAACCGGCACTGTGGCTAGGGCAGTGATTTTCCCGCGGGGAAAAAACCGCAGAAATGTAACACACAATATCCATGTATGAACCACTAATGTAGGGGTGGGAACTTTTTCATATTGGGGGCCCCATTGAATTCCCCATGTCTTAAAAAAGCCTAATGCTGGATTTTACGTATAGGTGAAGCGAGTCCTGCGATCCCCCCCCCACTTCGGTCTAAAGGCCATAGAAAGGCCCGATGTTCCATAAGCGTTATTTTAATCTTGTTTATTTATATAAATATCTGAGAAATTTTCGTTGTTGATGAACCTAAATATGGAAAATTATGAATTTCAAAGCAAAACTCGTGATTTATTGACTGACCAGGGAGTTTGTATTATTCAGGGACCCATTTTTTCCTCCCAGTATAGGGCTCATCAAGACCTTAACCTGGCACAGAGATGATAATGATGATGAATTAAGCAGGGGAGATTTGGGAAGGGTGGCCGCCAGAGGCGACGCTGTAATCCCATACCCGGCACAGAGAAGGCCCCACGTTTAAATTGTGTCGGCCAATCATCTGATGGGTGGATCTCTCTAAAGCGATTGAATGTCCTTTTACTACTATTTTGAATTTTAAACACGTCCATTTTAAGATCGTGATAGAAATAAGGTAATCGAAAACATAATACAAATATAGAAATTTGTTCTGAAGTTATTTTTTTTACATTCATTCGATAGGTCGCAAATCCTTCCACCCACCCACCCTTGACCTACGCCTAGTATTGCTAATCAGTTCGTATTGTTGTGTATGTTCTTTCATCAACTGTACCTGTCTACCTTGTCATTTTTTAAAAAATTATTTACATACTATTAGTTATCGAATTGTTGCCCTCTTGTGGTATAATAGCAAACGAATAAGGTGTGCGCCCCGTCTAAGACCTCCGATGTTCGATGAAGCGCAAGGCGTGTACGTTGTCATCTCCTTTATGCAGATTTTTATTCACTCGAATCTTCACCTCCGTTTGATTGACAAGCAAGGGTCCGCGGTTTTCTCATCGGAAGCAGTCTCTATTGTCTCAATCGGGAATTTGGTTCCACGTTATAGATCTGCAATCGTTAGACTGCGGACTCATCGGTTTCATTCACCTCTAAATTTAAGAAATGCTCATTATAGCTTTCTCACGTCCGTTTCATCCAATTTATGTAGGTGTGTGCAGTGGCGCCGACAGCCAACGCGGGGTCCCAGACTCACTTCGACCGCCTCCCCCACAGCATAGGTCCTTGACAACGCTGGCCCCTAGATTTTATCCGGGCTGCAGACCCTCCCTCCCTCTCGTCAGCTGTGCGTGTGTGTGCAGGGGGGGACACACATGATATGCCGCATTTACGTGTAGACTAAGTATATTTGGGCAAAATTGTTGGGGAAAAAAAAAAAAGGAAGACTGCAACTTCAGAATCGAACTCGGGACTCACGTTTTATCGGAAGGCCACTCTAATCGTTAATGGCTGTCAAACGGTCAGCTTTTTAATCATCGTTCCTTTATTTTATTTAGCATCTTTCAGCCGGATTTGCGTCTAAGCCAAGTAGGTCCAAACCTAAAGCCCTTGAAATGGCCGAATGGTATTTAAATTTAAGCGTTATTTTTAATTTCAGCTTTTGGCCCAAAACATTCGTATATTTCTGTATTTGCATGTCCCTAGTTGGATTATCATACATCGTAACATCTGAAAGCCCCCCTGCTCTAACAGCCACGATTTCGGGCCTGTGCTTTCCTGGTTAGTGCATGTGCATGCAGATAATGCAGTCACACGCAAGTGCGGACACAGGTGCCATGACTCCCCAAAAATGTGTTTTTTCACTGTAAAAAATTTCAACTTTCATGATAAATGAAGGGTGTTATTCCAAGACCATGGCAAATTCTGTCTTTGATCCCCACCAAATTAAAGTCTGTGTTCGCCCCTGGTCATACATACACGCTTTAGAAATTTAGGAGCATTTACAAGTATAACAATTGAAAAGCATCTTAATTTCTACGAGTTTTTCTGTTTAAATTGTTGACAATTTACAACACCAGACGCTTCCACTGGAAGCTTGGAATTTCACCAGAAAATGACAAAATGCTGTAATTTATTTTTCCAGAACTTCCACGGTTAAAGCACCTTTTTATTTAGTGACTCATTCTATCCTATCAGCGTAGGGCGCCCTAAAACCTCAATCCAGCCCTGGGATATAATAGTCTTTTGTGAACAGTGTGCGTAATCATTTCGCAGCTGCCCTGTGGTGGTAACGCGTTCGCCTAGTGCGCCGCTAATCCGGGTTCGACTCCCAACAGTGCAAAGAACGCTTACTCAGAGATCTCATAAAGATCGCACTGCTCACTGTAGTCCGGGGTTTGGTTCCCTAGGCCTTAAGAGGTTCAGATTCCTCAGAAATCAGGTGGTCCCGGTGCAGCATGACCATTGTAGTCTTTGGGTCGTAAAACCGCAAACAAGCAAAGCATTTCGTAGCATCTTCTATTTAAGTGGGGGAGATCCCCTCTGGACAAATGTAAGTTCCAGTTGAAGACCGTGCATGGCTGGCCCCGTTGCTTCGTGGTTAGTATCGTGACGAAAACGTATTGGTTGCTAGGTCGATTTCAGCCTAGGTCATGATCGCATTCTTTTTTTTACTTCAATTCTTATGAATTAAAACAAGTTTTATACTCGCGGCAAAGCTAACCTGGTACACTGTTAAGGCTACGACGACCTATTCGCGCCCGTGCAACGAGTATTCATTCGCCAATTGGCGAAAAATGAGGTAACCCTCAACCTTATTAGACTATTTATCGCCTAATTTGGAATGCAGAAAAACGCGGTTGCCAAAATTCCACGCGCCAAATTTCTCGCCAAGCAAACGAAGTCCTCTGACTGGTCAGTTACTTGAATGACGTCAGCGCTTGCTATATAATGAGTGCTTTTCCCAAATTTAAATACCGTATTTTAATTTCACAAATATGCCTATGTTTTATGTATTTGAGCATTATTTTAATGTTTTATGTCCGAAATGTATCTTCTATTAACTCTGTTAACGTAAGAAAGGGCGAACTATATTGCACTGGCGAAATCATACTGCTCTGCGCCTTGTCAGTATACCGCGAGTATAATTTGTGGGAACTACAAATCCGTGAATACGGTAAAAAGTCATTTTTATAAATATAGTGCAAGCAACGGGGAAGCAGGAGTATAGGAAAGGAAGGGGGCGTCAAGGGTTTCTCATTGGACATCAAGACATATCATATGTTCTTTTTTAAGGTTACATTCTGTTAACCCCAGTAATTTTTGAATTGCTACGCCCCTAGAGGGCAGAGTGACGTCACATCCAGGTCGTGTTTGCGTGAATTGACACACACGTGGAGGGTTGCAGGTAATTTTTTTTTATTTTTTTAAATCTGTGATCACAAATCAGATTTTTTTAAAGCGTCCTGGTAGTTGAGTTATTTCCAGTTTATTTCTTGTTTCCGGGTGTGACTTTTTTTTTCCCTAGTAATGATGTTAAGGCAGCTTAATGTTAATTTAATTAATGTTAATTTACGCAGGAGGGAAAAAAGTCGTTCTTGTTAAGTGTCCTAGAGACGATTAATTTGCGATTCTAATTAATGTGTCACCATTACATCGTGTGTGGGCCACCCACACCTCTCTAACCTTTGAACTTATCTGAACCCACACAATGCTTTAATTATGTTATTAAGTTTTCCTCACTGTCATCATGCTGCTACTTTTTTTTTTACTCTCTCGAAACTTTCTAAAGCAGCGGTCGCCAACCTTTCGGACCTCACGGACCACTAAATTCATAATTTTAAATCCCGCGGACCACATTTCGTGAATTTAGTGCAATATAAAGGTGGAAATTGTCATTCAGAATATGAGAATTTCTTAGAATATTATTTTTGTTTTATTATTAATAAAACATTAAAAATGCAAATAATGTCCAGATTTTGCTGCGGACCACCAAAATTTTCTCGCGGACCACCGGTTGGCGACCGCTGTTCTCTCTCTCTCTCTTAATCGAGTGTCGAGGCGTCAGTCAGTTTTGCAACTTGCTTTACGTTACGCAACGCATCATTTTTTTTTCATAATATATCTTTCCACTCGCACGAATGTATGTATTTATGATCTTACAATGAAAAAAATGCCCCTGCAACTCTGAAAGTTTTTTTCAGACCGCTTAAGAAAAACGTCATTCTTAAATGGACTTTTCGTTTGGGTACCAGCAATATGGAAGCGGCTGAATTGTGGGTTTTTCATTACTTTTTTTTTTTATGTAAATCATTTTTTCACACCTTAAACATTAATGCACAATGAGTAATACTCCCGCGGCAGGTGCTTTCTTCATTTAATTAGGTTACCCCCTCCTCCTCTCCGTTTTCTACCTTGATTTCCTGGTTTATTCGTTTCATACCATGGTTTTGATGGTTACTTTCGTGACAGAGTGATCGGTAGTTAATCGAAGTTGCTGGTTTTTCATATTGCAACTGACAGCTGCTCATCAATTATGAACGGTTCTCTTAAAGCGATCAGTCTGTTGTAATCAGCGGACGGTTTCACGATTACATTGGTTTTGTGGCCTATTGATCATCTGCAGTTGCCCAGAAACCTGTTTTTAATTTTAAAAGGTAGGGACGAGCGCATTAACTAATTTCTGAGCATTTATTTGTTTACCAGGGAGAGAGAGAGAGAAAAAGATGAAAAAATAATTCTCCCCCCCCCCCTGTACTTGTTCTTAAATGTTTTTTCCTTTCATTTGGTGTGTCTCTTCATTTCATAGGATCAAACTTCGTTTTTTAGGCGCAAAATTAAATAAAAAACACGACTTTCCCATGCCGGGGATCATACTTGCGACCCAGTGTTGTGACCCTGTGACGTCACTCGCCTCTAAGTCGTACGCTCTCGGGTTCGAATCACAGAAAAGTTAATGTGACAATTTTTTCAAATTTCAGCCATTTGACAAGCTGTAAAATACATATTCTAATCTGTATAATATAATTCTGATCCTACTGCATATTTTAATACAGTTCTAAGGATGATAGGTTATTTCTTAATCAATTTTTTAGAAATCATGAAAATCACATTTTTAAACACTCTTTACTCTGTTAACTTTTTATACATCCACTGCTTTTTTTTCCCCCACGGGACTGCTTTTAAACGATTTTTTTTCCACATTCGGTGTGTCGCTTCACTTTATAGAACAAAACATAATTTTTTAGGCATAAATAAATAAGTAAATAAATAAATAAAGTCTTCTCATATCGCGGAACCGTATTTGCGATCCCATGTAGTGAGCCGGTGACGGCACTCGCCTCTCTGCCACTAGATCCTGCGTTCGACTCCCTTTCATGCAGAAGCCATTGTCACAATTTTTTAAAATTTCATCCGTTGTACAAGCTGTAAATGGCACAAAAAAAAACCAACCCGACACTTTTCTGTACCTAATGCGTAATTTTACACATTTTAAGACGTATAGAGCTTTCCTAACTTAACGTTTAAAAGTCATGCATAAACGAATTTTTAAACACTCTTTTCGTTTTTAATATTTTCTTTTTCGTCAATGTTAATGCAAATGAGGGTTCCCCCTTGGGTCGGTTAATTTCGTATATGTATTCCCTTTTTTAGGCGGGAAAAAAAAGGCCTTCCCATACCGGGAATCGTGCTTGCTACCACCTGTTTACGTTACTCGCCTCTTGACCACGATGTCCTGAGTTCGAGTGTCCTTCATGCAGAAGCCAGTGTAACACCTGTTTTTCAAATTTCATGAGCTTGACAACCTGTAAATTGTAAAAAAATATAACACATATTATTGTACCTTAGGCATATTATTAGAAAGTTTTAATACAGATAGTTTATTTTTAAATCAATTTTCAAAATCATCCAAAATTGCCTTTTTAACACACTTTTGCCCCCCTCTGTTCTCACCCTTAACCCTAATGCAAATAAGGGAGCTTTGAAATATTACGTGAGCATTAGTTTGGCCATTTTATACTCCTCGCCACCCTTGGTAAGCAAAAATTAGCATTGGCTAACATGGGGAAAATAATCACAGCAGAAACCCCTCACTCCCCAAAGGTGCTTAGGTAATGAACTCTCCTTAAGTAGTTTATTTTCTATGGCCATAGCCTTTCCTTGCAAAGGTGCCACTGCATCTTGGTGGTCGCAGGCCATTTCTTGTAATAATAATATTTATTATGCAGTAAAACCTCTCTACAATAATGATATACGGATAGAGGAAAATTATCGTTGTAGAGAGAGTTATTGTTATAGGGAAGGTTCATTATACAGTAAAACCTCTCTATGATACTATTATACGGACTGAGAAAAATTATCATTGTAGAGGGATGTATCATTATATCGGACATCGTTGTTGGGAGGTTTTACTGTATATCATTCATTGTATCACTCTATTGTCTTGTTTTTTTAAATCTTTAGATCGATCATAATAAAAATTTTCGTTGTTTCATTATATGAAAACGAAAATTTCTTTTGAATGGTAGCTGTTTAAAAAAACTATGTATATATTAGTTGCTGATCTCTATGTGGAGCGCACGAGGCCCATGCTGAAAGGCTGCACTTTTGGCGCAGTATAGCCTAGATGCTCTTGCGCAAAAAAAAAAGGCTGCACTCGTTGGTATACGGCAACTGAGAATCCGAAAATTATTATTTATATTATGAAATTATTAGTTACAATAGTCGCTCGAATAACGAAGTGAAAAATTACTTTTGCATATAAGATGTTAAGAATGTATACTTTATTTTTTCGAAAGCATTTTTCTTGCCCTGTAAGGGAGAAAGTGAGCAGCCGTAGGGGGCCTATACCTAGTGGGTGGCAATTTCGTGAATTTGCCGCTGTTATAGATACAAATATTAAAGTAAACGCTACCCATCAAATTCTGAGTTAAACAATATTAACGACGGCGATATTGTTTTTACACTAGGGCGGCCAACAATCCATGAACGTCCCTGATCATCGATTTCACTGCCGCTATGACCATCAATTTTACTGCCCTATTTTAATCGTCAGTTTACTTCTATTATTGTCACAGATTTTGCTTCTGGTCTGAATCTAGGGCACTAACATACTAAAAAGCATTTCAAAATGATTTCACAAAATAATTGAATTAAAAAATTGCCTGCTCAAGCTGTATCGGACCTCTCTGTCCGAGTGGAAGTGCGTGCGTCAAATCAGTACTTCATCTTGCTCTATAATATCACTCTTTTTAATTAGAAATTAACTTCTTAATTAGAATCACTCTTCTTAATTAGAATCACTCTTCTTAATTAGAAAGCTTCTTAAATGAAGCCCTAAATCTACATTAAACAATGCTTTATTTGTATAGTACATTTAGATATACTGATATATAGTATATACTGATAATAAAAATGTACTTTTTCTCCTATTCTTTACTCCCATGAAAATAATGAGTAATCGAGGTAATCTAAATCGAGGAAACTATTGATTTATGTAATATGTATCTAACTGGTGGAGAGCCTCGAAACAAGATTTTGCTTTCTGCTCTCCTTCATTTCTAACCTAATCATGTCAATAATATCTGAATCTCTAGAATTTCACTTAAAAAATTAGAATAATTTTTGAAACAGATGTGTCAACAATAATTGTATGCAGGTTGAATAAATTTATTTCTTATTCTTTTTTCTATTATTATCATCAATTTCACTTCTATTATTATCACCAATTTCACTTCTATTATTATCATCAATTTCACTTCTGTTATTATCATCGATTTCACTTCTATTATCATCGATTACACTTCTATTATTATCATCAATTTCCTTCTATTTATCATCGATTACACTTGTTGGTATACATCGATTACTTTTATTACCATCAGTTGCTACTGTTACTTGATTATAGAACATTCATCGTTATCGTCAACTTCCTTGTTTGGCGGGTGTGTTTTCAGGCTGGCATGATTATCATTTCATTCAGTTTTAAATCAATTCCGGAATTTTGGAGCTCATTATGTATTATGATGTAGCATAATTCAAATATTATAGAAGACAATGGATTTTCCCCTCGAACAATTCACGATTTAGAAACAGGTTGACGGTATCGAATTGGCGAAGCCAGTTTACTGAGGTTTGTTATGCTCTATTTACCGCCGTAAAATGTGATTTTTATAGCGATACATGAAACGACCCTCCTTCACTCGAGAATCGATAACCCCTATTGGTAGTAGCATTCGCCCTTTATATATTATTGGGAAAGGATGAACCACGCCAAGGGCTTATTGCCAATGAAAATGGAGAAATCTCTCCCTCTACTATGAATTTCCTTTTCGATTAACATAAATTTCGAATCTTATCGTTAGTTGGATTCGTGTGGACGTCCGAGTCGTTTCCTGCCTTTTTTTTTTTTCCCGTTCTTTTTCTTTCTTTTTTTCTGTATATTTTTCTTGTGGAGCGTTGCCATATATTTCAAATTTATCTCCGCGTGCGTTGCTGCTGTCACAGAGTAGATAAACTGTGTACGAAATGCATGCTAATGGGTGTGTGTAGTTAGTTGCTAAAAAGCGTCTGATTTATTTTATGAGCGGCACAAGATAGTGCTCGTACTCACCTGCTGGTGTGTGTATATGTGGTTTTACATGTTCCGGCTAGTTTCTGCTCACACACAGCTACGTTATTAGTACTGTATGGAAAGCAATGTATCAAAGTCGTTCATGATGTGTTAAAAGTTGTAAAATGTGCGTGTACTGCATGTATGTTTGTGAATGGAAAGATATTGTTGGCGGTATCCATGGATATGGACTGGTTGTGCCCCATAACTTACAGGTATGAGGCACAATGGGACTTGACACGTTTCTCACGGCATATTGATGAAAATGACCGGATACGGTTCAATAGGTCTCTGAATGATCATTTTCATGTTGCCACTTGTTTTTGGCCTCATTCAAAGCTTTGTTTTCTGCTGAGGTTCAACAGAATGGTCCCTGGAATCTGGCAACGCCATTAGGCTCGTGACGTCACCAATGCCAGGAATCTAGGGATTGACACACAATAGAAAAAAATCACTTATCTGCGAGATATTGTTTGCGAGGCCTTGCTGTTAGAGATAGCCGGTAGATACGCCCGCCCCGATTTTACGCACACACATGACTGATATTCAATTATTGACTACATACAGTTACGATAATTTCAACTGCTAAAATGTTTTTAAAAATTTAAAATGTCGGTGGACATTTTGACTAACTTCAACCTGGTGATTGGTACGGAAGGCTTCTGCGATATTCTATTTAACCTTCTTTCACTTTGCCATTTCCCATGTTATATGGGGTCGGCGTTATGGTCTTTTAATGTTCTCTTCCACAATCTTCTATCTAATGCGTCTTCTCTACTCCATCCATACTCTTCCAGATCTTCCGTCACTTTATCCTTCCATCTCAGACGTGGTCTTCCCCTCTTCCTCTTACCCATTACCACCAGCTTGCCCATTACCTTTCCCATGTATTCCTCATTTTTACGCTCCATATGCTCAAGCGATCTTAAACCTAGAATGTATACGCTGAAATTATGATCACAAACGTATACGTGGGGTCCAGGAAACCCCATATGTTATTTCGATGTAAAAGGAGTTAATGTCTTTTATTAATAACAAATTAAGTACAAAATGAAAGTTATCTGATCATTCAGCAATGTTCAAACTACGTCGCAATCAGTGCACACCATGGCACGGTGGTCTGGACACATTGGTTTCTTGCAAATTTTACACTCTAAGGCATTTTTTTTTGTCCTTACTTCTGGGACAGATGGCACATCTTTTCTTTGAAGTAGTTCCTCTAGGAGGAATGGCTACTTGAAGTTGCACAGGTGAAGCTCCAGAAATTTTGGTCATCAGCATTCGCAATTCTCTGGATAGGCACTGTTGCTCCTGTTGTTTCAGAATGTGTGATTTTACAAGGGCGTGGCCCACTTTCTTCAAAAATTTGCGCCTGCTGCTGTTGCGGTCATTCTTCCCATCAGCGTTGGCGTTTCCAAAGAGGATCATTGCTTTGATACCTGATTGATCCAGCATTCCGTAGAAGTATCGAAGGGGCCAGCGGTTTGTCTTTCTAGCTGTTGAATAAGCGTGACACAGCTAGTCGAAAGTGTCCACGCCGCCTTTCGTTTTGTTATGGAATATGATGATTTTTGGTTTCCCAGTAGCAGCGTCAATGGCTGCGTCTCTATGCATCGTAGAATGCAAAACAACTGTCTTGTTTTGGGATATAAGAGACGATGGTTTTTTCTTTGTCAGAGGTATGACAAGACGACCCTGGGTCGTGTCCTTTTGCGTTCGCAAAGGAGGAGGGAATTTCCTTTTTGTTCTTGCGCAGATTGCCAACTATCGTTAGACCGTTGCTTGAGAGCATTTCTTCTGACGATGGAACTGAAGTAAACCAGTTACCCATTGTTAGATTTCTGTTAGTGTTGTAAATGGTTTCTGTGAGGGTTTTGACGTAAAACGTAGGTACCGATTCCTTCGCAGGCTTATCCACCTTTCCAGCATATGGTATTCCGTTGACCATATAGTAGGCTTCAGCGGCGCAAAGCATTACGATCTTTATCCCATATTTATCAGGCTCGTTTCGTATGTATACCCAAAATGGACATCGGTCGCGGAATCCGAATAGCTGTTCGTCGTTAGTACAAAGAGCCGATGGTGAATAATATGCTTGGCAATGCTGAATGAAGCTATCCCAAATTTCTCGGATGGGTGCAAGTTTATCTTGTTTTCTGACGTCCCTCGTGGTCTTATCATCAAATCTGATGCACGCGGTAAGAAACTTGAAGCGTACTTCAGACATGGAAGCACAAAAGAACGGTGGGCCAAATATTTCGGACCACAATTCATCCAGATTTACGTGAGCATGTTTCAACACACCAGCCATGTAGAAAATTCCGATGTAGGCTCTTATTTTAATTTCATTTGTTCCCCTGTGAATCTGTTCTCTGTTTTATACTTCATCGATTGCTGAGCGATTCCTTGGTTGATGTGCACGGTAATTTTCTGAATTGTATTGTCGGAAAAAAGCAGTGCCCATGCGTCTAAAATGGATTTGCAATTTTTCGCAGCGAGCATGTTCCCAGCTGTAAAGGCGATAATCTTTGCAGGGTCCTACAAATCCATGTCGGCTTTTCAGTGCTCCACAGGTCTCCGTTGCGACATTTTACCTGCTTCTTCAACTTAGATGTGGCCGACTGATCATCGACATTATTGTCCAAGGCATTAGTATCACTTGATGTGTCTTGGTATGTTCCTTCTAACACGAAATCCTCGTCTAAAGACCCGGAATCGTCACTTTGGGTGTCGGTTTCTACAATATCTTCTGAATCCCTCATCAATAGATCACGAAGTTCAGAATCAGATAAAGGACTGCTGCGCCGCATTCTAAAAAAACAATATCGATAATTCCACTTCGCTTAAAAAGCTACACTTCAACAGTATATGTGGGGTTTTGGGTTTCCCAAACGCCGTATATCACGTGACTGGACAGCAAGAGAAATGTGCTCGTGTCTTCACAGAGAGAGCCAGTACTAGAATGAAAAGTCACAAACCATGCGCCCCCTAGCAGCCAAACTACGTAAGCGCGGAGTGATGACGCCATCCTTGGGGTACCGTATTCATTCTAGGGTTAACCTATGTTCTTGTATTTTTCTTCCTATGGGTCCAACCTTGACCGTACCTCTAATTAGGTTATTCCTTATTTTATCCCTCCTTGTAACACCATTCATCCACCATGATGATATTGTATTTAATATCATTCGATAATTAAAAAAATTTTTTTTTAAGTGTTACGTGCATATACGCAGTGGGTTCTCGATTTTACGAACTCTTACTAATCCTGAAAGAAAGTCGTAAAATCGGAAGTTCATAAAGGGGAATTAAATATCAGTTCTATTCCATAGTTTTCGGTAACGCGGTAGTTCGTTAATGGGGGGGGGGGTTTGTAAAAAAGTGGGCCCACTGTATTTCTTTGTTTTGTTCGTGGGAACAGAGCATCTTAGTAACCACAGTCTTGGCTTTTAAGCTTGCACGATGGATTCGATGCTTAGCAAGCTTGAATGGAAACGTAGAGGTCACGTTTTTCAGTTGGTCATGTTCTAAATGACCCAAGTGTTGGAACACAGGGCCGGTGCTAGGTAATATGCCGCTCATGGGGCGGACCCGTGTTTTTTCATCCCAAAATGACTTCAATTTTTTTTTTATAATACTCCCATTTTGTGCCGCCCCTAGAAATCTCTTTGCTCAGAGCGAATGCCCTGTTCTTCCGCCCTTGGCGTCGGCTCTGACGGGGCGTAAAAACACCCTTGGGTTAAACGCATTGCATTTGTTTTGTGATTTGCAGTGTTAAGCCAATTAAGAGTACATGACGTAATGACAAGGGTTTAAGCTGCGTTAGGTTTTTCGCATTTTGCCAAAGGATATTGTATTTTGCGAAAAGTTTTAATACTACTTTCGCTAAAATGCGAGAGCCCTGAAAACTAAAAATTTTCACAATTTTATATCGACGGCCTCCGCCGACGGTAATTCGCATAAATTTGAAGAAAACGACGTTCTGTCATGATGGAATATTTTTAAGAAATTTGTAGGTGCCTGATGTAAAGAAAGGAGTTTTCATTTTTGCAGTGACTACAGTTTTTGAATCAAAATGAAATGAATGGAGAATTTCTGTCACTGTGTTCAATAACTGAATATGCGTCTAGTATATTTAAGCATGCTGCAGATTAAAACTGACTTGCGAAATTGTTTAACAACGAACCATGCAAGCAAATTGCTAATGATAAATATTGAATGACCTGTTCGAAATAATTTTGATTTTGAAAGTGCCTTCCAACTATGGTGTGTAGTAAAGTCAAGGAGGATTGTCCAATAATATTGTCAATTATGTAATTTCATAAAAACTAAAGAGTTTTATTTGTAGCCCGAAATTTTAAATATGCTATTTTGTTTAGCGTTCGCCTAAGGGACAAAATTTTCAAAAATATCCCAAATACTTAAATTAGGAAAAAAAAAAGAAGCTAAAAGAACTTTAAAAATTCTATTTATTTATATTTTTATTTTTTATTTATTTATTTTTCTAAATTTAAAAATTTTTTTTAAATTTTTTTTTTTAAATTTAATCTTGCTCATACTCTTACTCTTCATCACTCTTCTTAACTCTTCATCACTCTCTAACATGTTAAACGACCATGATGACCACACGTATCTTTAATTTTTACAGAGCACTGGTTTTTACAACGGTATTTGACTTTACCATGTTTGGCGCAGTATAGCCCATATGCCCTAGCGCTATAAAAATTCAAACGATCTTTCTCGTGGAGCAATGGTCTGCGAGCTTTTTACCCTGCATAGTAACGTAGCAATTCAAAACTCCTGGGGGGTCTGAAGTGGCTGGGGGGGGGGTTCCAGCGTCTTTAAGGAGATTTGTGATGCGAGTCTATAAGAAAATGTGTTTTGATATCCAATGGGGGGGGCAATTGAGCCCTGAGACATGGACGCCCATTTAGGAGCAGAGGAGCTCGACCCCCCCCCCCCACCTAGCCGTTTAAAAATTTGATTTGCCCGATTCTGCTATGCATTTACTTTCAAAAGTTTCAAGGTCACATTTTAAAGCAAAGTGCTTTTAGATCTTTACTAATTGTCAAGCAGTATCAATTATTTTTGTAGCATTTTAGTATCTTGTACATTCACTAAACTGTTTTACAGCCTTGAGAAACTTTGAGAGAGAGGTAATAATTTTTTCAGCCCCTCCCCTAAAGTACATTGCTTGTACCCTGGCCCCATCCCTTGTACCACGGCGGAACCCTTTTCTTATCACATGTAGCCACGAACCCCCCATATATATATGTAATATGTAATGGAAGGGAAAACCCCCATTCGCGGAAACAGGCTTTGGACGGGTGAGCGCGCCCAAGCCTCTTTTATCATTATTATTCAAGGGCTATTTATTATTCAGGCGTAATCGTGAGAGGCACTTGCTCCCCCCCAGTTTCTTTACGAAAGGGGCAAAATCGTACTTTTACCCTACAATTTTGGGTTTTTCTTTTTGCCTTTCTTTACGAAAGGGGCAAAATCGTACTTTTACCCTACAATTTTGGGTTTTTCTTTTTGCCCCCCCCCAAGTTTACGCTATATTTAACCACCCCAAGTTACGCCTATGCTATTATTTATCACCTTTTGGAAATAAATATATATAATACATTATTTGTTTTATGAGCAAAATATAATAATTTGTAAATGTTGGCCAAGCCATCGGCACTGTGTTTCCAGGAGAAGGAGGGACATAGTCTTAGAGATGAGGAAAGAAAGAAGTAGAGTCTCCATTTGGGGATCAGAGTCCGGGGCCATAAGATATATAATTTAAGTTTATTAAAAATATATATATATGTTTTCTCCATTGGAGATGATAAATTACTCGCAAAGAGAAGAAACTTGCTTACACCAGTGCATATAGACATTGCACTTACGATACTGTAATTTTTGATAGTCATAACTTAATGGGGGATTATGACGCTCATGGCCCCCTGCTTTCGCCACTAGTTTAATATATGATCTCAAATGCGAGAAAACTGCAGTCTGAGCTTACAGTCGACTGGAACCCTCTGTTCCATGGGTGTCCAACCTTTTGGAAGAAAAAGAATTCTTTTGGGCCACATGCATAAAACACACTAACACTAAAGATAGCTGACAAGCAAAATAACATAATATATAATTAACATATTTAAGTTGTTTAAACTTTATTAGTTCAGGGATTTTTTATTATAAAAAACAAGAAAGAAACATGAAATTAGTGAGATGCTTGTCACTGTTTTTGAGAAACTAATGCTACGATTTTTGGTTTGATGGAAGTAATTGCAATCCTCAGTGAGTTTTCAAGGTTCTCATCAGATATTTTGGTTCTAGTTTTATTGGACTTTATCTTTGAAAATAGTTGCTCACAAATATAATTGCTTCCAAATAGCGATGACATCAATAAGGCATGATTATTAAGCTAGAAATATTTTTCTCTGGGAAGATATATACACCTTATGGAAGTCCAGTAAAGATACATGATCAAAAACTTTACGTTGAATATCAGATGGTAGCTCTACACATCCCATTTGAAAATTTGCAGCTAATATGTTTATGGCGACTGAAAATGGAGTCGCAGATATATCAGAAAAATTATGATTTTTACGGAAATCAATAAACCTTTTCTCAAATTCCTGTATCAAATCAAATAGCAAGGCTATATATATATTTCGTTGTTCACCGGACCTTCTTTAGCCAACGTGTCAAAATGCATAAAATTGTTTGCCTTAATTTAAAATTGCCATAGTTTGTTTCGTTTCTATCGAACGCTGTTAGAGTTTGAAACATCGTATTGATCACTTGGTTTTCACCTTAAAAACACACGTTTAACTCATTTAAATGAGCGGTAAATTTACTAAAAATGCCAAATCTGTGAGCCAGTTTTTATTATAAAGTTCTGACACACATTTTGTTTTTGATTCCATAAAGGACTTGATTTCATTTTGCAAATCATTTTACAATTTTGGGATTCTCTTGAATCGTTCCATAGTCGTCTATCAAGAATCGTGCAATCAAGATATATATATATAAATATAAAATCCCCCAAATCTCATACTGTCTTACTGTAAGTTCAGGATTTTACGTTTTGCCGAAATTTATAGCTATCCTGGGCGCGCGGGTTGCTCTATATATATTGCCTGTTGGGTTCCCACTTCCTTTGGCAATCTTGGTACAAACTCTTTTTATAACTTCCCATGCATTGACTAGCAGTTTTATTTTGTCATGTATCTGTTATGCAAGGACGTCATTCTTTCGATCGGATGCGCCCTCCTCACCGGATCCCATCGCCATGTGTCCTATCCGTTAGCATCGCCTTTGTAACTCAATCTCACCTAGTGGGCCTCCTGGGTGTATTGTCTCTACGGCCAAAAAAGATGTCTTTGGCAGCTGGCGGAACAATAGGGTGCTCGGGACTCCGCCTGACGTCACACTGCTGACGTCATAGTATTTTATCGTTGGGAGGAAGTTCTTGTATCAAAGTACCGTTTAATGGTACCATAATGTTTCACCCTGTTGTTCAATGCCTCTATTTTATTGTTCATTCTATCCGTCAGCGAATACAGTGCATATTACCGTATAGAAATTGGTGAACCCATCATTGTGTTACAATATTATGTTGATTAGTTGAACAATACTATGTTGATTAGTTGAACAATACTATGTTGATTAATTGAACAATACTCATCACTCCCCAGCGCACAGTGTTGCTGGGGTTTTTTTTTTTCCCTGACAATTTTACAATTTTTATTAAACGACCGTGAAGTTGTCGATTGCTTTCGATCTGCGTTTATTTATAAATCGTCGAAATTCACTTTTTCAAAAATCATTGACGTCTTTTCAACTTTGAGAACGCTTTTACAGAACTCGAAATGTTGTAAAAATGAGTGTGACATTTTGTGACGTTTGCTTGTCATTATACAATGATTTTTGGCATCCATGTATAAGTAGCTTAAGCTAGATTTGTTTTGTTTTAGGAAAAAGGAGAGACCATTTTTCTCCCAAACTAAAAAAAAAGCTCTAGTTTGAGCTACTTATATGTGTGCCGAAAATTATTGTATAATAAATTCCCCCACGAAAACTCACAAAAATCTCGCCCCGGTGGCTTTGTGTGTTGACCATTATTTGGCAATTGTGTTATCCCTGCGGAGGGTAATAATACCTTACGTTTTCTTGTCATGTTAATAACGTTATAGTGACAGCCAAAATTGGCAGAATTTGGCGATCAAAATAAGAACTTT
Source organism: Dysdera silvatica (assembly GCA_006491805.2). NCBI lineage: Eukaryota > Metazoa > Arthropoda > Arachnida > Araneae > Dysderidae > Dysdera > Dysdera silvatica. Next base: position 69,611,734 of record QLNU02015270.1, read on the forward strand.
CTCAACGTTGATTTATTATCAGTTTGATTAAACATTTAATACTTTTTCCTGTTTTTGTTCAAACTGACTCATTGCAAACCGTCCTGAGGGAGGGGGGGGGCTCAAAATTAGAATCAACCACTACATTTGTAGTTATAAATGGGTGTTAGAGAGGATATATGTTTTGTCTAGAGGGAAAATAAAATATTTTAAAATATAAATTTCGTTTAAAACGTCTTCGTATTTTTTGTAAAAGTGATCATTTTTTTCATTCTTTTCGGAATGAAATTAATTAGTCCGCCCAGCATACGTAGATGGGCAGAATGATTATTATTCGAAGATAAGTAAAAATGCCGATCTCTCGATTTCTCATAAAATATTTAATCGCGAGATGTTTATAATTTGCATTTTTTTTTTGGCAACATTTCGGCGTCTTGCAATGCTCACAATTTATTTAAAAAGACGCAACATATATTCATATGAATATTTACAAAATTGCGTTGCAATAGGGGGAGGGGGTTATGACTCCCCCCCCATCAATCCCCTGCGTAAGCAAGTATATGTATATTACGGATAACGTGTACTTAAATTAAGACGTCGGGGTAGTGGAGAGATGCCCTCATCTATCAGTTCAAAATCTAAGTGGGGAGTGAATATTCACTGCAAATATAAATCGACATATTTTCAAAAGAGAGAGAAGAGGCAAACGACCTGCACACGCCCCTACCCACTTCCGAGTTCTCAGGAAGCCGGATCGTTGTCTGTAATGTTATTGATGACACTGCTTTATTTATTAAAACATCGCCCATTGATGAAAAGCCATGTCTGTAAATTTCCCGGCTTGTGGATGGGCTAATGTTATTCATCTGTCGGCGAATATTCATTTAACTTGTAAAACAAGGATATGCACGGAGGCTATTGATCTCTTCTCCCTTGGAAACGGGCCAAACGAAGTCGACATCGCGTCTGCCTCTTCCCAAGCATGGAAATTTTTCTCCTCTAATTCGTTTAATATGCGGCATGTTCAGAGTGTTGTTGATTTATGCGACTTAACCGTAATCGACCATCACCGCCGCTGCAACTTGTACCCTCTACCACGGGACCAGATCTGGGAAATCATTTTTCCGTTTTAATCAGTGCCGTCTTCACGGGGGTGGGGCAACTGGACCCCGACCCAAACGGGGAGAGTTCAAATTGGCGAAGCTTTGTTTGTCGTTTTAAGTTTGCCTTTGTCATCAAACTATCATTTGTTGTCATCGCAAAAGTCTGAAAATTTAAAAATTGAATGTAAAACGGCCATCCGTATATGCGTATGCATATTACATGGGAAATTTTTATTCAGCTTGAATTAATGGGGGCTCGGGCCCCACGGGGTGATATAACTATGCCTATGGTAATAGTCGTTCAGATATTTCATATTATATCTATCTGGCACTGTACATGGTTTTATGGTATTCTGCTTTGTAAATGTTATTGATATGCGCGTGCAATCGAATTGGAACGAATTAGTGCAAGAAAGTCTCGTTAATTCGAACTAATTTGGATTCGGATTAACAAATTTTCGAATTAACCAAAATCTTTACGGTGGAATTTACTGGAAGCTATTATTGTCTATGATGGGATGTGTGTTTGTGCTCGCGTGAGGGACAACGGAAATTTTCCCCCTACTTTAAGGGAAATTTCAATTAGTTGGCAACACACACTGCGCTGTTTGTTTACGTCTTATCAGTCAGCTGCTGTTGAAAAAAACCCTCAGTCGACTGAAAAAAGATCAGGATTAACAGGATTTTCGGATTAGCGGGATTCGGTTTAACGAAACTCTGCTGAATTCCCGTCAAATTGTATCGTCGCTCTTATCCTTTTCGGATTACCGGAACCAATTTTGTGTCACCTTCGGTGACCGCATTAACGAGGTTGGACTGTATGATTAACGCAGAAGACGAGAGAGAAAAACTTGTGTGCGTGTAGTTAATTTAACTAATGTGTAGTGATGTAATAAACGGTGTCCTAGGATCGTTAACTACACCAACCATTAACCGGCACATTACTTAACACTGATATAATGTGTTTATAAACATTCTTTTTGTTTAACCAGAGAGGGACGACACGTGCGAGATTAATTTGCCTTATTAAGACAGAAAAAGAAAAGTAAGGTAGGAGAGAGGTTGAAACCCTGCGGAGAAGGTTGTTGCGGTTGCGGTGTCGCAATCTCTCATGACCCGTTTTCGCTTCGCGCCAAAATTTCCCGTTGCCAGAAATGAAAGAGTTTATTATGCCACTTTCCCGTTTGCACTGTTGCCGATTCTATGGTTTTTTGGCGGGGAATATAGCTTTTTTGCCTAGTAAATAGCCCTCTCCGCAGCTCTCCTTGTCGCCGTAACCGTTTCTTCATTTGACGCCTGGCTCTTAAGCGTATAGTGTCTGGGATATTGCTTTTCTCGTTGTGGTGGCTTCCCGAGTTTTCAGCATTTGTGTGCATACCCGTGTTTTCAGCATTTGTGTGCATACCCGTGTTTTCGACAAGCTATGAATGAAACTCATCAGTTTCTGTGGATTACTTGAATTGCAGCCGTTGTGTGCTACGCAGTATTCTCAATAAATGGAAAATAGGGCAAGTATATTATAATAGATTCATGTTTCTGACTTTGTCATCGCTTTGCTGGTTCCACCTTCGTATTTTCCGATAAGAAACTACGGTACATTGGCGTATGCAGAAAGTTCGTAAGGGGCGGGGGTTATAGTCTCAATGAGGGGTTACAGACAGGGGCCGACAGACTTATTATTTTGGGGGGGTGGTCAAGGACAGAATTTGCCATGGTCTTGGAATAACACCCTTCATTTATCATGAAAGTTGGAATTTTTTACAGTGAAAAAATACTTTGGGGCTTCATGACTCCTGTGACCTTCCTTGTGTCTGCCCTTGGTTACAGAGCTACAACTCGCCTAATGTTTCTAATAATTAATAATTCTTATCTAATTCTTATCTAATGTTAATAATTCTTACGTTAAATATACAAAATTTCATTGCGATGGGAGGTTACAACCCCCATCAACACCCCCCTGCATACGCCAGTGCTACGGTAGGACTTACAATAAGAGTCTTGGAGCCGACGAAAGTACATCCGGTGGCACGCTAAATTCGTTTTGGAATTTAAAATTCCAAATTCTGAAAATAAGGTCTTTTTTCGATGACGCATGCGTGCAGTATACGTACTGAATTATTAGTCGTCCTTGAATTGATTTAAAAATTAATGAACAACGTATTATATTACCACTTCAATTTCAATGGAATTAGTTAAAAAAAAATGATGTCAAGGAACTCGAGTTAAATCAAACAACAATATCAATCAACGTTTATGGGCGTAGTGATACCAACACCGATGTTATGGCGTGATCGGATGGTGAAACGTTCGAAAGAAAATAAATATTTCTGCGTTCGGTGGGACCTGAACCCACGATCTTCTACTATTAAAAGAACTCAAGTAAGTTAGTCGTCATTCCCGAAATAAGCTTCATTTAGAGATGTTGAAAACGGTCTACAATCATTTGCTTCGTTTTGCAGTTTCTGCGTTTATTAAAAATTCCGTCATAAAGTAATTAGCTTATATGGTCGTCAGCATATGCGTACGCAGGGAGTTCATAAGGAGGGGTTACACAGAGAGAGCTACAACTCATATATTCCTATGTTAAATATACAAAATTTCATTGCGATGAAGGTTACAAACTCCAAACCCCACTGGCCACGCCTTTAGTCGTCATTAGCGTAATCTATTGCTTCGAAAAAGCATTTATTGTAAATTTCTTACTATGATGTATTCTAAAATAGATGAGGGTTTACGAAAACTATCAGATTTTAAGAACTGGAAGGTTTGTTTCATGATGTTCGCTTTGGTTGTAAAGACATCCTCGATTGCTGTTTTTGTAGCGTTTTCTATATTTTATTTAAAAAAAAAAATATCACCATTTTGCTCCTTAAATCTGGGGTTCGCTAAATGCGATTAAATTATATTGCAGTGAAGAAACTGCAAGGCTTTCTATAATGACTCAAAACATAAAAGCATGGAAATGACCAGATAATGCAGATGTCATTGATTACAAGTGGTCAGATGTAATTGGAGGAATTAATCCGCCCCAGCTTATCTCGTCTATTTCCTCGAAGAACTTGCAAAGACTCAGAATTTTATGTAGTGAGTTAAATCACATTTTTTAAGACAATTTTATTTCAACTTTTCTTTGTTTTGGTTACCTATCGTTGATGTGCAATTGTGGAACTTGTTTCTGGTCTTATTTTAAGTTTAAAGAGTTGTTTGTTATATTTTATTTGCAATTATATTTTGTTTTTCAATTGTATTTTTTCTTTGTAAAGAGCGAAGCATTATAAGAAGTTTTATATCAAGTGGTAACTTTTTCTAACTTCCTCCAAGGGGTGCGAATTTTGTTTGCCATGTCAGTGCATACGATCATAGTGGATATATTGCTTTCAGTAGCAAGAACATACGATTTTTCACGGTTTTTAAGAAGTGGAGCAAAGTATCCCGACCCATGGGTACCTTTGCTCCATTTTTCAATAAAAATAATTAAATACTTAGTTATACTACATCATGTACACATTTTTACTTTCCAGAAACGCTAAACTATCAGATTGATAGCTACTCAGGACTTTTATGTGCGGTATTCTACATAAAACTCAAGTTTTCCGAGAGGATCCGAAAAATCGGAGCAAAGTAACCCCAAATTACGGTACTCAGTACAGTACTGAGTACTCCAAATTACGGTACTCGGTACAATACTGAGTACTCCAAATTACGGTACATAGTATTGTACTGTACCATTTTGAGTACGTGTATTACCCTGTATAGGTATGACACTAGGGATACTTGACCCAATTTTCAGTTCTTGATTTGTGATTTTTTGTTTACATGACTGCTGCGTGTGTATAGATGAAGATCTATGAATGAACATAATATGATGTATCCATGAATATAGACCGTGATTAAGAATCGAAGGAATAAAAAATTAAAGCGGAAGAAGGAAAAGGAAGTAAAGAAAAGTACATTACTCCTGATGAAGGACTGCTGCTGATGCGTCCGAAAGCTTGAGTGATCTTTTTCATTGCTATTTTACCAGTGTTTAACCTTTTGTATGTAAATTTCCTCCCTCTTTACCCTGTATTTTATTCCTAAAGAGAAGTAGTAGGGACTTTTTTTTTTCCAATTAGCGACCTAATTGATTATCTCGAGCTTAATGAATAACATTGGGCGCCCCCAGAATTATATGCGGGGTGGGGGGGCTGCGTCCAAGAAAAATTCCAATTGAATAATGTTGTTGGACTACAGTTTCTTGTGGATTCAGTTCTTTTTGCCCCCTTTTTTCATAAGCCAGGGGCACCCGCCAGTAAATGTACTTATATATTTTGATCTGCAATTATCTTTAATATTCTTTATTAGGACCGTCTTAACGCAATTGGTGGCTGTAAAGTTCATCTTTCTTTTGGCCCCCGATTATTTTTTGGGATCCTTTCAGTTTTCAAAATTTTTACAATAAGAAAAAAAATATTTTTTTTTAACAAACGATAATTTTCGGATAAAAGCACACCCTCTGTTTTTTTCAGGGTGTCTACTCATCTGGAATACCTGGAAAAATCAGGGAAATTTGAAATACAAAGGCCAAAGTCAGGGAAATTTGAAATTCGTTGTTATAATAAATAACTTATTAAAATAATTTTCCTGAACTGTTCTTTTCATACCACATTGCCCACTGAAAATTTTGAAAAACTTGTACTTTTGATTGAACTTCTTCCAAAATTTACCATTTTGCACCAAAACAAAAGTTTCAACGCAAGTTTCATTGAAATGGGTGCGGCTGCTCTGAAATAATTGCGCGAAATTCGCATAAATGGAAATCAATAGTCCCAATTCTGTGACTCCAGCCACAAATGTAGATCCATCCGCAACTTCCCGTGAAAATGCAACAACGTATTATCTTAATATGCAATTAGCACTCTCTTAATTAACAGCGTCATTTGTGAGACTCCATTACTTACTGTGCTCATTAATCCCAATGTTAATGAGTGAATCATGTCATTACTCTTTCTTTTTTTTTTAATTATATTACACGTGGATGTGCACATTATCATGTCCTCTATCATGACGTTGTTACTAGTTAATGTAGATATGATTGCATGGACAAAAGGTTGGTTTGTGGGACTTATAGGATGTTATGACATTATGTGTGTGTTGTTCGTAGCTAGAAAGTTGCTTGTATTGCTTTTATTTTGTATTGGCCTCCCTGTTGAGTACTACTGCTGAGCTGTAAACATACGTGCCAGACTTTTCCTTGAACATGCGTTCTAGTTTGCTGTCCAGTACCGAATTT
>QLNU02015270.1:69620183-69658252 GCA_006491805.2 Dysdera silvatica
GTGTTGGCTTCTTAATCAACAAAAGAATTAAAGACTGTCTTCTGGAAGTTGAAAGTACATCAGATCGAGCAGCGAGGCTTGTTGTTCAACTAACCCAGCGATACCAACTTCAAATAGTACAGGTATATGCACCAACATCAAGCCATACCGACGAAGAGGTTGAAGAATTTTATGAAGAAATCAAAGAGTTACACACCAAAGGGAAACAACATATCAAGCTCATCATGGGGGATTTCAATGCAAGAATTGGACAACAGGAACAAGGAGAGACATCGGTTGGTAAATACGGATATGGGGAAAGGAATGAACGTGGCGATCAACTCATCGAATTTGCAGAAGCTGAAAACCTTAGCATCATGAATTCATTTTTTAAGAAGAAACCGCAAAGAAAATGGACATGGAAACACCCAAATGGGGGAACTAGTGAAATTGACTATATCCTGGCAAACAAGAAATCAATTATTGAAGATTGCAGTGTACTGAACAGATTTAATACTGGAAGTGATCATCGAATGGTGAGATGTAAAGTGCACTTAAATACTAAATTAGAACGACAGAAGCTCATTAGGAAACAAGTAAGTAAGAGGGTGGATCTAATGAAACTGAAAGTAAATACCGAGGCATTCAAGTTGGAATTAAAAAATCGCTTTTCTGCACTGGAAGGACTTATTGAAGAAATTGATATCTCAGAAGCAAATGAAAACATTGTTAAGACAATAGTTGAAACTGCTGGGGAAATTGGTGGTGTAACCTGTAAAAAGCACAATAGCAAATTATCTGAGAAGACGAAACAGCTCATGAAAAGGCGAAGAGATATGAAGGTGGACAATCAAAATACCAGTTCCAGGATTGAGTACATAGAACTTTGTAAAACTCTGCGCAAAAGCATGAAAGAAGACATAAGAAAATTCAACTGTGAGCTAGTAAGGAAAGCCATTGAAAATAACAAGAGCCTTAGGGTTGTTAAAGGAAGTTTATCTGTTGGGAAGAAACACATCATTGCATTAAAAGGAGAGGATGGCACCGTAACAAGAAATAGGGAAGAAATACTTAGAAGAGTTGAAGAATTCTACAAAAATCTATACGAAAGTAACAGTGAATTAAACGAAGACATTGAAATAGTCGAAGGAACAGCTCCTAAAATCTTAAAAGAAGAAGTTTCATTTGCAATAAAAAGCATGAAGAAAGGAAGAGCCCCTGGTGATGATGGTATTACATTAGATATCCTAAAAGAAGCTGGAGAATATGTAGAAGACATACTTGCAAAATTCTTTACCAAATGTCTTAACAGCGGTAACATACCAAACCAATGGGATTCTGCAACAGTAATTCTTTTGCATAAAAAAGGTGATAAAGAGGATTTGAAAAATTACCGACCAATTAGCTTGTTACCTGCTATTTATAAAATCTTCACAAAAGTGCTAACACATCGCCTGCAGAAAAAATTAGATGCAGCTCAACCAAGAGAACAAGCTGGATTTCGAAGTGGATTCAGTACAGTGGACCATATTCAAGTATTAAGAGAATTAATTGAAAGAACACATGAATATGAACTTCCATTGTGTGTGGCATTTATTGACTATGAGAAGGCCTTTGACTCTATTAAAACATCAGCAGTCATCAACTCTTTAAGATCAACAGACATTGAGGATGTGTACATTGACATGGTGAAACGTGTGTATAAAAATGCAAGTGCAAAATTTCGGTTACATAAAGATACCAAAACTATCAAACTTGGCAAAGGGGTGAGGCAGGGAGATACCATTTCTCCAAAACTTTTTACTTCAGCTTTACAGATGATTTTTCAGCAGATAAATTGGAATAACAAGGGAATAAAAATAAATGGTGAATATTTAAATCATTTGCGGTTTGCTGATGACATTGTTATTTTTTCAACGAACCCATCAGAACTCCAAGACATGGTACAGGAGCTCTCAACTAGAAGTAAAGAAGTTGGACTCAAGATGAACCTACAAAAAACTAAAATCATGTTCAATAATTTCGTAGAGGAAACAAAAGTACAAGTTGACAACATTGAGCTAGAAATTGCTGATTCATATATTTACCTTGGCCAGCTGATTTCAATGGATGGCAACATTATGAAAGAACTCAACAGACGTATTAAACTTGGCTGGAGTGCATTTGGAAGAAACAGTTTTATCCTGAAGGGGAAATTGCCTTTGTGTCTAAAAAGAAAGGTCTTCAACCAGTGTGTATTGCCAGTCCTCTCTTATGGATCAGAGACATGGAGTCTAACAGTTGGAGCAATACGAAAGTTACAGACAACGCAAAGGAGCATGGAGAGGTGCATGCTTGGAATAACTAGGAGAGATCGAAAAAGAAACACTTGGGTGAGAGAGCAAACTAGAGTAGAGGACATCATTGTTAAAGTAAAAGGGCTGAAATGGCGATGGGCTGGGCATATTGCAAGAAGAACTGATCAACGATGGACAACAGAAATTCTGAACTGGATTCCAAGAGACCACCGAAGACCTAGAAAACGTCCTCAAACTAGATGGGTGGATGAAATAAGAAAACAGGTTGGGGTGACGTGGAAGCGAATTGCTCAGGATAGACTTGTGTGGAAAGCATTTGGAGAGACCTTCATCCAGCAGTGGATAGATAATGGTTGAATATGATGATGATGATATATATATATATATATAATATAACCACAAGACAAAATAACATTATTCCCATAATGCTTTAGTAGGAACTTCAGAATTTAGACGTTGTGGCCGTGTTTCCGCTACTCCGAGGTCGTTATAACAGAGTTAAATGGTATAGTCGTTTCTAACATGGATTGGATCAGGCGGAAGGTACGTAATACAGTCAAATCTCTTTAAAACGAACACGCTTAAGATAAATTACTGAATTACTTTTAAAACGAACCGTTTTCTGAAGTTCCGTCGTATTGCACAGTATACTATCCTCTCCGAGTTACTCTTAATAGGAACAGATTTTCTGCTCCCTTTGGTATTCATCTTAACGAGGTTTGACTGTATTTCTTGCATTACTTATGCGTCTTATCGTATGTCCTCCTGTATATAATATATGTAATATATATATACGCGTCTATTTCAGTTACATGTTTCAAAATCCTTCTTGTTTACTTTCGCGTATGTGAATTGCAGTGGCAACTAGTTTTTTACGTATAGGAGTAGAAGAACACTCTGCCATATCGCCATTTTTTAATCACTCGCTGCTTGTCCCTAACGATGACGTCAGAGATATGTCATTTGAACCGAACGGTAATTTATTAACGTCATCTGTTTTCTTTGGGTGTGCCATTCGTGGTCATGCGCCACTTAAGCATCGGTTAATGACTTGGTAATTAATCTCGGTCGAAACTGAGGTCGTGCTCTTGTGGCCCGAGACGCCTACGAAACTCTTAAAACTATCACGTGATACTACTCCAAAACGATCAATCAATTGCACTCCTCTTTAATTGACACTTTCTTTTTGATTGGTTTATCGTGTTGCGCTCCAGATAGCGAATCCTGCGATTGAAATGAGGCGAGCTCCGAATGCGAGTGTCTGATTGGTCCACTGCTGGAATAATAAAAACAAGTTATTGGTTATACGAATGGCATGCCGCATGGGCTACCCTTAACGCAGCTCTGGTTTTGTTTATGGCCGTATCAAATGGCCGAATCAAATTATGGGCAAAATGGTCCTCTTCATCAATAGTTTGCGGATACTGGAATTTGTAATCATCGTGCCAACCAGCGAGTTGAGGTTTTCTTTTTCTTCCTTTTTTTTTTAACATTGAAAAACATTTCTACTGAGCTTGAACACCTAAAATTCGCTACGTTTTTTTTATAATGTTAAGCCAAATTTATAGCCAAATTTGAGGATTTTAAACAAATTAAAATAACGTTTACAGCGTTAATTTATATTTAATTTAATTAAACATTTAATTTTACAGTTGAATTTCCTTGAAACGAACACGCTTAAGACGAATTACTTTTAATAGGAACAATTTTCTGAAGTCCCGTCAAATTGTATAGGAATCCCCATGTTATTTTTTCCTTTAACACGAACATGGTTAAGACGAAATACCGTTTACTACGAACTGATAAACAATGGCCCTTGGAAAATTCCCTTTGCTTAATGCAAACAAAACACACTTTATAAGACCAGAACTTCTCACTGATGATTTCAACAGACTGTAGTTGCTAGACTAAACATGCGGGAATGGCGATTTTTATATACAATTGCATAACAAACATTTTCTGTTGGCGTTTACACCAGGGTTCGAAATTAGTGGGTGCACTGTGCACATGAAATTTTATCCATGCATGTAAATTTTGGATGCACATAGTGCACCTAACTATTCAAAACTATGGCTACTTGCATTTATTTTTCAAGAACGGTGACCTATGGACTAATTTTATATAATTTTCTCAATGTATCTGCATTTGCTTTGAATTTTTTTTTTTTTTTTTTTGTTTATTACAAACGAACATTCAATGATTTTGAAAAGTGTAATTCCTTTAGCTTACGTGCTTAAATATAATTGCTACACTTACATTTTACCTGTTTCTAATGTTGAGGTTTACTTTCTATTCTGTTAGTTACTTGTGCTACTAGTATATACTAATTAGTATAGTACTAGTATAGTGCTAACTAGTATTTAGTGCACCTAAGTCACAAGACGGGTGCATCTGATTTAAAAAGTTAATTTCGACTCCTGGTTTTCACGCGAAAAGTATTTTCTGATATTGCAAGTGCGTTAGAAAGGACATAAAAGGCATCATATCCGATGTGAGTGTTGAATTCGACATAACCCATGCACAAGCTTGTGTATAGCCATTCACCGTGGATAGTGGAAGCGTCGGAAGCAAAATATCGACCATCCATACGCATCCCTAGTACGAACCAGAAATGAGTTCTGGCTCATTTTTCGAGACCCGAGTCCCATAAGACCTGCAATTTGAGCCTGCCCGAAATAGTTTGTGGGAATTTGAGCCCCGAGCCTTCAAATATAACTTCAACCCCTTGACGTACGATTTAAAAAAACACACACACACACTTCACTATTTAATTTCTTTCGAATTTTCGTATACACGTATTTCTACAATTCTCGAAAACGAATCACATAGTTCTGTTCTCCGGAGAATTTCATTATAGAAAATTCAATTTTTAGCTTCAGTTACACCCGTCTAATGCAGTGGTTCCCAACCTGGGAGTTGCGAACAGTTTTTTTGGGTGGTCCCTTCAATTATTTTTATAAGGAATTTCATACCAAATGTTTCCAACGCTTTTATATTTCAACATGGCTACACATATTGCAATATTCTACTAATGGTTGTTAACTTTATATCTACCGTGTTTGGCGCAGTATAGCCCAGATGCTCTTGCGCCATAAAAAAGCCAAACAATAACTTTGTATCTGCCATCAACATAATATATATAATTTTGTATTTAATGTGTTTTCTTTACTCTGTTAAAAATGCTTTTATTATGAAAATGGGGCGACGTCGGACAGGGGATCGTAAATCTTTTAGTTACTATAAAAGGAGGTCGCAGATTATTTGCCGACTCTAAAAGAGGGTCGCGGCTTGAAAAAGGTTGGGAACCACTGGTCTAATGGGCCCGAAAACTATAGGAAATATATAGAGCCCGTCTCATCTCTAGTAGGAACCCTATCAGGCCTCTCTCGCTACCTTCATCCTGGCATATGGGCGCACCTCATTTCATTGCGCTTCGCTGATATTTCGTTTTTTTACCAATAGAAAGTTCGTTACAACCCTGCGTAGAGTTAGTCTATCGGTGGCATTTTCCATCAACATGTGCGTCACCTGACTCTAACGTACATCACATTTTGCTAATTAATATGTAACTAAATTAATAATATTGCTAATGCAAACGCCTACGGTACGGCTTAAATATATTTCTTAAGTGCACTGGGGAACTAAAAAAATCGTGTGACCCGTTTTATTGCGATGGACTAACACCGAACTCGCAGTATCGCTGAAGTGTTCTTGTACCGATAGCCGAGCAAAACTGTGTTAATCAGGGCCGGCGCCAATTGGGGAAGGGGAATCTGGCATTCGTCCTAAGCAGTAGATTTTTAAGAGCGGCAAAACGGGATTGTTATGGTAAGTTTAGTTATTTTGAGGCGGCAAAACATGTGTTCGCCCCGAGCGGCGTAATACCTAGGGCCGGCCCTGGTGTTAATGGCTCACAATATCGGAGTATAATGGTATTCGGTTGCAATTTAATTAACTAGTCTGCGGAACTGTTTGAGAACGTAACCGGAATCTCTTTAATTAATGCGGTTGTAACAGGAATTTCAAAGTAAATTTCCATTTAACTGCGAGCTTTAAATTACTTGAAAATGGGCTTTTCCAATTTGAAAATGTAACAGACCGGAAAATTTTGAATTCCGGCGGGAATTTTAACTAGGGTTTGACTGTCTGGTAAAAAGATGTTTCTTTGGCTTCTCTCCTTTGCCAGACACGAAACAGGACATCATTGCCCAAATGGAGAAACTGAATGATATCCAGTCATTTCTTTAAAAACAGAAAGCGACGATAAGCAAATTGGGTAGCCGAGACGCTGATAGCAAGAAGGGTCCGCCCCGCGCTCAATTCCTGTGTTTGTAAAGCAGCGAACTGGCATGTCATCGGCGGAAGATTGGGATGTATTGATCACATCTCTTTTCTTTCTCTTGGAGACAGTCCAAAATTTTTTCCAGTCCGGCTTTTGTAAATTTCCATGACATTTTCTAGACAGACTTCTGTTGTTGTGGGGATGAAAACCGCCGTGCTGCCCATTTTTCAGTTTATATTTCCGAATGCCCAAAATTTTTATGAAGTTGTTTCCTCTCTGGACTTAGCGTCTTCTGGGCTTCTCTTCCATCGTGGGAGCACTCCTCCCGCGCTTCCCTTTTATTGCATAAAGAAGCGCAAGAGCAAGTTCGGGGTGGAAGAACAATATTTCAAACCGTGATGGATAAAATGCAAAAGCCGTTTCTTGAGGGGTTAGGGAACGTCAACAAATGGAAAACGGCCTCTAGCTTGTTCGTCAAAGAGCAGAAATGGGTTGCTGTTGTTCTGCATCGGTCCCACGCGCATTGCCGTATGTAAAGGGCGTTGATGGGGGAGTATAACCCCATTGCGATAAAAATGTTGTATATACATGTGAATATATAGAATTGTAGTTCTGTAACCGCCCCCCTGTGAATTTTCTGCGTACGTCTATGCCTACGCGTACCCTTTGGGCAGAACTTAGTCGTCCGCCCATAATCTCACCGAATTCATCAATATAAAGTGATTTTGGTGCTCCAGTAATTGAATTATGAGATCAGTGCAGGCTTGTGGCCAGGATGAAGGGGCAACTGGAGCAAGGCAAGGGACACATGGGACAACTTGGGCCGCGCCCTTGCTGGCCCCGGCTTGGCTACAAGTCTGGATCAGTCAGTGTCTCTGATTTCACTGCTCCAAGCTAAGATCCTTACAAGCTTGATTGTATGCAGATCAACCGTGTACCGAATCACGAAACGAGGCATCTATTCTTTGATGATAGCTGGGCGGTATCGTTCAGTGAGCTAATTGGCCCACTGAACGAATTAATGAACGATGAGTAAGCTAATTAGCCCATCTCTAATCTAGATGCATCCGTAGTTTGGTGGTCCCACTTAGTCGGCGGTGCCGTCACCTACGATCTGTTGAACATTCCACCGCCTCGTAAGCTGAATATTCCGTTCACAGACTCGAGGGTCACGCTCCGTTCCGAGCTAACCATGTTGCCCATCTCGGAGGAACGAAGCAGGGCCGGATTATCACATGGACAAACGTCTTGGGCCCGCTTTTTTTAAAGGGCCCTGGCTCGGTGAAGACTCAGCGTTATTTCAAAATCGTTGTTAATCGGACTTCATCATCAGGGCAGTATTTTTTATCGAATTCCCGCGAATTCTAGAATTTTTTCTATGTACGTTGCATTCAAATGTGTTACCTATACCGGCTTTATTTTCAAAGTTTAAAATTTAAATTCTAGAATGGATTTAGCAATCGATCGGATATAGCGAGCATTTTAATTGGTCTCAAGATCCTCGTTATATACGAATCCTACTGTAATTACCCAGGCTTAATGTGTACCACAAGGGGGCCGGAAAAAATGACATTGGGCCCTATGAACCCTTAATCTGGCCCTGGAATGTGGCATAATCTTTACCCATTTCTTCCACTGCATGTTAATTTTGTTACCTATAAATAACACGGGAACTGAGCTTTCGAGAGCTCGTTCGTTAATTTAAATTTGACGGCGCAGCAATGGTCGCGCAGCCATTATCGGCGCAGCATGACCAGTGCCTGATTTATGCGTAGGTACGTGGGGCAGCTATCCCGGGCCCCTGATTCGGTGGGGCCCCTAAATTCTAAATTTAGTTCAAGATACTCGTAAAAAGTACACCACGGAAGTGATGAAATTTTTTTGGTTAATCTATTGATGTCGTTTCTGAATTTTTGTATTTTAATATTTGTTTTGTGTGTGTGTGTGTGTTTTTTGAGGGTGGGAGTGTTCCAGGATTTTAAAAAATCTTTTACTGTCCCTTAAGACCAAGAAAGCTTACCTGTCTAGGCAATGTATTATATTATATTTACTTTGGTCTTATAAATAAAATTCATTCTCTCGTACCTATAATAATAAGACACATAGTAATCAGAAATCTGTCGTGCGTACAGGCGGGGTGTGGGCTCCCTTCATGAATGTCTTCCCCTGGCGCGACATTTGAATTTCCATAACACTTTTAGCATTAGGACCGATTTAAACAATCTGATTGGCTAACGATGCCATCACTTATAGGTTTGCTACGCAATTTTGGCCGCCAATGTAACAGGCACCAAAAGATCAACCACTTCAGAGTTCGTAATCGTCCTTTACGTAAATCAGATTTTAATCGCGGGGGAATTTTAGAACGACAATCGTCAATAATACTCCCAATTTATTTTTAATATTACCATGAGTTGATTTTTTTTCTTTGATTTAAACTTAAAATGTAATAAATGGTTAGAAATCTTTAAAACAAAACAATATTTTTGAAATATTGTGCTGCTAGCTTATATTTTTATAGAAAAATCATCTTTTGCCTCAATTTTTGAGTAGATGGCGGCTGAAATTTTAAAGAAAAGGATAGATCATATCGAGTGCGCCGAGTAGTAACCCCGTATTTAAAATAAAAAAGTTTTTGTATCTCCCTTGATTCCTGGAATTGCCTTCCTTGATTGAAATTGAAAATTAGTATTTTTGAAATACAGTAAAACCTCCCTAAGGCGACCATCGTCGGTTCCGTGAAAAAGAGTTAGCTCAGAGATGTGGTCTCCGAATGGAGCTAAATTTAGCATTGGGTCTATGGAGGAGAAAGGAAATCCATTTCCAGAATTGATGGTTGTTAAGGGAAGTGGTCGCAGAATAGAGGTGATCGTTACGAAAGATTTTTCTGTATATAGTTGAAAATTATTTCCGAGTTGTTTTGTATTTATGGAAAATGCATATTCGGCAATTTTCACGATGACCGCAATCGCCCCCCAAAAAACGCAACTGATTTGCGTTTTTCCTGCAGAAACCAGAGTATTTGCCAACCCTGTTTGCCCTGCATCCAAGTTAAGTCTATATGAATCCATTATTTAATAACTCATTAAATGATTTGAATAGTTAGAAAATACATTACTTTTAAAAACGTTTGCTCAATTACATTTCTTATTTATTTATACAAGTCGAACACTACGCAGATTAAATTAAACAACAATATTAATCAACGTTTATTGGCGTAGTGATACCAGCGCCTGTATATGGCGTGGTTAGATCTAACCACGCCATAACAACGGTGCTGGTATCACTACGCCGAAAAGTTGATAAAACTTGTTGTTTACTTTACATTTCTTATATCCGAGCATCTGCAGGAAGCAGCAGGTTTTGACAACTACACCACGTTCTTTTGCAGTTATTAACGGTTCTTTTGGCTCACATACAATCCTAATTTCGCCAAAAAAAATAACGCCAATTCTTTTTTACGGGAATTATTTCGATCTGGAAACCAGGCCGCACATCACCTGCTCAGCCAATCAGATCGCTTAAATCGGTCCTAATGCTAAAAGTGTTATGGAAATTCAAATCTCGCTCCCCGGGCCTCAGGTTTTCTAAGTCGGGCCCTGAGCATGACAAAGGTCATGCTGCCCCGATCGTGGAGGAAGTTGGGGGTTTGAAACTATTCCTTAAAATTAGAGAGCTCGGTGGCGACCTAAATGTAACGGGTCTGTCATGTAAATAGCTCCGATTTTTTTAAAATCCCAATGTTACCAAATGCTTGCCGTTTGTTCTATGGATTCCTTGTCGGGGGTTTGATTGCCCCGGCGGTGGGTGCTTGCATGCGTCGTGAAAACTACATCTCGAGACAGTAGGGCCTTATAGACATCCTCACACTACAAACTTCCCCCTCTTTCAAAATTTAAAGGGGGAAATTGGTCTGAGGAGGAGGAGGAGGAATTGTGCAAGGGTTTCATTGGGAAGGGTGGCGGAAATTGGGCTGAAGATCATCGTTTGTCCCTCGACCTCGAATCCCACTCCATGAAGGCACGGTTGAACGCCCAGATTTCCATTGATTTATTACGGGTGTGATCAGTGGCGTAGCTCGATATTTTGCCGCCCCCTTCCAATGGGATAACAAATTTTGTGAAGAATGCTTACTCAGAGCTCCCATGAAGATCACACTGCTCACTGTAGTCTGGGGTTTGGTTTCCTAGGGCCTTAAGAAGTTCGGATTCCTCGAAAAAGAGTAGGTCCTGGCGCAGCACGACCACTGTAGTCCTTGAGACGTAAAACCACAAGGCTTTAACAAATAATAATAAAAAAAAGTTCTGAATGGGAAAGAAAAATAAGCAAAGTAGGAAAGTAAAATGAAAATAGTAAAGGTAACGAAAGGAGGGTAGATTAGAAAAAACTTACGAAAACCAAGAAAAGGGAGGGATAGTAAGTAAAAGGAAAATGAAATAGAAAGGAAGAGAAAGAGAATAAGAAATAGCAACACTTACTAATAGTATAAGAATAATTTCGCAACGTTTCGAGAGCTGCTGTTCCTTTCATCAAGCAAAGTTTGGAGTTTGCTTAGTTTTAATGTTTTGGTGTGTTTTTAAGGTTGGGGCCCTGTGGTAAAGTAGTTTGCCTAGCTCCCATTATCTCGGGTTGGGCTCCCAACGTCAGTGCCGTAGGAAAGGGGGGCTTAAGGGGTTCAAGCCCTTCCCATTGGATATCAAAACACATTATTTTCTCTAAGGCTGCATCACAAAATCTTCCTTAAAGGCGCTTGAGCCCCATAAGTTTTGAATTGCTACTCTACTGCCCAACGGTGCCAACAACTAGAACGTTTACCAACTCGCTGCTCACTGTGGTCCGGGGGTTGGTTCCCTAGGCCAGAGGAGGATAGGATTCCTTGGAAAACTGTAGGTTCCGGCGCAGCATTACCCTTGCTGTCTTTGCGCCCTGAAACTCAATACAGACCATAGTTTTAAGAAATTTTTTCTTTTAATAAAGAATACGTTGATAGCTGTAATGAGGCGTCGTCCTCTGTGTAAGTCGGGGCTTCATATAGTCATGTAATCCGGGTTTTTTTTCTCCTAATGCGTATTCCGGGGGTTTAATTCTCACCGAGGTTTGGAGTCCTCGGAAAATTGTAAGACTTCGTGCAGCATGGCCCTAGCTGCCCTTGTGCCGCAAAACACCAGTGATGTGCGATTGGGAGATGTTTTCGTCGATTGTATCGATTATTCGAAGTTCAGATCGAGATGTCCGATGGTAATTGCCAATTCCCAGTGACCATAGCCAGTTCATTGGCTACTCGATTCTAAATTGGAGTCGATTGCGATTCTTTCGATTGCAAGAACATCTCATATTTCTCATCCGTATCATTATAAAACACGAGTAAATGTGTGTCCTTCCGCCACTTTATTATATAATCTGCTATTTTTTTCTTCCAATACGTTGAAACTTGATTGTTCCTGTGAGAAAATTAATCAAATGTGGGAAACTGAGAAAAATATTTTTTTCTTCACAAAGAAGTGGAAACCCAGACTGAAACCGTAATTACTAAATCGTGATTTTTTAATACAATTTAATTTGGAATAGAGTTGTGTGAAACCGCTCCGTTGAAAAAAAAAAAGAACGGCTAACCACCACCGGACTATAGTATAATTTTGCGTCTTGCTTTTAATTTTTACTTTTATGTGAGAATTTTGGGTTTAATTTATTCTACCAAAACTCATTCTGTTAGACCAGTGGTTCCCAACTGGTGGTCCGTAAGACATGTCATTATTTAAAAAAAATAATTAAAAAAAAGTACTTATAAAAATTGTTATTATTAAACATTAAAATTAAATATAAAAATGAAATTGATGGTATATTTGTAGTATTTTACAATCTGACGGAACTTCAGAAAACGGTTCGTATTAAAAGTAATTCGTCTTAAGCGTGTTCATCTTAACGAGGTTTGACTGCATTCTCGTTAGATGGTTTTTTCTCTTTATTATTTCTTTTATTTTCCTCCAAAGAACGATTTTACAGACACATTTCCCCCCCCCAAAAAAAGACCAGGCTCCCTTTTTTATTCAGGTCTTGCAGTCAGCTCGTGAGAATTTTTCAAAGTGGTCCGCGGGTACAATTGAAGTGGAAAAGTGGTCCGCGGGTCCATTTGAAGTGGAAAGGTGGTCCGGGGCTTAAATTGAGTTGGGAACCACTGTGCTAGACGGATAATATGTGCAGTGAAATCGCTGTCTATGAGGGTCCTGCGCATGATGATCTTTATCTGTCTGTAGCGATATTTCCCCTGGATCCCGACGTACAACAAAACGTATTTGACCTTTGACCTTGTTTATGGTGATAAATTGCATATAAGGTTATTTTCTCCCAGCCCGTAGAGCAGTGCTTCCCAACCAGGAGGTCGTGAACTGGTTTCTGGGGGGTCGCTACAATTAATTTTAGTTACACTTATTTGTATAAAGAACTTCATTCCAAATGTTTCCAACACTTTTACATTTAAACGTTGCTACACACATTGCAACAATATTCTACTAATGGTCATTAATTTTATATATGTAATATAGATTAATATAATATGCATAATGAATGTAATATATATAATTAATATAATATAATTTTATATTTAATGTGTTTTCTTTACTCTGGAAGATATTATTACCCTTCACAGGGATAACACAATTGCCAAATAATGGTCAACACAGAAAAGCCTCCGGGGCAAGATTTTTGTGAGTTTTTCGTGGGGGAATTTATTATACAATAATTTTTGCCACCCACGTATAAGTAGCTCAAACTAGAGATTTTTCTATATTTGGAGAAAAAGAGGGTTCGAGTCCAGGATGAGGATGGCGCCCCTCTTTTTTTTTTTTCTTAATTTCATAATCTCTTTAATTTCATAACAATTTGTGTTAAAAATACTTTTATTGTGCAAATAGTGCGGCGACTGACGGGGGGGGGGGTCGCGGATCATTTAGTTGCTATAAAAGGGGTTGCAGATTACTTGGCTACTATAAAAGTGGGTCGCGACTCGAAAAAGGTTGAGAACCACGGCCCTAGAGTACCATTATAAACAGGTTTTATTGAATTTATTTGTAATATTCGCAATTGTTTTGTCCCAAGTGCATTAAATTGTGAAATTCAAGGTTCACCCCCACCCCTTAATCATCATTAAAGGGTTTTTAAAATGAGTTTCCAAACGAGATTCCCCCAAGCCGTAAACCCATCTTTCTCATATACCCTGGCAGTAGTTTTCAGGTTTTAGGGAATACTTGAAAGTGGTTTTCGGCTCTCAGGGAACCCTTGAAATAATTTGCAGATTTTAGGGAACCCTTAAAAATTTGTTTGCGTTTTCCGAGAAACATTACATAAAATTTTATGTACAGCTATTAGCTTAATTAGTAATTATTTTTAATCATGATCATTCGCGGAACCCTAGTTGAGGAACAACATTGGGCTAGAGCATGCACACATCCAGTAGCGTAGCTAATGGGGGGCAAGTGGGGCGGCAATTAGCCTTTAAAAAACAATTTGTTTTGTTACCCCATTGGGGGGCGGCAATTATAGTCACTCGCCCCGGGCGACAAAATATATAGCTACGCCACTGCACATGTCGAACATAGTCAATTTATTAATATATAAAAATGGCAAAATACGAAAAATGCATAAAAAAACACGATTTGTAAGTTATTAAAAAAATGTATATATTGTCTAATTTCATTCACAAATGAAAGATATAGAAATTTTTAGACGTGTGATTGGTTTTATTTTGTACTAAAGTGTGAAATACAGTAGAACTTGCCTAAAGTGACCACCCTTGAGACTGGACTGCAATGGTCGCCATAGTCAGATTGTCACTATACACGACGGACTTTGGTATATGCACAAGTGCATATTTTGTATATGGTCCCTGCCAGTTCCTTCATACGTCACATATATTCCCATATATTGACAATATAGTCTTTGCTATATTCTTGGACCCAAAATTAATTTTATTTATTTATTTATTTATTTATACATACGTGCATACAGCTTAAAATCAGTCGAAAAAACAGATTTCCAAAGTTCTAATCCTTTCGTCGAAATACCGAACGTACGGCGAAACAATTGAATAGGACGTTAAAAGCATTACGATGTATCTAAGCTGAACTCAACTTCACTTAATCACTTAATGAATAGTCCAAATGTGCGAAACAGACATCGTCATTAAGCTGC
Source organism: Dysdera silvatica (assembly GCA_006491805.2). NCBI lineage: Eukaryota > Metazoa > Arthropoda > Arachnida > Araneae > Dysderidae > Dysdera > Dysdera silvatica. Next base: position 69,634,929 of record QLNU02015270.1, read on the forward strand.
TTGGCTTAGTAATAAGCGGTGCTAATTAAGAAGCTTAACTTAAAAGAAAAAGAAGATTTTCTTGAATAGCTTGCTCGAAAGCGGTGTTTCTTCCTAGCGGTGTTGTTTATCTGCTTGTTTCGCACCATTACTTTAACTAGGTCGTTAACTAGTTTTAAAAACGCACCTTATTAGGCCCTAATCCTTTTTTAGACTCACGTGACTTTTACGGGATTGCATGTCGTTCGTGGAATCGAAGTAACTATTGTATCTGCCTACCGCCCCACCCCCTCCCCCCCACTTCGAGCCAGAAACCTACCTTCCTTAATGACAATGCTCTTAAATACTATAGTTATAATAAGAAGAGGAAAAAATAGTCATATGCGTGTGACGTATTGTGTATCGTAACATCATAAGCAGCAGATATATAGTTGCGCCATCTATATTTTCTATATTAATCTTGGTGTATATCTTGTATATGTACAGTAAAACCTAAACGGGCACTTCCATTTAATGGACACTTTTCCAATTACAGTGCTTGTTATTCACGAACCTTCCGGAGAATAGTAAACAGATTTAAGTCCCGAGGTATTAGCTATTCAATAGTTTGACTGTATATCATTGGCATAGGTGTGGAGTTACATGGGCCCGAGCCCCCCCCCCATTAATTCTGAGAACTTTACGTTGATGATCATTAGCCTGTGCATGCAGAAAGTTCGTAAGGAGGGGCTGGGGGATTACAGAACTGAACTCCACATATTCGTATGTATGTATGTGTGTGTGTGTATCTGTCTGTCCAAAATTGCATCGCAATGGGCGAGGGGGTTATGACTTCCGTCAACCCCCCCCCCCTGCATACGCCAGTGCTATATAAATGTTACCGCCAAAATGTGAAAAGCAAGCATTGTAGAGAACGCTTAGATGTTTTTAGACGAAGTTATGGAGTGTCTATTTTATTTTAATATTTCACATACTTTCACTAGGCATGCTATAAAATGCCGAAAGTAAGAAGTCAAAGTATAAAACGCTTAGATTTTCACACATCTCTTAGGCATCCTATAGATTGCCAAAAGGCAAATCGGCAAAGCATAAAATAGAAGTTTATGTACGTGAATATTTTTTGTACTCTTTGCTTCAATAATGAAAATGCCTTTGAAGATAAAATTTCATCTAAATTAAATATAAAAATACAGGGGGAAGAAAAAGCAGATTCCGACAAAAAAAAAAATCCTTCAGCACCTTTGGGGGCTTTGGTAACTATAACTTCCTATCCCAGATATTGACAAGGGACGGGTTGACTCGCGCAATCTGCTGGCGGTTTGCGAGTGTGATTGACGATGGTTTGTTTTTACCGACTTGGAACTTTTGAAGGAATTTTAAACTAATGCTATGCCAAAGCACAATTCACTTTATGTCTCAAGAACTTACTGGGAGTTGCAAACGTTCCTGACCAAGAAATAGCTGCTTCTGCTCAGTCAACGAGTAGCGGCCAAGGTCTCATGAAGTGTAATTGCAAGAACAAGTGCCGAAATCTGAAGTGTTTTTGTACAAAAAAGGCAGCTAAGTGCAATTCAAATGCCATTCCAATCTACCTTGTAGCAACAAGTAGTTCAGTATTGCTGATCCTTTCTATAGAAAAGTACCTCGTAGCTTGCATCTTGTCAGTGGCGTGCTGTGACTTTTTTCTTTAGGCAAGCAATATATTTTTTTGCGGGTATGTCAATAAGAAAGTAAATTTTATTTTTATAATATGTTACAGTTGGTCCTACTTATATAAAAAATATCCCAGTCTTCTGTTTTTTGGCAAATATATAAATAACACTTTTGTGAAAGTTGGAGTTCTTTTTCATATTTGTAATAATTTTTTTTTTCAATAGGGGACAAGGATAACTTTGACAAATGCAATAAAAATTCGTATTGATACTACTAAATGGCAGCATCATCGTCATTATAAGCGATTAGAAAATTGCTTATCGGATGAAAATTATTTTAATCTTACGTGGCTTAAGAAATTAAAACAATTAGTATTTATAAATTTAATTGATGTTTAATTTGACGAACTCACAGATTTCATGCTGAAAATACGATAACGAGAAATGCTTTCGGAGCCGCGCCCATTGAGATCCACAATTAAACATTTATGGCTGGAATGCAGAAATTGCATTGCTTATGATCCAATGTCAGTCTCACCCTCAGAATGTGGCGCCATCCAGTGACAAAAAAATTGTGAAGTAGTTAATTTGACCTCGGACAAAATTTCGGGTACAAAACACAAATTTTGCTGAACTTTTATAATTAAGTTTTCCTTAATTTAAATTGGCAATGGAAATGTGTTTCAAATTGATATTAGGCAAGCAATGCTTACATTGCGTATATGGACCTCACGTCACTGCCCCTTATGTTTCTTACATTTCCACATGCATGTTTTTAATAAAAGCTTTCTTCACACTTTTCCGAAATAATATTTATTAGTCAATATGATGTCTAGGTATTCTTGGGTGAAAGTATGTAAAATATTAAAATAAAATAGACATTTTAAACTTTGCCTAAACGTAAGATGGTGGAAAACGTCTAGGCCAGATTTGGGGAACCTGCGGCCTTTTGACCGATTGACACTTTGCAGAAAAATCTTTTCGTTTTTATTAATGTGGTTCTATTCGTCTTTTTTATTTGTATTATAATCTTAAAATCTACCTAAGTAAAGTATAAAAGAGTAGATGATTTAATGAAATATGTAATCTTCCGTGATTTACTGACACAATGAAAATATATCGGCCTTCATATATTACAGCTAACTTAATGCGGCCTTCTAATATTAACAGCTAATTTAATGCAGCCTTCCAACATTAACAGCCAATTTAGTGCGGCCTTCTAACTGACAGCTAATTTAAGGCGGCCTTTTAACATTAATAGCTGGTTTAATGCGGCCTTCTAACATTAATAGCTGATTTAATGCGGCTTTCTAACATTAACACCTAATTTAATGGGCCTTCTAACATTAACAGCTGATTTAATGCGGCCTTCTAACATTAACAACTGATTTAATGCGGCCTTCTAACATTAACAACTGATTTAATGCGGCCTTCTAACATTAACACCTAATTTAATACGGCCTTCCAATATGAAAAGGTTCCCCAACCCTGGTCTAGGTATTCTATACAATGCCTGCTTTTCGCACTTTGCCGGTAACTTATATAAATAAAATTAGGTGAGACTTGGATTTGGTTATTTAGGAGAATTTTTCACAATATATACACAGTAAAACCCACCTTAACGGGCACTCTGCGATACGGTCATCCCATTTTTACGGACGGATACAAATTCCCCGATAAGGGGAATTTTTCTACAATAATACTTTTTTTTTGCGGATAAAATTTTCCCTTCGGCGAGTGTCCGCTAATAAAAGGTTTTAGTCTGTTATGTTTTGTGCATGGAGCTGATTATATAGCGTATTTTTACTTCATTGTATATTTATTATTAAATTTGCGAATTCGTAATTGCAAAAGTCGGAAGTTTATAAATAGTGCATGAAAATCGGCAGCAGCATTAAGCAATAAGAAAAAATTGATTCTATGAATCATCCACAATTCCCTGTGATTCATATTTCGATCGGCCGCCCCTCCCACCCCACCCTTTTAGGTATAATTGTCGTTAATAAAATTCCCTACTTCGGAAGAAAATCACTCTCTTAAATGTATCATTAAAGGCGCGCTTAATTTTAAATCGATATATTAATTTAACGAGGCTTTGTCTTGTCGATAGCCCATGGGATCGCTTGGGGCAAATCCCGCCCCTCCGACGACGCGACGTTCAGGAATTGAAAAGAAGAAGGAGGTGATGGGAGGTTGGGGGGCAATATCGATTGGTTCTATCGTCAACCTTTTTATTCGTTTTTTTCCAAACGCCTGTTCATAAAATTGAAACGTTTCTGATATATCGATCGATTTCTATCGTTCAGATTCGCATCTCTTTTAATACTCGCTCAATATTTAATTGGCTTAATTTTCTGACCTGTGCGGACCCTCGCGTGGCATGGTCTGTTTAGACCCCCCTCCTCCTACGTAAAACGAACGTGTTGCAACACGATTTTATACAATTCGACAGCTTTTTAAATCACATCGCGAAGCGTGTTTGATCATGCAGCCATGTTTAGTTGCATACTTCGATTTGTTTTGATAATACTTTTTATTTCATTTTTTTTCAGGGCGGGTGGGCAGCGCTTAAACCCTTTCCTCTAGTTAGGACTGGGTTTCACTATGAAACACAGCTCCACAGGGACTACCCTAAAATTTCCAGACACCTTAAGTCCTGACGTGAGTATTTAAGGTACATGGCGATCAGAAACTAACTCCCGATTTTAATTTTCTGTAAGTTTCCTTCTCTTCCCTTCAAATCCGTATTGATGGGGGTTATCCCCCTCATTGCGATGGAATTTGGTATATACGAGGGTTGGAACTTTAATAGTCACAACTATTTGTTTACAGTGGACACAAAATGGATGCATGTTACCAAGTTTTACTGCCCCTAAATGTAGTCACCCGCATAGTGCACAACCCGTTGCTATCGATCTGGAATTTGTACGATATCTTTACCAACGCCTGTTGTGTTGATAGTTCGAATGGACCGGTCTACTGTCTGAAGAATCTCTGGAACAGTTCTGAAGCGAATACCACGAAGTGGTTCCTTCATCTTAGAAATCAAGTCATAGTCACAAGGACTCAAGTCCGGGGAGTATGACTTGATTCCTTAGATGAAGGAACCACTTCATGGCATTCGCTTCAGAACTGTTCCAGAGATTCTTCAGGCAGTAGACCGGTCCATTCGAACTATCAACACTACAGGCATTGCCAAAGTTATCCTACAATTTCCACATCGCTGGCAACGGGTTGTACACAACGCTGGTGACTACATTGAGGGACAGTAAAACTTGGTAACATGTATCTATTTTGTATCAATTGTAAATAAATGGTTGCCACTATTAAAGTTCCAACCCTCGTGTATATATATATATATACAGTTGTAGTTCTGTACCTTTAAATTTTCTCCGTACGCCTATAAGAATAATTAATCATTTTTAAGTTGCAAATCCATCAGTTTATTAGGTCACGTGAGGCAAGTTTCTATCCAACTTAAATCCATCATAAGATGGAGGCGAGGATTACATTCGAAAATCTTCTGGAGCCTTCCTTTCCCCACTACACTCAGTAAATGCCCCACCCCACCCCAAACACGGATTATAGTTCCCAGAATGTAATGTTGCTGGTCTGAAACATTCCATGCACGTCATCTGTGAGGTTGATATGCCATCAACTTCGCATCTCTTTTTAGTTTGATATTACCTTACTTCGAGCGAAAACCCGCTAGACCAAGGACCATATTTTAAGAGACACTCTGAAAATTCTTTCACGTTGCTTCAAGACGTGCTAAGATTTTGTTGGAGAAGACTTCGTCGGCTTTGTTCCTTTGTGCACGACGGATGGCTTAACTCTGGTCTCGTCATTGCAACAGAGCTTTGAATGGGGAATACGGATGTTGTGGCAATCAAGTTAACCGACCGTATTTTTTTCTGGACTTTGTTCTTCTAATGAACGCTTCAGCTACCACATTTATTCCTGTGGCTTTGGTGTACATTGTTTTGGGTTTTGCGTTGATTGTTTGGCGTGAGGTGAGACGTCCGAACGACTCCTTTTATCGAGAATTAAAATGAAACTGCAAGGAGGGATGTTACGCCGTGACCAACCACTATAGGAGTGACCCGAAATAAGATACATTATGTGTACAGTGTGCGAAGTAATTTGTGATGTTCAAGTTTAATTGCATTGCTTTACAGTGACCAGTGGCGTAAAAATGGAAGGGGCTAAGGCCCTATTGTGATTTTTAAATTGTTACCAATGACGGATCCAGAAATCTTTCAATGTGGGGGGAGGGGGAATTTGTTTCCGATTTCTGTTTTTAGCTAAGTGTCCGGTACTTTTCATTTTATTTTCGATGATATAATTCCGGCTCAAGGTGAGGAGTGATTGCCCCATCGCACCCCCTGGATCCGCCAGTGATTGTTACGCCCCCAACGGTGACACAGTTGTAAGCGGACCATAGAAGCGTGCCGTTAAACCAGATTCAATTTCACTTGTATTGTAGAGCGCGTGTCTTTTTTTCTACCCACCGTAATTCGGGGTTTGGTTCCCTAGACAGCCTTGGTTCGGATTCTTCGGAAAAGACGATGTAGGCACTGCATGATCTAAGATGACCTTGGGCTCCAGGTCATAAACAAACATCACTGATCTAGTAACTGATCGCGTAACTTCGTTTGCTAATAGTAGCTTTGTTGCCACATTTCCCGCAGCTAGGTAAGTGATTCCCAGAAGAAACGGCACGTAGGGAAAAATATTTTCCCTTTATCCTCTAATAAGCCGGTAGTGGGGAACCTTTTCTTGTTGGAAGGCCGCATTCAAGAAATTTCAATGAGATACAGGGGCGTAGCAATTCAAAAAATATGGGGGTGGGCTCAAGTAGTTTTTTAAGAGATCATGTGCTTTGGCGTTAAACGGAACAGTGTATTTTGCTACCCAGTGGGGGGCCTCGAGTCCCCTTTCTTACGCCATTGATTAGACATACAGCAAAACCCCGATTATTCGAACTCCGTTTAACCGAAATGGTTGATTGTTTGGCTTTTTTTATGGCGCAAGAGCATCTGGGCTATACTGCGCCAAACACGGTAAAATCAAAGACTGTAGTACCGAAATGGACAATTGTACTTACTATTGTAGTAGATACTCATACAATCCTTTCGGCAAAAATGTTCGTATTCGCTTTCTAATATACTCCAGCAGCCTTCTGGTTTACTACTTGTAGCTGTCTGTCTGAGACGATTATTTCGTTGATACTTCTTCTATATTTTGTATTTTAAATACGTTCATTTCAGATAATAATAAAAATAAATAAATGAAAAAATAAGACGAACGAAATCATTAAGGAAAATAAAAGGTTTTAGTTTGCAAAATTTGAAGTTCATCCGAAAGATCGCACTTAAGGGCTCCAAAGGTCGCATGTTCCCCACCCGTATAATAGGCGTAGAGTGGTGACTGTTTTTTCTCCCTGTTTCTAGCACCAAAGCATGGAGTGCATTGTTGGAAGTGGAAAGGGTAGATAAATACTCTCTCTGCCTGTATACATGCATGCAGTGGAACCTGGTAAAATGACCACCTTGGTAAATTGGCTACCTTGGTAAATTGGCTACTTGAATAAAGTGACCACTTTTTATGAGGGAGAACTGGTATGGATTTAGTCGCCCTTATATCAAAATCTGTCATGTACAGTGAGTGACCTCTGCAGTCTAGTCCCAATGCTGGTCACTTTAGACAGGTTCAAATGTTTATATATATCATTGTATTTGGAAAAGTTTGTCCCTACAATATTAATACCTAATTTTGTTGTGGGGCGTCGATTTCTCTTTTTATTTTCGTGCGCAGTGGGCGTCGTCACTAAAATTGTAAAATAAGAAAATACTTTTGGGGCGTAATTCTGTAGCCAACTGCAAAGTTTCGAAGACTCGAAACCTACTCCTATTGTATCGAAACCCACTCGGAACGCTCGCCCGACAATTTATTGTAATCGACCAAGGCCATGCATGTGCGTCTGTACCATTCGAACCTTAGCAGCTTCATTTACACGAAACTGGGCATTGGCAGGTGACGCTATTCAGAAGCAGGTGACTCTGTTGCTGATGACGCAATCTAAAGTAGGTTGCCCAACGCTTGACCTTTGCTGACCTTGGGCCATGGCATCGTAAACAATTCAGTGGATTGGAGTGAGCGCGCCATCAGTGGTGTAGTTCTAAAACAAAAAGTAGTTTAGCGCTCTTCTAAATCAGGGGCGGACCGACGGAGGAGGGAATCGAGGAACCCCTCTAACTGGTCAATAGCCCATTAATCTGATAGAGGTGGATATTATTATATATGGGTTGTTCAGCTGACATTGCAAGACCCCCCACAAAATGCCTTTCTGGATCCGACACTGCTTATATAGCTTCGACGTATGTAAGCGTAAAATAATAATAATGTAATACAAACGCATTTGCTCACGCCGAACTAAACCAGGAATGACCTCTGAAGTGAGATAATAAAATAAAGAAAACAATTGAAAAAATAGCCAAAAGTCCTCCTTTTCGCCCTTGTCGCCTTCATTGTGTCAAACAGCATTGTGGTTTTTTATATTTTCGGAGCACAGTTTATGATGCATGTTCCAAGCTGTAATTTCGTTTAAATTCCCACGATTCCTTTATTCAAAAAATTATTCGATTGATTTATTCAAAATTTTAGGGTCATTACTTAAAAAAAAAAAAATTTGTAGAGCCACATATTTTTACAACTTGAACAGAATTTTGTTTGTAAAATATATGATTTCCTAAAATTTTAGGCCTCGACTACACCCCTGTGCCCCATAACATCTCAAACAAGTCAGTGGATTCGAGTGAGCGCGAGTCAAGTCTCCTCTAAGGCGAAGTTCAATTCAATTTTATTGTGGTAAGGCGTTTGACCACTATGTGAAAGATCAATGCTTGGTTTTAGGTAGGGCGGATTTAGAGATTACAATCGGGGTGGGAGCTGGATCCCAATATTTGCCTTTTTTTAAAATAAACCTTCCATGGGCGCCCTTGGAATTATATGCAGGGGGATGCAACCAGGAAAAATTCCAATTGAATAATGTTGTTGGACTGTAGTTTTGTGTGGATATAGTCCTTTTTTCACGAACCAAGGTGTTGCAAGTGCACCCCCCCTCCCCCCAGGGCGCACACGAAACCTCCGTAGGTCCGGAGTTTGATTCGCTGGACGGAAGTGGTTCAGATTCGTTGAAAAACTAGGTTTTAGTGCACCATGGACGCAGCTGCCCTTGCAAAGCAAGTGGTTGGGCTGTGCGGTGGTTGCGATTCCAAAGTAGAACGCTTACTGACGAACTCACTATAGTCCTCACTATATCATTATCATATCGTATAGTCATCACTATGTCACTATAGTTCTCACTATAGTCCGGGATCCGGTTCCCTAGGCCTTAAGAGGTTCGGACCCTTCGGAAAACTGAAGATCCAGGCACAGCATGACCATCGCTGTCCGTGTGTAAAGATAAAGTAAAGACGTAACCGAAACAATATGGCTAGTTTCGTCATGGTGTAATAAGCTTTGGGAGCCATTAATGCGACGGGCGAAGGGGACCGTCGCCTCTGCTCCAGAACCGTAGCCAGTCTGGGGTTAGAAAGGGCTGAAACCACCCCTGGAAAATAAAAGCAGTGAAAAATTTTCCAGGCATCCCCGAATTCGTGGTGTCAGTGACCTGCCCACCCGAACACTCGGTAGGTACGCCCCTGTCAGCCTTAACAGCTTTCCCTGTAATTAGTTGCGTTTCACTCTTAACGTAATATAGATAGCGCTATCTTGCAATTTCCCATTTACTTGGCAAGTTCGAGGATGCATTGTTGCGCGTAATTTTCCCGCAACTTCCCCCCCACCCCTGCCTAATTTTCCCGCATTTTTTCCCGCGTAAATAACGACGCTAAGCTCCTTTGTTTGGCTACCGTTCAACGGTAATACCTTGGGGACTCGTGGGTGTGTGCGGTATTTATCCATTGTGGCTACCTACCTTGCAGACTGTTACATTTTGCCCACGGCGCAAACTGTAGCAAGGCGGAAAAAAGCCAAGAATTTCTACTAATGAAACGTTTTATCCCCATGTTCCCGCTTCGTTTCACTCTTTGTCTCGAGTTTTAATTTCCACTGCTGTCCTGTCTTCAGCATTGATTGTTGTCCCTTGTGGTATAATTAGAATGCAAGAAGCCACTCTCAGCAACTCTTGAAAGGAGCTGCACCGTTACAAAAAGGCTTTTAGAGGAGTGTCCGGTCTTTAAACTCGGTATACCAAGTACTCCGCTGCCTGCTTTACTTTTAAAGTACTTTAAAAAGAAGTGTTGTGAAGGCGGAAATGAAAAATGGCATCGTTTACCACGATTTAATTGTTGGAGGAGTGGATGCATGCGGAGATGGATTTAAGAGTAGGCAAGCATACAAAGCACAAGCCCAGGGGCGGCGGGGTATCTGTTGGGCATCGCCATAGCAGGTTAAAAGTAAAATTTCCCACTCAACAACGTTGAAAGATATATTCTGTAGTATAAATATACAAATGCAGAATAAATACCATTTAACATTTATGTTTACATAAATTGTACTCGAATATAAGATAATGCAAATTTGCAAAATATGAGGTCTCAAACGCACATGGTGTGTGTACGTTAATCTCGTCTGCAGATCTCCATGGGCGACAGCTGAGTTCCCAGAACTAGTTATTACATAAAATTATTAGTGTGTGTGTGTATATATATATATATGGCCTGCAAAAGGGTTGCTGGTATCTAACTGGAAGGAGACCCACACGCTGAACGTATGTGACGATGTGTGGAACCGGCCAGGCCAGTAACCTAGTGTCCTACCCCGCCTTCAAGTGGTGCAGGCTGAGCTTTCTATTTATGTGGCAAATTAATATTTGCTACACGGATAGAAAGGCGGAAGGGGAGGGCTAATTCACCAACCCGTCTAGCCAGCGTGGTGAAATTATGGCTAATTCCTCCATTATGTTGACACACCAGAAACCATGGCCCCTAGTCTCCAGGTGCTGGAGTGCTCCTGATCAAGGCAGCGGTCAGTGTGGCATGAAAGCAGGGGGTGCTAAGAATCACTGGAATGGCCCAGGCTGCCGTTTGTTATTGACCTTGGCTACGTTTAATGGACGATCCCTTGCTTCTGAAGCAAAACTTCAGGAATTGGAAGAAGAACTTGACAAGATCAAATGGGACATTGTAGGACTCAGTGAAGTTAGAAGAAAAGGTGAAGAGTTGGTGGAACTTAAAAGTGGACATTTGTTTTATTATAGAGGAACGGAAACTGGAAGAACAAGTGGTGTTGGCTTCTTAATCAACAAAAGAATTAAAGACTACCTTCTTGAAGTCGAAAGCACGTCAGATCGAGCAGCGAGGCTCGTTGTTCAACTAACCCAGCGATACCAACTTCAGATAGTACAGGCATATGCACCAACATCAAGCCATACCGACGAGGAGGTTGAGGAATTCTATGAAGAAATCAAACAGCTACATACCAAGGGGAAACAACACATCAAGCTCATCATGGGAGATTTTAATGCAAGAATTGGACAACAGGAACAAGGAGAGACATCGGTTGGTAAATACGGATACGGGGAAAGGAATGAACGTGGCGATCAACTCATAGAATTTGCCGAAGCTGAAAATCTTAGCATCATGAATTCATTTTTTAAGAAGAAACTACAAAGAAAATGGACATGGAAACACCCCAATGGAGGAACCAGCGAAATTGACTATATACTGGCAAACAAGAAATCAATTATTGAAGATTGCAGCGTACTGAACAGATTTAATACTGGAAGTGATCATCGAATGGTGAGATGTAAAATGCACTTAAATACTAAACTAGAAAGGCAGAAGCTCATTAGGAAACAAGTATGTAAGAGGGTGGATTTAAAGAAATTAAAAGAAAATACCGAGGCATTCAAGTTGGAATTAAAAAATCGCTTTTCTGCACTGGAAGGACTTATTGAAGAAGTTGACATCTCAGAAGCAAATGAAAACATTGTTAAGACAATAATTGAAACTGCTGGGGAAATTGGTGGTGTAATATGTAAAAAGCAGAATAGCAAATTATCTGAGAAGACGAAACAACTCATGAAAAGGCGAAGACTTATGAAGGTGGACAATCAAAATACCAGTCGCAAGATCGAGTATGTAGAACTTTGCAAAACTTTGCGCAAAAACATGAAAGAAGATATAAGAAAATTCAATTGTGAGTTAGTAAGGAAGGCCATTGAAAGCAACAAGAGCCTTAGGGTTGTTAAAGGGAGTTTGTCTATTGGGAAGAAACACATCATTGCATTAAAAGGAGAGGATGGCACTGTAACAAGAAATAGGGAAGAAATACTTAGAAGAGTTGAAGAATTCTACAGAAAGCTGTATGAGGGAAACAGTGGATTAAACGAAGACTCTGAGATAGTCGAAGGAACAGCTCCTAAAATCTTAAAAGAAGAAGTAGCATTTGCAATAAAAAGTATGAAGAAAGGAAGATCCCCTGGCGATGATGGCATTACATTAGATATCTTAAAAGAAGCTGGAGAACATGTAGAAGACATACTCGCAAAATTCTTTACCAAATGCCTCAACAGTGGTAACATACCAAACCAATGGGATTCTGCAACAGTAATTCTTTTGCATAAAAAAGGTGATAAAGAGGATTTAAAAAATTACCGACCAATTAGCTTGTTACCTGCTATTTATAAAATCTTCACAAAAGTGCTAACACATCGCCTGCAGAAAAAATTAGATGCAGCTCAACCAAGAGAACAAGCTGGATTTCGAAGTGGATTCAGTACAGTGGACCATATTCAAGTATTAAGAGAATTAATTGAAAGAACACATGAATATGAACTTCCATTGTGTGTTGCATTTATTGACTATGAGAAGGCCTTTGACTCTATTAAAACATCAGCAGTCATCAACTCTTTAAGATCAACAGACATCGAGGATGTGTACATTGACATGGTGAAACGTGTGTATAAAAATGCAAGTGCAAAATTTCGGTTACATAAAGATACCGAAGCTATCAAAATTGGTAAAGGTGTGAGGCAGGGAGATACCATTTCTCCAAAACTTTTTACTTCAGCTTTACAGATGATTTTTCAGCTGATAAATTGGAATAACAAGGGAATAAAAATAAATGGTGAATATTTAAATCATCTGCGGTTTGCTGATGACATTGTTATTTTTTCAACGGACCCATTAGAACTCCAAGACATGGTACAAGAGCTCTCAACTAGAAGTGAAGAAGTTGGACTCAAGATGAACCTACAAAAAACTAAGATCATGTTCAATAATTTTGTAGAGGAAACAAAAATACAAGTTGACAACATTGAGCTAGAAATTGCTGATTCATATATTTACCTTGGCCAGCTGATTTCAATGGATGGCAACATTATGAAAGAACTCAACAGACGTATTAAACTTGGCTGGAGTGCATTTGGAAGAAACAGTTTTATCCTGAAGGGGAAATTGCCTTTGTGTCTAAAAAGAAAGGTCTTCAACCAGTGTGTATTGCCAGTCCTCTCTTATGGATCAGAGACATGGAGTCTAACAGTTGGAGCAATACGAAAGTTACAGACAACGCAAAGGAGCATGGAGAGGTGCATGCTTGGAATAACTAGGAGAGATCGAAAAAGGAACACTTGGGTGAGAGAGCAAACTAGAGTAGAGGACATCATTGTTAAAGTAAAAGGGCTGAAATGGCGATGGGCTGGGCATATTGCAAGAAGAACTGATCAACGATGGACAACAGAAATTCTGAACTGGATTCCAAGAGACCACCGAAGACCTAGAAAACGTCCTCAAACTAGATGGGTGGATGAAATAAGAAAACAGGTTGGGGTGACGTGGAAGCGAATTGCTCAGGATAGACTTGTGTGGAAAGCATTTGGAGAGACCTTCATCCAGCAGTGGATAGATAATGGTTGAATATGATGATATATATATATTGAAATATAGGTATAATGGCCAGCTTATGTAATTAGTAATGACGATACAGTTTTAGATTTGAGCATGGTGTAAGAGACTAGTGCAGTATGGGATAGGTGGGTTCCTTTTTTTTTTAAATCCAGTTATGCCTCCCCTGAACTCCGCTGCATCGCAGGTGGAAGGGGGCAGTAGTCGATGGCGTTTCGCGACTCATCATCACACCGTTAATTTAATTTATTATTTGTTAATATGTTTTATTAATTAATGTGCGTTACAGTTTAGGACTAGTTACTTATGCGGAATTCCAAAGACCGGACGGAAGAGCTTTCTAAAGATCGAAGGAAACTAATATGAACTTTTCAAACAAACAAAATTTATCTATTTCAGAAAGGTAGATTAATATGTACTTGAATGTTTTTTTATATAAACTTAGTATAATATTTATATAATATTCGATGAATAGACGTAGTGTAATGTGTTTATTTTAATACTGAGGTTTTGAATAAATTTTTCTCTGACAAATGCTTAAATTATAATGATTAGTTATATAGAGTGTTGGGTTGTAGCTGAAGATGTTTGCTAAGTTTTATTTTATTCTTTGAAGGGTCTCCCTCCCCCCACTATGAACGCCGGCTTACTGATTGAAATTACCCCCCCCCTTTTAATGAACCTGAAATCCGGAACATCGTGGGTCCTTAAATTTCCGTATAATCGATTCTAAATTCTAGATTATTGATATTCACGGCTGATTCTGGCGGGTATACGGTGCTTGCATGCACACATCCTTTCTGTGAACAAAAGAAACGACAATAGCTTTATATCACGCAGGCGTCTAAGCGGTCACCCTTCCCGATCCCCCTCCCCCACCTGCCCAATCTACTATTACGCGCAAATGAAAAATAACCCTTTCCCACAACTCACCTTGTCGGTTGGTTGCGCTGTCTGAGCATCCTGCCTGGAATTACAATGTCGCCTCCGGCAGCTACCCTGCCCAATCTACTACTACAGTACTACTACCACCACGCAGGGGTCTAGGTAACTTGAACGGATCCTATTGACATACATATTCAAATAAGCTTTCTTGTTAGTTAATCCTTGCCATGGTTATAGCCAGAGACCAGAGCCTACTAAGTGGGTAGGCAGCAAGGGCTGCAGCTCGGAGGCTCGGTTGAAATCTAGGGGCCCGTGCGTGCAAGGACCTATGCTGTGGTGGACTTGGCCCTAAAAAAAAAAAAAATCTATGCCACTGCCCAAGGAAGGGGCCATGGGGCCCCTGTGATGGCTCTCGGCGCCCGTTCTAGAAACCATACCTAAGTGAGGAAGGAGCAAGGTCGATTCGCTAATTTATTCTATTTTTTTTTTAAATAATCCGTAAATTTTTCTTCGAGAATACAGTTCCCTTAGCACCTTCCCCGCCCCCCACACAAGCTACGGGCATGGTTCTTGCGATATTAACTTAGCTTCAATAACAAGTGAATAATGGGCGAAAAATTCAGACCACTTGAAATTCGAACGTTGGCATGGAACTTGATTCTATCTACTTATTTGGACAGTGTCCCCCCCCCCCCCAAAAAATCCGCCACCAATTCAAGGGTAATCAGCACCCTCTCTCTGGTGGTTATGCCCATTTCCTTTGGGCCCGAACTGATGGGCGCTTTACTAGCGCTATAGAGGATCCTTCTTTCGTGGCAGTCACTATTCCGCCCTGCGGTGGCGCAGTGTGGTAACGCGTTCGCCTAGTACGCCGTTAATCCGGGTTCGACTCCCAACAGTGTACAAAGAACGCTTACTCAGAGATCTCATAAAAAGATCGCACTGCTCACTGTAGTCCGGGGTTTGGTTCCCTAGGCCATAAGAGGTTCGGATTCCTCGGAAAACATTAGGTCTCAGCGCAGCATGACCATTGTAGTTCCTAAGCCGTAAAACCCACAAACAAACAACAATCTAGTTACTCCAGTACACTTGCCAACCACCTGGTTTAGCCTGTTACGGGCGAAATGGCCTTTCGCTGCTTTTGAGGTAGCAGTGACGCAATAAGGTGGGACTGTTAATGATCGTTGACTTTTTCCCACCTAAAATTTTGTGGCAACATTTGGTTAGTGCCCATTTCGGTACCTACCTTCCGTTGTCCCTCAAACCTCCGTCCATCTATTCTGCCAGACTTGGATACCCAACGCCGTTACGGTACGGGTCTCTGCTGCATGTGGACGCGCCTTAGACTCACTAAGTTGAGTTTGATCTCCACTAAGCTTCTGCTCCGTGCAGAGGTATTCATTATTTCTACACCTAATGCTTTTGATATTGGTATTGTTAAAAATATTTTCGGAATAATATCTATATCAGGAAAAGTTCTGCTCCTTTTCACGTGATGCATTTGATATTGGCATTGTTAAAAATATTTTCGAAATAATATCTACATTAGGAAAAGTTCCATTCACCTTTATGCACGATGAACTATTATTCAATAGCACTTCTGGCTATTTATTTACTAGTCTCTTACACTCTCATTATTTCTCTTTTTTAACAACATATATTAATTAATATTAGATGTTAAATTACTCGTAAAGAAAAGAATGATTTTCCGTAAATAAATTTCTCGTAATGATTTTTTCGTAAAGAAAACAATGATGAAGAAAAGAATCAAAATCATTCTTTTCTTTACGAGTAATTTAACATCTATTGTTGCCACATCATCGGCTAATATGAAAAAAAACCCGTTGATTTAATAATATATTAATATTCTTTGCAAATGTTCTTGCAAACTTCCTTTATCATTTATAACTTTTTAATATCACTTGAGATATTATATCGGGCTTCCAAACATAAATTTTTTACCATCATTCATCTATATAATTATTATTTTTCATAAATTCTTCAAAAATAGAATAAACAGTACTTACAATTCGATTGGACTCCTTACTGATACATATATCTCCAAGCGATAAATACTTCAATAATAATGGTGCACCAATAATCCCATTGATTATGCACCCCATAATACGCAAACACTTTCTTTCCTTTTTTATATATAACAAAGATTATTTCCTTAAAATGATGATATTAATAATAGTTCGACGGGAGTTTTAGAAAAATTAATACAGTCGGAGCAGGACATAAACATCCTCTCCTCCTCGAAGATTTATCCAGAAGATCCGATTTTCGCGCGGAAATATTGTTTAAACAACGATCCAATGACGTCCAATAACCTTTTAACATTCTCGTGCTCAAGGGTGTGCGTGTGTGTACGTACGCGCGAACACAGAGGATGAGTATTAAGGCGCGTGCATGGAGGTCAAATCGGTCTTTCTTCTCTTCAGCCTTTTATTAGAACAATGGCGTTATTGAGGGTTTCCGCCGTTACTAGTATAATTTCATTTCATTTTAATTTCGTTTATTTAATTATACATGGTAAAACTACCTTTATGACTACAGACCAGATTATATATGCACTAAAAAACCATCAAAATGTGCATGATAATATGCGCTAAAAATCTCAAAAATCCACTAAAATCTTAAAATATGCACCAAAGAACCTCAAACTATCCGTGTGTATATATATACACTTAAAATGAATGAACATGCATCTAAAATGAATGGTTGAAAATCTTATGTCCCATATTTTAAAACAAATAGATTTATTAACAGCCAAGTAGAAAAATTCGATATACATTAAATCATATGTTTTATATATCACAAATTCTATGACTGTATATCGCAATGTGTCTCTCGTTGTTCTAAACAGTTAAGCTTTATCTTCTATCATGTAATAGCATTTTTATGGCCAAAAGTGGATCTTTCCAGGTTTGTTTGTTTATGGTTTTATGGCTCAAGGACTACAATGGTCATGCTGCGCCGGGACCTACTGTTTTCCGAGGAATCTGAGCCTCTTAAGGCCTAGGGAACCAAACCCAGGTTTACAGTGAGCCACGCGATCTTTAGGAGATCTCTGAGTAAGCGTTCTTTGCACCGTTGGGAGTCGAACCCGAGTTAACGGCACATCAGGCGAACGGTTTAACACACTGCGCCTCCGCAGGGCGGCACTTTCCAGAGCTACAAAACGTATTGAACAGCACTTATAAATTTTTGCGAGTTATCTATTACGGATAGTTTATCGATTTTAGACCCATGTCTATTGCTGGGGGAAAATGAGGTGAAATTTTAAAATACGTGTTTGTTTTTAATCTAACCTTCAATCAATTTCCAGACAAGCACAGTAAAACTCACCTTCGGTTTTATTAATAAGGATGGTGGCTGTAATTCAGTTACGGCATTGTTATATTACGTTACATACACATTACGTTACATATACGTTACATATTACGTGTATATTACATTTTGTGCCCTAGGACATAATTAAACGTGTACGTTTACAAATTGGCCCTGCGGTGGCGCAGTGTGGTAACGCGTTCTCCTATTGCGCGGCTAATCCGGGTTCGACTCCCAGCAGTGCAAAAAGAACGCTTACTCAGAGATCTCATAAAAGATCGCACTGCTCACTGTAGTCCGGGGTTTGGTTCCCCAGGCCTTAAGAGGTTCGGATTCCTCGGAAAACAGTAGGTCCCGGCGCAGCATGACCACTGTAGTCTTTGAGCCGTAAAACCAAAAAACAAACATATAAACGTTTACAAATTCTATTGTCTTTCCGCTCAAGTAAGAAATGAGAGGAAAGTTTAAGTGTTGTGGTGAAATTTTTCGGATGAGGGAATAATAAAATTCTTAAAATTACTAAAACCCTTAAAATATGCATTTATTCTGGAAATTTATCATTTTTACGCATTTATATGCTCAAATATGCAGTTGCATAGGCTCAGGGCTGGGCTTGCGGTGTTAGCGGCCCTGGGCAAAGCAGATTTTAGCGGCCTGAAAAGAAAAACACTTTGACAAAACAAAACTGATTTTCTGGTACTTGCAATACATTTTCGGCGGCCCTAAATTCTAGCGGCTTTGGGCGGCCGCCCAGCTCGCACCCACTAAGCACTGCTCTACATATGCAGTTGCACATAATCCGAGCTCTGGTTATGACAGTAGCATTTAATCTTCCTGCACTCATTGTTGAACTAATATGATTTTTAATTAACTTTAATTTAATAAAAGAACGTTCTGTACTTATATACGTAAAATACGTGAATAATATTAAGTATTGCATCTTTCGCTTTTCTTTGTTATTGTGAGTTAATTAGGAAATCTCTCGAGCTCAGGGCCCATGAGATTCGGGGCCCCTGGCGGCCGCTTAAACCGCCACTGGAACGGCCCGTATGTTCTAGTATATGCGCCTTATTTACTTCCGCGAGGGGAAGAATGTCCAACGCTTGGCGCTTAATAGTAAAGCACTTGACCAGCTCAAGAGGTTAGGGGCCGGGTCCCACCAGGGTTCGAGAAATCATTTCTTTCTTAGCCAGTAATTCGTCATCTAAGATAGAATTACGTTATTTTTTTTCCCATGCATAGTTACTTGGGCGATATTGCCTCGGTCACGAGGTCAGACGCTCCTTACTGCTTTCAAAAATTTCTTTGTTGTGACCGTCATGTGGATATGTCCATTCACAAAAGCTTGTTTGTGGGCTTCGAAAGAGGTCGTGCTTGGCTTACCATGACCCGTCTGTCATTCTACCATAGAACATAAATGTAACCTATAAATTACAATTTATGTGTTAACTATACTCAGTGGCGTAGCTAGATATTTTGCTGCCCTGGGCGAGTGACTGTTATTGTTTTTTTTAAGGCTAATTTCCGCCCCCGAATTGTGGTGCCGCCCGTGACAACCGCCGCCTGCCACCCCTCTCCAGCTACGCTACCGACAACACATTTGACTTCTATGGGCCTTCAGCGTTCCTATCAAATAAACGTGAAGATGCACCGTACGCAAACAGATCTTAAAATAATGAACGGCTTTTCGGTGGCGACACGCGTCCATCTAGCGGCGCGTATGCACATTAATTAGTGGGAACGGTGGCCACCGAATGCAGCTCTGTATTCTCAGATAGGTTGGTTCACTCGGGGAGCCAAGGGTGGGTTGGAGTTTGGGGGACGCTTTCACATACTGTGCAGTTAACTCTTTAAGCCTCAGAACGGCCGAAGACGGCCGTGTCTCCCTGGCACACAACGGCCTTAGTCGGCCGGCCAGGTAGTTAGCTCTGTTTCTCCCCCTTCTGGCACATAAGGAGGGAGGGGACCCCTTGTAGCATATACTAGGTATGTATCAAAGGCACGGAATAATAGCGTATACAAAATGCGCACCTTCATAGATTAGGTTACTGATACAAATGCAAATAGCGGTTGGCGGAAAAATTTACAATTTTCGCCAATGGCATAAAATAAATATCGGTCAAAATTTTGTCAACTCAAAAGCCATGTTATGATATTCGGTGTAGGGA
Source organism: Dysdera silvatica (assembly GCA_006491805.2). Classification (NCBI taxonomy): domain Eukaryota; kingdom Metazoa; phylum Arthropoda; class Arachnida; order Araneae; family Dysderidae; genus Dysdera; species Dysdera silvatica. The sequence goes on from QLNU02015270.1 coordinate 69,654,858, forward strand.
GCGTGTCCATATAATTATTTGAAGTCATCATGTATAAGTCTCTAAATTACTAAATAGACTAGCTCCATTTTTCACTGATTATGATACTTATTTATTACGTCATCCACTATTTAATATGTTTCCAGAGACCAAATTAAATACCAACCAAATTAATCATTTCCTTGTATACTTAACAGATAATCTTCAAATTTCATAATTATTTATTAAACATGATTTTTTTAAATATCTGTGATATAGACAGAAAGAAAATAAAATATTTTTTGAGAAAAAAAATATTCAAAAGGAACCTATAATATAAAACCCTCTCATCCCAATCGCCCTTATTCAAGAGGCAGGGGCAGGACTTTTCAAATGGCTGACGTTTTAATTATCGAAACCCAAAGAAATTGTTGTTTGATACCCCCCCTGCAAAAATTACGGATCATCTCTACAGAGAGATAAAGGTGATTCTTCCGGCAGAAGTGGGGAAGGGGCACAAAATCGATATAAAGAGAAATAATGGACACGTTTGGTGCTACATTTCCGAAAAAAATTCGGGGGTGATACATCCACTAGCGGTTTCTGTAAAGGTATTTTTTGTTCTTTTTGGGGACGAGGGCACCAAACTATTACTAGTCGTATAGGTGACATATTAATTTCATTGTGTATACAATTTTAATGAGCCAAGGCTTATTATATCAGAAATTCGCAAACTCTTGGGCATGACTTGCTGGCGGTGTTCGGTAATGTCTAAAGGGGGCAGTATAAGTATATTAAAATTATTATAAATGTTAATTTTTGTTGCAGAATACGCATATGATATTAATTTGCAAATATTAAATAAAAGTGGGAGGGGGGCAAAACTGTAACATATTAAAGTATATAGTATAGAAAACAAATATAATAAATAATATTTATTATACCAATGACTTCCTTACTTCCTGCCGGTTTAAGAATTTTATGGGCCCTAGGCTGAAAGAATAGAATGGGCTCAAAATGTGGCACTTGTAATAGTCAATCAAAAAAACACGAGATCTTTTTTATGTACATTACCTTCAACATTCATGTTTAACAATAATAAAAATCTCTTGGACATTTGTAAATAAACAAGATTAAAATAACGCTTAAATTTTAATAACACAAGGCTCCTTCAAGGTCCCTGTGGGATTCCAAAATGGCGGGGAGTTAGAAATTATTGGGGGGGAAGCACATAGTATATACATTTATGCATTGCAATGTATTCAAAATCTCAATGTAATTCAAATTACTGGAAGGGGTGAGAGCCGGGGCTTACAAGCCCATGTAATTCTTCACCCACTAGCGCACGCAGGAGGTGTTAATGTGGGTTGTAATTCCCAATTCCGATCGAACTTTGTATATTTATATATGGTTATGTGGATTTGTAATTGTGTAACTCTCCGTTGAGTTTATAATGCCCCCCACCCACTTTTTTTAGACTTTATGCCTACGTCTTTGTTTGCGCCTATACCCCTGCTACTTCGCATTTAGCATTAGAGGTTTCACAAAAAAAGAAATTCAGTTCATTTGAGCCCAGTGCCGTAGCTAGATATTTTGCCGCCCGGGGCGAGTGACTGTCATTGTTTTTTAAGGCTAATTGCCGCCCTCTGAATTGTGGCGCCCTGGCCGAACCCTCTTGCCCCTCCCTATTTACACTACTGTTTGAGCGAATTATGCGCCTGGTTAAATATCGTGAGGACAACTTTTTATTGAGCCGTTGCATTCTTCTGGCCTGTGGACCATAAAAATCTTAATTCGGCACTGACACAAACTAAAATAATCAATAAATAATTTACGAAACTGACGTGATTTGCGTGTTTGGTCCGGAAACGGATCGTCATACTTCAGATGAATCGATATCTAGTCAGTTTCGAAGTTAATTAGCGTCAATTCAATGATTCGCCATTGAAATCATCAGTTTCAACGGTTTTCGGTGATGTTCCAAGAAAGCACCCGAAAGGAAAGTGGGATGCAGTACAATAATTGTACATTGACCTTTTCGTTATTGGGCGAGGTGGCTCGATAAAGTTCCGGCTCTTTGTTATGAAAATGCTTTCTTTTTTTTTGCCACTCCTATTTATTCATTCCTAACTCCCGCTGACTTTTTGGAGGTCGGTGTTTCCATTTCTTGTCAAACAAGGTTTCCTAATTTGTGGAACACTTGCTTCTGGGGCAAGTTTGGCGATGGGCTGGGCATCGGGTGCATAAAGTTTATATCAGTGTAAGCATCATTGTAGAATAACATATGCACTGCGGAAACATGGGGGAGCAGGGGCGTCAATTTCAAGGTTTTGTTGGGATGGAAGGTTCGTGATATATCAGCGATGTTCCAAATCGTTCATAGTGAACGATTTGGAACATCTGTAAAACACGTGCTTCAATTGAGAGGAAAGAAGTCACTGGTTAGAGCGGGACATATAGAGGGAGTGGAAAAAATAATTATACATACAAATGTGTGTGTGTTGTACATGCTTCCGAATCGATGCACTCCTCCTCATAAACAAGTGGGCATGAGTTTTATTATGTACAAGGTGTTCTCATATAAATAATGAACAATATAAGAATGAACACGAGACAAAATAGTATTGGACACATACGTTGCGAATATTATGTTAATGTGTATGAAGCTTTCTAATGGAGTGTTGCACAGCCAATGGCGGATACAGGATGCTATTACGTGGGGGGGGGGAAGTTTCAAGGCTCTCGCCGGGGAAATTTTTAGTTTTGGACAGTTAAATAGTTTAGGTAAATGTTGTTATATTAATGGTTGGCCTTTTACTGACCAAAATATTTAATTCATGATTAAAGGTGGTATTTTTTTTTTAATTAAACTATATGGTTTAGGGCAGATTATAGTTGAGTATGACAGAAGGATAACCTAGTAAAGGAGATATATACAATAACCAAAACGATAATTTACAATGTAATTAATAGAACAAGTTTAAATTTAAACTACAAAAACATCGTAATTATTTTACTTTTTTTCATAACAAGCAGCTTTCTAAGAAACTTTAAGTTTATAGTGCAAAATCAAGCCATCTTGGTTTCTTTGAAAATTTGTCAATCACTTTATTTACATCAATATGAATGTCTCTGTGAGTATATATTAAAGGTCACTCTTTTGTCATTCGCGGTTAAAGCCAAGGTGCTTCAACGATGAAAAACTACGTTCTAAACACGTAGTTTGATTGATTGATTGTTTGATTTTTTATGGCGCAAGAGCATCTGGGCTATACTGCGCCAAACATGGTAAAATCAAAGACTGTAGTAAAAGCCAGTACTTTTTAAAAATTTTAAAACGTGCGTATGGTCAGCATGGTCATTTAAAATGTCAGAGAGTGATGAAGAGTTAAAAGTAAGAGTGCGGGCAAGTCTATAATAGGGGCATTGAGTTAAAT
>QLNU02015270.1:69662165-69680583 GCA_006491805.2 Dysdera silvatica
TATTTTCTAATTTGCGTGAATTAAGGTATAATTTGGGCTTACGTTTCGATTTTATACCATTAGCTATGAATTCTTGCCTCTTCATTTGCTGGCAAAGATCTGGGTTCTTCTTTGACGCCCGTATTTAAAATAAAAACTTTTATTGTATTGGAATTTTTTGTAACGAGTGGAAGTATCATCAGAAGATTATTGATCTGTTTTTCAGATAGCTGAAAATGGTATTAAATAGCGCTTAGAAAGTTATTTGTTTTATCGACAATAGATCGGAAAGTTGCTGGATCAACCGTAGATCAAAGTACGAGTGGGGAAGGCGCCATGGGGTACTTGACTTCATTCCAAGAAGTGAAAAAGAGCAAACAGATCTAACACAGCGCTACTAGCATTATATGAACGTTTTTTATGTAGACAACAGGGTTGCTGTACTATTTTTTTTTTTTTCAACAAGCTTTCTCAAACGATCTGCGTTTATTGACAGCCTATTTTTCATGTTGTTCAACTGACGCTTTGTTCACTCTGTTTGCGCCCAAAATCCAGTGTTTGTCTCTGATCTAGAGTTCTACGAATTCTTCGGTGATGGTGACCGCACCTTTGTGTTCTCTGGACTGTATTTCACTCTATAAGCTTGTTTGTGCGCAATTTGTATCATGGTTCGCAAATTACTTTAAGGCGTTCATTCCACTCCAGACTCTTCCTCAGCCTTGGAATGCAAAGTGTTCAAAGAGTTGTCTTAGCAAACAAACCTCCGGACCTTGCAGAAAATGTGGGTATCTAAATTTATGTTCTCATCATTCAAAAATGAGTATCCTGTTCAGGGACGCCAATTCTAAGGGGGCTCCAATTTTTTTTGGGGGGGGAGTGACCCTCTCAGAATTGATGGAAAATTAATAAAGAAATGCAGAACCTTGTTGATGGTGAAAGGCATAACATACGAAATATATTGAGCTTTGTCGTTGTTTTTCCTACCTCTGGTTGACTGTAGATGCTGGTTCTTTTCATTCTGCACCCCCCCCTCTCAATATTCTTTTCAAATTGGCGCCTCTGGTCTTGCTCCCGATTTTAGAGTTTTGCCAATCGCAAGTTTCGATCGGGATATTTTCGAACGCCGGTGACATACAATTTGGCGCCTGTTTACATGTCTTATACTTACTATTTAATATATTGTGTGCATGCTTCTCAACTACTAGCGCCTCTGGCGACTACCCTCTTAAATCCTATGATGACAGTTTGCACGCAAGACTGACTTCCCTATACGGAAGTTCTGCGTTTTAATAAGTAATTATTTTTTTTTAAACTCGTTTTTACTAGCTTTCCTTTTGCAATACCCATGCATTGGAACGAGAAACTTCGGTTTCGGCGTCCGCTTTTGAGACGGTGAATTCGATCGCATTCCATCATTGCATTCCGCCCTCGGAGCAAATAGACGACGATCCCGTCGCGATGTGCATTTCGACGATATCTTCTATCGATGGAAAAACTCGCCGAGTTCGTAGAAGGTCATGGCAGCCGAAGCAAAAGGATTTTCGTTCGAACTTACTGACGTTATGATGAACGAGGACTCCTAAATCAATATGTCACGGCCTAGTCCATTTCTCTTCTCTCTTTTAGATGAAATTGACGGGAGGCTACTTACACTTGCCGATGGTCAAGGCTAAAGTAGACTTACGTTAAAGTAAAAACAAATCTCAATTTAGGGACTTTTCGATACCGCATTCGATACGATATTGAATAGCGATACCAGCACCATTAAGAATATCGATATCACGATACTATCGAATATAAAGTAGCGATATTTAGAGTATCGGATGATAATTCGTTGTTCAAAATTTGTCATGTATAAAATAACAAATATTAACAAACGATACGATTGTCATTGAATATATAGTTGTAAAATCAGATTTAAATATAATTTTTCCCATTTTTGTTTTATTTTATGTATTTTTTTTATTTTACAGTTTGAGGTTTTCAAAATCTTATGTAAGCCATTCTGCATCAGGCAAACGGCCTAGGAAAATTAATTTTTCGATATAGCCTATATCAATGGATAATTCATCACTCGGAAAATTTATAATTATGGAAGTTATATTTACATATGTCGTAGGATCCCTATACAGTCAAACCTCGTTAAGACGAATAGCAAGCGAATTATTATTTTTTTTTTTTTTAAACGTGGAATAATTTAATTATAAAGTCTCGATGACATGTCCACATCGACACAGGCACGCGTCGCTTGTTTCCTTCTTCGTCAGTAAATATCGTCCTTCCTAAAATTTTTGATTTATATCACACCTGTGCGTAGTATCGTCGTTATTCCTTAATTACTCCGGTGTTTGTTTCGATATTGCAATACTATCGAATTACCGATATCGATAACGCCAATATCGAATGAAATGTATCGTAACCTAACTATATCGGTAGTATTGTAACGTAATGCTACCATTTAAATTACAATACAATGTACATTACATTACAATGTAATGCAAACCATTACATTGTAATGTAATGGTTTGGTTCTCTAGACCATTTTTCAACCGTTTTCCAGTTAGGGCCCCCGTTTGAGCTTCATTCACGACCTTGCCCCCCCCCCATTTTTTACTTATATAGAAAAGATCCCTTTTACGTGCATTTTAAACGTTCCATTTCATGTGAATTAAACTTTCGCTTGCTATAGACTTAATGACATTGGGCTACTGATCTAAATTGTTGTCTGCGAATTTAGTATCTGCTATTGGACTAGCTTGTTGTGATCAGCTACTTAAATGTTTGCCTCATTTGTTAGCACAAGAAAGTTGGACGATTCTGATCTATGATAGCAAGCGATTCCACTGGCTGAATAGTGGGGGGGGGACCATGCAAGCAGACTCCACGTAATTGGTGGAACAAAGCTATGAGAAGAGAGCTACTTGGTATCTTGTCACTAGCTGCGTGTGATTGAGCAGTAGCTACTAATGTATTGTAAATCACACAATACAATATTTATATGGCGGATTAGAAGCTACTGAAATGGCCTCGTGTGAGTGGGTATTGTTGGGTATAAAAACTCGGATTAGCCTCGTTGAATTTTGAAACAACAGCCTGTTTTTCGAAGTCGAAATGCTTCAGTGGAGAAATTATGCCTATTGCAAAATTCCACGTGTTTTTCCCTTTTAATCCGTTTTTAGGGAAAATCAGTTCTGGCGTAGACATCGACCAGTGTGTGTGACCTAGGGCTCGCGAATAACTTTTATGCGGCCTGCGTAGAAAATGAATTTTAATAGTATTTTGAATTTTGTCAATTATTTCAAAGACGGGTATGCATTTTCGACATTGAAATATGTAAAAGTAAACCAACTTTGAGTTCAATAACCACGTGTTTAAGGTGTTGTGACGCAAAGACAATAAAGGTTATTCCGATCTGAACGAATTTTGAAGATTTAGACATTCGTTCGTGCAAGCATATGAGAGTGTTAGTTTCTAAATCACGCCATTTTTCTACCACTTGACATGGCGCAGGAGGACCTTCATTGACCTTGCGCCATAAGAAATTGGCGACCTACTCATTTAACCTATGTGACTAATTCGCTAGTGAATTGATTAATCGAAATATTCACTAAGGATAATGTGTATTTTGTTTTCTGTCGTCATGTTAGTTAAGTTGTTTACCTTGTTTTTTTCAGTTGATCAGTGGTGTTGCTCATGATCTGGATTTGATGCTCCAAGATCTATTCCCGGACTCAATTCCGTCTCCACTTAGAGAAGAATATGGAATTACGAACGACCTCACCTTGGCCGACCAAGCCTTTGCTAAGTGAGTAGTACATTATGGCATGTTGTTTACAGGGCCGGAAACAGGTGGTGGCAAATGCCCAGTGGCCCGGCGCAGAACTTCAATAATGTGAAAAACATAATTTGTCATCAAGTAAAATGTTTGGGGGCCCCTGATCTTCTAAACTAGGGGCCCTTAAATCCAGTTCCCGGCCCTGGTTATGTGTGTGTGTGTGTGTATGTATGATTGGTCGAATGTGTTTTATAGAGAAGCTACACGCACCGTTGTACCATTCCCGTAACTCGGGTTTGATATCAGTTGTACCTCAGAGCGCGTACCATTTTTATACCCACTGTAGTCCGGGGTTTTCCTAGGCAACAGAAGTTCGGGTTTCTCTGAAAACTGTAGATCGCAGTGCAACGTGACCTTAGCTCATTTTGCGCCGTAAAACACAAATAAACAAACAAGAAAGATGCTCTGTTCGGAGCGCGATAGCTGGGTGAGATTTTCCACGCGAAAAAATATTAAATTTGGAAGGACCGGATGGTTTTTGCGACGTCCTAGCATGATTATTCGTCATGGAAAAAAAAAAGTCTTAATACTCAGAATGTTAATTTGGCGATTGGTCAATAATTAATGGTTCTCACGGTCCTTAAAGTCTTTGAATTTTTCACCAAATCGGGGCCCTTGAAAAGTACTTAAAAAACTGCCAAAAATATGATTGGTTCTTAAAAAGGTCTGGAATTTTTCCCAAAACCTTTTTTCAAGTTTTGGCAAAAGAAAGAAGGATATTTCTCCTTATTTACAGGAACAAAGCCAGTAGTGCTTCAGACCCGCTCTCTTTTTAGGGGAGCCGTTGGGGGGGACAGGGGGGACCCGCCCCCCAATGTTGGTATTAGGGTTCCATGTCCCCCTCCAATTTCAAACAAAATGCCTTCTACTGGTATATTGACCCCCATATTTTTATGCCGTCGGCGCCGATGTCTCTCCCTCCCCACCGCTGAGTTCGGCTGGTACAAGGAATGCAAAAAGGTTGATTGATTGATTGTTTGGCTTTTATGGCGCAAGAGCATCTGGGCTATACTGCGCCAGGAATGCAAAAGGGTAGCATTTTCTGGCAGTGTGCCAAGTTGAAAAGGAGCAACATAATTAAACACTCTAATTTCAGTATTATGCTTATAATGTCTTGCATTTTTAATTTTTATGTATATTGCGATTGCCAATGTAAGGTCCTTGAAAGTCATTATTTGGTCCTTGAAAAGTCCTTAAAAAGTCATTGAAATTCACTAGGCCTAAAGAATGGGACCATTAAATGGTGTGAGAGGCATTTGAAGCAAAATGGAACAGTGTGTATGTGTTTCGTGTCATGTTTATTGTATTTGTTAATACTTAAATGAATATTGAGAAGTATCAAGGTATACGTTATGCAAAAGTGCGTTACTAAATGCACTAAATACTCATTATTTCTGGAGAGTGGAGTAACTGCAATTCTCCGCCTACGGAATCGTGGCTTGAGGCAATAATTGATTTGTTCTGATTTACTCAAGTGGCCTTCACGCAGACAGGATTTGAATACGATTGAATTTTGCGGAATATTTCAGTCGGGTCTATTTGCGAAGGTTTTTAAGAATATGAAACAAAGACACGCGCAATGGGGAAAGAGCATTTGGCCGACTGTCGAGCGGTTCTGGGTTCGTGAAATCCAGGCTTCGAGAAATTCTTTCCTTTGCAAGTAATTTGTCATCTGAAAAGGGAATGTTATCGAAAAATCCTGGATAAAGTGCTGAAATGACAAATTGATAAAAGTTATTGGGAAAATAAAAAGGCATTTACTGGACGCTGGCGGTACTTACTTTCATTTATAAATCCACTCGACCATTCCGTGTTGCGATCTATCAAAACCGAGACAGATATGGCTGTTTCTGTTATTGATTTGCGTTGGAAATGTTTTCACTGACTTCGAACTTGTAAAATTTGTCACTTTTTTTTTCGTGGTATTTTTCCGTCATGGAGTTTTTATGTCGAAGTTTCTGACCAAATTCGATAAACCTGGAAAATGAAACAACTTTTCCAAAGCTAATGGATTTTTAATTTATATAAATTATTATTATTCTTTTAAATTTTATTTCACAAATTATGTCTTTGTTATTTTTGTTTGTGATGATTGAAGATAATGAATTTCTGGGTTCTATTTATTATTTATAATGGTTCCTCCCATAGCCCTAACAGCAAATACCATCTGTTGTCAGAAGTGTGGTGCTAATACAATGAACGCCCCCAAAAAAAAAGGTTTCGTTTGGTGCAGGATGTCTGCTGTCCATTTATCATAAAAATTCAGCCAATCGAAAAACCGGACGCCAGAAAACTGAATACCCTCGAATCCGGACGAGATCTTTTTTTTTTTTAAAAAAAGAGTAAGCCAATAAAAATTTTCCTGTTTACTTCTTCTTAATTCATGCTTAATTTTTGATTTTGAAAGAACTGTCTGATCCGAGCAGTTCGGAATTTTGCACTTCTAACGTAGTACAGATGTGCCAAGTCGTTCAACTGAATGAATCAATGAATGATATGCGAAATCGTTCACTTAACGAATCAATGACCGATTTGGCCCATCTGTTATAAACAGAAAAGACTCGTTCTGTGAGTCGGTCATTGAACGGTTTGATACACTGCTGTTACGTAGCACGTGGGAGGGGAAAGCCTAGAACGGTAGACCAGACTGAAGATTGCAATATTTACTTTTCACTGATAAGAAAAGTAGATCACAGGTAGGAAGTGGGATCGTTGAGATCATGGCCGGTATAGCCCCCGCCTTGGCATCACCATAGTGACCTCACAATTCTTGCATAGGAAATTGCCACATTCGGACACAATCCGTGCCATTGAAGGTGGTCTCAGAATGGGTCTGGCCATGGCTTTGCTGTGCTGTTGCTTTAATGTGGAAAAACAAAGGTTAGTTTTGATTTATTTTTTTTTGGTTCTATTGCTTAATTTAAGTGGTAGAATAGGAAAGGGAGGTTTAAGCCCCCCACCCCCGCATTGGGTACAAAACGCATTAATTTCTCTAAAGCCTGATCATATAACCTTCTTTAAAGTCACTCTACGTCTCTCTCATAGCCACTTCAGCCCCCCATGAGTTCTGAACTGCTAGCCGCTACCTAGGGTTTCTGCGCAACTGCAAAACATGAATTGGCAGGGAATCTGAAATCGTCCTGAATAAGGCTAAGGTAAAACGATTTTTTTACCAAACCCGAAGTGCCGGGTGAAACATTCTTAATTTCACAACCATATGCCTTCCAAACCTGGAATTTAATTGAAAGTTGTCAGATTTCATTGAATTTTTCCAGAAAATTCAAGGAAAACCTGAAAAATCAGGGAATTTATTCCTGCCAGTGCGTAGGAACACCGTTAATTGCGCTTTTGAGTTACGTAGACCGCTTTCTGATAGATTACTGACCAAGCAGGCATGGATATATAGGTCCATAGCTAGACGCTTTCACACAGTCTGGGATTAAAAGTGGTTAATGTTTTGATTTGTTTTATTAATATATTTAATAACATAAATATCTAAGTAGGCTATTATATTTAACATTAATGAATAAATTTCTTAACGTAAATTTTGCATTAAAAACTTGTAGAAGTGTACTGAAATTTATAATTTCCCTTATTACAGAGTAGATGAAAAGACTCAAACCTCCGTAAAATACATGGTGTGCACGAGATCTACTGTAGAAATATACATTTTGTATATATGTTATGTATTTTGATATATGTATGATATATATTGATATAATATTGATATGTACGATATATATTGATATATATTGATAAGAGACATTGATATGTATATTGATAATATAATATTGATATGTATATTGATAATATAATATTGATATGCATATTGATAATATAATATTGATATGTATATTGATAATATAATATTGATATGTATATTGATAATATAATATTGATATGTATATTGATAATATAATATAATGATATGTATATTGATAATATAATATTGATATGTATATTGATAATATAATATTGATATGTATATTGACATTATATGTATATTGATAATATAATATTGATATGTATTGATAATATAATATTGATATGTATATTGATATAATATTGATATGTATATTGATAATATAATATTGATATGCATATTGATAGAATATTGATATGTATGATATATATTGATAATATAATATTGATATGTATGATATATATATTGATAATATAATATTGATATGTATGATATATATCGATAATATAATATTGGGATATGTATGATATATATTGATAATATATCATTGATATGTATGATATATATTGATATGTATGATATATATATTGGATATGTATGATGAGACATTGATATGGGAATATATTTTGAATAGATGAAATATCAAAAACGATTTCAGTCATACACTTTAATGCAATACTGAAATGAAAATAAATTTGAAAAATCATTTTCCGTGGGGGCAAGATTTCTAGGGGGGCTCAGCCCCCTTTAGCCCCATCCTGGTTACGGCTCTGGTGAAGAGGTTCGATTTTAAAAGAACCAGCTTCTCCCTCGCGTGTATTTTAGCAGTAAACTCCCAGCTTTGTGCTTAATACTGTCATCTCAAAGTAAACTTTTGGACGTTTTGGAAATGACGCTAGAACTGTAAATTCAGTCGCAGAGAACGCATTAATTAGCTTTAGATCAAGTCCCACATTTACGTTTTAAAATAACGCAACGAAGTTTAAAACAAAGAGCTATGGTATTGTTGACCCATGGAACAAAAGACATCAAGACAATCACAAGACTCAAGAACTGCTATCCATAATCGAGCTCTAATTCATCTCTGGTTGGAGGTTGCAGTACTCCAAAATGCTCGCCAAAATTTGGAACTTTTTGAGTGCCAGTGAGTGGAAAATTTCACACATCATAGGACCCACGTGATAGACCACAGTCAAAATGACGCCCAACGGTTTGTTTATTCAGGGTCCCCTAAGTGGGGAGGTAAAAGACCTTCACAGCCCAGAACGCGTTTTGAATCGCATTAATGGTAGCCCCTGTATTTTTACCGTTGAGTACTTGTGGATAAGTGACATTTGCATTTTGAGAGTTCAATGTGCGCGAATTTTATTTCATGCACAAAATTTTTAAACATGCACCATTTTATTAAAATTTTTTTTGACTAATCTTCAAGTGCCTTCCGCGATTCTGAGGTTGGCGATTACTATAATCTACATTTGTAAGTGACTGATTTCTTGTGTAATGCTACTTCTGTCTATAGTTGTAAAAAAAAAAAAATGGAATTTTGGGCACATTGGAAACTTTGAATATAGAAATGAAAATAGCTAGAATAAAGGAGGTAGTCCTTTCTTCCTATTGGTCGATTCGACACGATCGATCAATAGAAAGTAAGGCGCGGACGGGACTACCTCCTTTATTCTAGCTATCTTGGTTTCTTCCCATCAAAGTTTTCATTGTGTCCAAAAGTGCCGGGTTTTTTACACCTCTACTTCGGTCCCCAACTTTTTAAATCGTTTACCATAGTCATTTTTGGTTTCCATCTATGTCTCTTGGCGCATTATAACCTTTGTTGTCCTTGTTCTGTTTGAAAAAAAATAATAATAATCTCAATCTCGTCTCGATTGTGTTTACCTTTTCAGCATTAACTGGGTTACCTTGCAATTTTTTCTTCTGCAATGTGTGCTGACAATAAGCTAACTTGACCAACTGAGAATGCTCTTTTGTATTTTTTTTTAAATTGTGGTCTGAAGCGTGTCCATTTAAAAGCTTATGATATACGTAGGTGTGGAAGCATGCAATATTGGAAAAAGCCTGATGGATATTAGGTGTGGAAACAATCAATATTGGAGAAAGCCTGATGGATATTAGATGTGGAAGTATGCAATATTGGAGAAAGTCTGTTGGATATTAGATGTGGAAGTATGCAATATTGGAGAAAGTCTGTTGGATATTAGATGTGGAAGTATGCAATATTGGAGAAAGCCTGATGAATATTAAATGTGAAGCATGCAATATTGGAGAAAGCCTGGTGGATATTAAATGTGAAGCATGCAATATTGGAGAAAGCCTGGTGGATATGAGATGTAGAAGTATGCAATATTGAAGAAAGCCTGATGGATATTACATGTGGAAGTAGCAATATTGAGGAAAGCCTGATGGACATTAGGTGTGGGAGCATGCAATATTGGAAAAAGCCTGATAGGTAGTCCCTTCCTTGACTTGTATGTGTTAGTTTGCCATGGAGTACTTGGGACTTCTGAAACCGTATATACCACCTCATTTTGTTTGGCGCGGCATGGCCCTTGCTGTCCTTTCGCCATGGAAATTCAATCAGTCGACTTGGACTTCTTTCTGTACAGTAGAACCTCGATTATCCGAACTTCGCTTAACCGAAACCTGGGTTAACCGAAATGTCTGTTGCACGGTTTTTTTCGTCAAAAAACGCTCACGTTTTCTTGTATACTCCGGCATTAAGAGGGAAACCTGTGCAAATGGTAGATATCAGATTTTTGCAAAAATGCAATGAAATTCTCTCTTAGTAACGTCGTTTTGTTTCACGATGATATTTTGGAATTCCGGGGAATGTTTCATATGATTATATATACAGTAGAACCTGCCTAAAGCGACCACCTTTCGGACTGGACTGCAATGGTTACTATACACGACAGGTATACGTATGTATTTGGCATATGCATGACTTAAATCCCTGCTAGTTCTCTCTTATAAAAAGTGGTCACTTTATTCAGGTGGTCAGTTTACTAGGTTCCACTGTATTCGATTATTTATTTATTTTTTTTTAATTTAACGACATTTTTCCTCCATCCCCATGAAAGTTGCTAAAGGGGAAATTTTCTGTATGTATATATTTTTCATATATAGAATATATATATATATACACAAAGATGTCGGACCATTTCCAAAATGCCCAGTATGTTAATTAATATATATAGTAGAACCTGCCTAAAGTGACCACCTTTGGGACTGGACTGCAATGGTCACCATAGACAGGTGGTCAATATACACTACGAATTTTGGTACAGGCATAACTAAGTTCCTGCCAATTCTCTCTTATAAAAAGTGATTATTTTATTCAGGTGGCCGATTTTCCAAGGTGGTTACTTTACCAGGTTCCACTGTACTTACATGCGATTTTTTTTTTCTATCAGTGTTGTAGTTTAGTAAAATGTGGTTTGACAACAACGTACAAAGATTGACCAGGGCTTACCATAACTAGTAAAATTTGACACTGGTCGGAATATACGAAATACAAATGAAGAAGGTAAAAGATATTTACCGTCTGCAAAAATATTCGCAACGTTTCGAGAACTACTGTTCCCTTCATCAAGCTACAAGTTCTGCTACATCATCTTGAAGAAGACAGTAGTTCTCGAAACGTTGCACATGTTTTTGCATATGGTATATGCTTTTACTTTCTTCATTTTTATTTCGTGTATTCCGTCCAGTGTTAAATTTTTACTAGTTAAAATGTGATTTAACGTGGTTTTTGGGGTTAATTGCTGAACCTAGTATGGCATGACTAAACCTCTATCATTTTTCCCTTGTAAAATGTGGTCACCTTATCCATGTGGTCGCTTTACCAGGTTCCGCTGTATTTCTTTACACTTTTAAACAAAAAATTAAACTTCCGGATTTTTTGAAATTTCGTTCATCCGGAATCGTGTGTAATTCCCATGTTTTGCATAAGACGGGTTCGGGTTCTATATTTCATGTAATTTTAGGGCGTCCCGGGCTCATAAGGCGAATGCAATTGAAACCGAAAACTGATATTTCAGTGTTGAAGTTTCGGGCTCAAATTTCCACAAAGTATTTCGGGCTGGGCGGGCTCAAATTGTCGGGCTTCGAAAATCGAGTGTGAACATCTCTACTGTGTATTCGCTATGATATGAACGAGCAGTTGTCATAGAATATCCTGTGTTATTCAAGAATAAATCAGTGGCTCAATGTTCGCAACATCGACCTTCATCGAAAAGGTCGATTCCTCTTACTTAGTTACGTGCAGTTGTACTGTAGTTTAAAGGTCGGTTCCTCAGCTTTTGTGGGATCGGGGCCTGGCACATTCTTTTCTATAAAACAAGGGCCCCAGTCCCAACGAAGTTACTCGTAACGACTTTTCCATTTTTTTTTTAAAGTTCATAGACTAAATTAACGTAAGTGTTAATAATTATTTATGTCATACTATAATTAATCCTATACATCATAGGTGGGAAAATAAAACTTACCGGGTATAGGTGGTATACAAAGATGCTTTAATCTTTAACAAGTCGAACAACATGCAAATTGAACATTAGTTATGCAAATGTTCATTCTACATGTGAAAATGTGTCTTTCTTCTCAGTGTTATACTTTTTCCTCTTTTTACTGACCACTCGCGGTCCATTTCTTGGTCATCTTGATGATGTTGAACGCATATCATTGCTCGGTAGTTTGGATATGTTGGCTTGAGGTAACTGGCACACTGCGAGGCAATTTTCTTATCGTTTGCTCTCGGACAGAATGCGCATCTCCTTTGTTTTCCACAGATTGAGATGGCTGTTGCTTGGACCAGCCATTGGGAGAAATGTGCATTGGATTAATTCAGTTCAATACCAGTATAGGTGCGGTACACGGAACCCCAAACATACCAATCACGGAACCTACTGAAATTAGCTATCTGCACAATCTACCTCGGCAAGGTCTCTATGAAAAATGAATTTACATGAAGGCTCTAGTGCCTGTCATGAAAAATGCGCATGCGCCAACGGCTTGTTCACGCATTGGGGGTACTGTGTACCTTATATGTGCTGTTTAGGGTTAATATTAGTTCACATGTATACTTACGATGTGGCATATTGACAAATGGAAATATAGATCTAAATTAATTGCCAATCACACTTGACTAATGGAACCTTGTAGCATGTTGTATTTCCTCGGAACAGCCTCCTTATGTGTGTTAACTTATACACTATGTAAATAAATTATAAACCCACCTGTAAAATACAAATTACTTAGATTGCAATAAGGGTTTGATATAAATTTATGAAAATAATATACCAACGGTGATTATATATATACCAATTACAACTTTTGAAAATGGTGAACAATTTTGTTCGTGAAAAAAATAATCATTTACAACCTGTAAAGAAACATAAATTCAATGTGGAAAATTCCAGGAAATCAGAAATTAATAGCAAGTCGGTTCTCCTTGCTTTTCAGTAATATGTATCATTCTGTCAGGCATTGTTTGAAGTAGTTTTCTTAAAACACCTAAGTCTGTGTTCATCAGGGCATTCGAAATTGCCATTTGGAGATCATTCACACGATAATATTGCTTGTTGCGCCAATATGCAGCCTTTGCCATAAAACCCCACACATTTTCAACTGGATTCAGGTCTGGAGAACGCGAGGGCCATGGAATGACATCAACCTTTTCTCATTCAAACCACTCTTTGGTGGACATTGATGCTTGTACACTGGCATTATCTTGTTGGTACTTCCAATTCGGATCGCATAAAAGAGGGCTAAATGGGATTAAGAGATCATACATTAATTCCTGATATTTTATGGAGTTCATAGTGCCCCGAAGGAATACGATGTCTGCTTTGCTTCCTGCTCTGAATGCTGCCCGCACCATCATTTCGCCGCCGCCTTGCTGTCTACTCAGCCTTACCTTTGGCTGAGTGCGAATTCATCGCGATCATGCCAATTGACGAGTATCCATCAGGGCCATCCAAACAGAAACTTTTTCAGAAAACACTATTTCATCCCACTAATGACCCTATTTCACAGTTTTTTACACTAATCGAGCCTATTTAACTTATTCCTGGTAGGAAGATTCGGTTCGCTTTTCATTTTCCTGAACTTCATGTTCTAATTTACTTTTAAATTTTTTTATACAGTTTGGTGAGATACAGGTGTTGACAATGTACTTGCAATTTTACGAATGGCAAGTGCTTGAACGTGCCTGTGGTTCCGGGGTAACAGTTTTGGTGGTCTACCTGATCTTTTTTGGGTTCCACAATTATCACCTTTTTCGATGACAGTTTGGACAGCAGTTTGTGAGCGTTCTATTTTACGGGCTAGTCCTCTTGTTGACTGTCCCTTGCAAGTTAGCAAATATATTTTTCTGGCGTAAGTTTCATTTAGTTCTTTTCCTCAATGCATACTCACAAAACGCAATTTTCATCACAACATTGGATCCATATGATAGCCTACATGTATCATATGATGTGTATAAAACTACACATGTGCAAATTAGTTTTCTGGCCATGAATTTCCATATTGAGTTTATATTTTCTTTACAGGTTGTAAATGATTATGTTTTCTTACAAAATTTGTTTTATCCATTTTCAAAAGTTGAGTGTTATATGTATGTAATCACCATTGGTATATTATTTGCATAAATTTATATCAAACGCTTATTGCAATCATAAGTTATTTGTGTTTTATGGGTGAGTTTATAATTTATTTACATTGTATTGCGTGTACTTGTTCTGATTTTCATTGATATATTAAAAGATTTTGATGCCTGAAAATTCCAGTTTATTCATGGATACACTTCTTCCTACGTTTAACAATACACGGCTTGGTCATTGACATTTTCTACATATACAGGGTGTTCCAAAAAAAAAAAAAAGTACACAGAGTAAAAACTTGAAATTTGCAGCTGTGTTCCTTGATATATTAAAGGGTTTTTTTTTTCGGTGTTATAAAAAATGTTCAATTGCAGAAGTTAGAAGTCGATGACAAGCCTCTCGTTTTAACTTCGCTACGCAGGCGCTAAGTTATTTAACGAAATGTAATGATTTCCTAAGGAACATCATCTTTCAAGATGAATCAAATTTTCATGTTTTTGGAAAAGTAAACCGCCACAATGTCAGAATTTGGGCATCGGAAAACCCCCGTCATGTTCTTGAATATATCAGAGACAGTCCTAAAGTGACCGTGTGGTGTGGATTAATGGCAGGTTGTGTGATAGGACCCCTCCCCTCCCCCCCTTCACTTCTTCGTCGAAGCGTCAGTAACCAAAGAAATTTATTTAGACATGTTCCAGTTTTTTGCTGTCTCGCATATGTCATTTACATCCCAAAATCATTTGTAAACCAGACGGTGCACCGCCTCATTGGGGGTACAGTTGTACGGGACTTTTAAATGAGGAATTATCAAACAGGTAGCTTGGGTGAGATGGTCCCATACCTTGGCCTCCTAGATCGCCAGACATCACACCTCTCAACTCTTTTCTTTGGGGATTTGTCAAAAACAAAGTTTGTTCAACAAAAGTAGAAAGTGTTGAAGAACTCGAAAAATCTCGCAAGTGCTGTAATTTCATGTGTGTTACGGAATCCATGTTCAATCGCACGTGGACTGAAATTGAATACCGTCTAGAACAAGGATGGGGGCGGCCTTTGGAGCCCTTAGGTGTGGCCCTCGGAACCCGTAAGTGCGGCCTTCGGTACCCTTAAGTGCAGGTTTTTGGATGATTCCAAATTTTGCAAACCAAATCCTTTTATTTTTATTAATATGATTTTGTTAACCTTACTTTTTATTCATTTACTTTATTTTAATTATTATTTGAAATGAACGTATTTAAAATACAAGAGAGAAATGAAGTATTAACGAAATAATCCTCCCAAACTGACCGTCATAATTAAAGCATTATTAAACCAGAAGGGCTATTTTGGTATCTTCAATATTTACCATTTGTATTGGTTGCTCTCTTAAGGCCAGAGTACGTTAAAAAGCAAACATGAACATTTTTACGGAAAGTACTGGATGAATATCTACTAAATAATAATAACTGCAGTTGTCTATTTCTGTTAAACGGAGTTCGAATAGTCGGGGTTCTGCTATATATCTAATCAGTGGCGTAAGAAAGTGGGCTCAAGGCTCCCCATTGGGAAACAAAATATATTGTTTCATTTAACGCCAAATTACATGATCTGTCAAAAACTACTTGAGTCCCAAATAATTTTTGAATTTCTACATCCCTGTATCTAACAATGGGTAAAATTTCTCGAATGCGGCCTTCCAACATGTAAAGGTTCCCCGCCCCTGGTCTAGAGGTTCATGAAAAGTGCACATATTGAAGTTTACTGACAATTTGAAAAGAACTTTATCAGGTAATACATCTGTAAATTTCAAGTGTCTACTTTGTACATTTTTTTTTGGCACTTCCTCATTATAGAGGCTTCCGAAATATATCGCCAAGATAGTGGGTAATTCTAGCCAAAATCTCGCCAATAAAAATATGTAGCGTGAGGAAGGGGGGGGGTCATTCCGTATCAAATCAACACAATTTTAATAAAAATTTTACCTCACCATCTCAGATTTTAATGACATTTGGCGTATTTGTACTATTCACATGAACTTGTAAAAATACCAAGTTTTATTGAGATTGGTCAATTCGTTTTGAAATTACAAATATTTGAAGTTTTCAAAAATCGACCAAAAAAAGCATGAAGGGAAATTTTTTGAATTGATGTGAAAGCTCTCCTAATTGAGATAATGAGCTGGGCTAGGTATCATTTTACAGCATTTATATTACCCTTTCCTATGATATAAAACACTATATGGGTTAAGACAAAAAATATTTAGTCAAAATAAAAATTAAATTTTTAATTTCTCAAAAAGCACATTTTTAAAAATTTTCAAATACCAAAAATAGCTAGTATAAGTATAGATGTAAATTACCTGGCAAAATGTGAATATGGGACTGTAATGGGTTTAGTGTTAAAATAATTTAACACTGAACTGAACCTCAGTTTGTCAGTAATGCATTTTATTCAGGTGAAAAATTCAAGAATACTAAGATTTGCACTTAGTAATTTTTAAAATTTTTTACTTTAAACATGACTATGACTCATATGATTACCCAAACGACCACTTTCCTTCACACATTACAGCTATGTAGCGGGTTACATTTTTTAATTGAAGTTGATCAAGAGATTTCGACACTTGCATTTCCAAAAAATACGAAGTCTTATAAGCTAATATTTTTGATGTGGTGTTGAGGATGAGATGAATGCATGGTACCGCTGTGTTCCTTTAATAGTCACTTCTTGATCAAAGTGGTTCTTCAAGAACAATTCTGATTCAGCATAGTCTTCTTAAGTTGAATATGCAAAGTTTACAATGATAATGTTCTCCACTGCCCACTTAAAAAGTTGTGCTGGGGGAAGTATTCGATTTTCGTACTGGCATGAGCTGGCAATCTCTTTATAGAACCCCTTACTCCATCGCAAGTCCCTTTTTCATGTGCTATGGCCGAAAAGTGCCACTATGCTTGAATTCTGAAGTCTTCCTTGTGAAAGCATAGGTTTAAAAAGTTTTTTTTTGTATTGGGCAGCAGAACCACCTGAAAAGCAAAAACAATCTTTTGGGGAATTTTTGGAATTTTGCTGTCTGAAAATTCAAGAGTTTCTTTTGAAATGTGTAAACAGCAGCCGTATTATATTCTAAGCAGTCGTAGATGATTACGTAACCAACATGTACAACTTTGGTTCCCCTCCCTTGAAATATATTACAAAACAATGGATTGAAATTTTTTAACAAGCTTCACAGTTTTTGGAAATGCAAGTGTGGAAATTTCTTAATCAACTTCAATTAAAAAATATGACAGGCTACATAACTGTAATGTATGAAGCAAAGTGGTGGCTCGGGTAATTATGTCATTCATAATCATATTTAAAGTAAAAAATTTTTAAAAATTTCTAAGCGCAAATCTTAGTGTTCTTGAATTTTTCACCCGAATAAACAGCATTACTGATAAATCGAGCTTCAGTCTTAAATTATTTTAGCACCGAACGCATTACCGTCCCATATTTATATTTTGCCAGATGATTTGCACCTGTACTCGCTATTCTTGGTATTAATTTGAAAATGTCCTTTTTGAGGAATTAAAAATATAATTTTTAATTTTGACTAATTTTTTTATTTTAACTCATATGGTGTTGAATATCATAGAAGAGGGTAAGAAAATGGTCTAAAATTGTACACTTTCATCTCTCTATCTCAATTAGGAGAGCTTCCACATCAATTTAAAAAGTTCTCCTTCGTGCATTTTTAGCCAATTTTTGAAAATTTTAAATATCTGTAATTTCAAAACGAGTTGACCGATCTCAAATTTAGTATTTTAAAAGTCTGTACGGGTAGTACAAATGAGCCAAATTTCATGAAAATCTGAGATGGTGAGGTAAATTTTTTACTAAAATTGTATTTGACACGGAATGATCCATTCTTGAATTTTTCACCTGAATAAAATTAGTTACTGACAAATCGAGCTTCAGTCTTAAATTATTATAACACTGAACCCATTACCGTCCCATATTTATATTTTGCCAGGTGGTTTACACCTATACCAGATATTCTTGGTATTAATTTGAAAATTTTTAAAAATGTGTTTTTTGAGAAATTAAAAATTTTTAATTCTGACGGAATATTTTTTGTTTTATATTTAACCCATATAGTGTTATATATAATAGGAAAGGGTAAGCCAAATGCTGTAAAATGACATCACTGCCAGCTCTCTATTTCAATTAGGTGAGCTTCCACACCAATTCAAAAAATTGCCCTTCATGCTTTTTTGATCAATTTTTGTAAATTTTAAATATCCGTTATTTCAAAACGAGTTGACCAATCTCAATAAA
>QLNU02015270.1:69680683-69702214 GCA_006491805.2 Dysdera silvatica
GTATAAGAAATTTAATTCAATAAGAATTGTAGTTAAAATTAAATTTTAAATACTGTCAATACTGTATAAATAAGTTAACATAATAGCACTTTAAATACAATGTATTTAAATTTGAAAATAATGAAAGTAATGAAAAAATGAAAATCCTTAATTAATGAAAAAACAAAAATACTTAATGAATGCAAAAATGAAAATTCTCAATTAATGAAAACATGAAAATTCTTAATTAATGAAAACATGAAAATTCTTAATTAATGAAAACATGAAAATTCTTATTTGAAGTGGGTGAGTACATTTTAAATAGTCAACAATTCTTATACTTTTTTAAATAGTTCAAACAATTTCGGACAATTTAAAAAAACGCATCAAAATATTATAATTAGTCACTTTACAACAAGCAAAAACGTAACACCATACATTACTTCTGAGCATGTTTTGTTTACTTTTTCGTTGTTTTTCTCAAAATGTGTTTTTTCAAAATGCGCGCAAGACTACTTTTAAACCGTTTGTGCTTTTTCCATAAAATTTGGTATTTAGTTTGGCATAGTGATTGTCTTTCAATTCTCCCATTAATACTTTGATATTATGTGAAATTACCACCAGGGGGCGGTGTTGTTGTGTATAAATTATTACGAAATTTTTTTACAAATTATGGAAGGTGTGTTTTAACATATTTTCATTTTATATATATATATATATATATATATATATATATCATCATCATCATCATCATATTCAACCATTATCTATCCACTGCTGGATGAAGGTCTCTCCAAATGCTTTCCACACAAGTCTATCCTGGGCCATTCGTTTCCACGTCACCCCAACCTCTTTTCTTATTTCATCCACCCATCTAGTTTGAGGACGTTTTCTAGGTCTTCGGTGGTCTCTTGGAATCCAGTTCAGAATTTCTGTTGTCCATCGTTGATCAGTTCTTCTTGCAATATGCCCAGCCCATCGCCATTTCAGTCCTTTTACTTTAACAATGATGTCCTCTACTCTAGTTTGCTCTCTCACCCAAGTGTTTCTTTTTCGATCTCTCCTAGTTATTCCAAGCATGCACCTCTCCATGCTCCTTTGCGTTGTCTGTAACTTTCGTATTGCTCCAACTGTTAGACTCCATGTCTCTGATCCATAAGAGAGGACTGGCAATACACACTGGTTGAAGACTTTTCTTTTTAGACATAAAGGCAATTTCCCCTTCAGGATAAAACTGTTTCTTCCAAATGCACTCCAGCCAAGTTTAATACGTCTGTTGAGTTCTTTCATAATGTTGCCATCCATTGAAATCAGCTGGCCAAGGTAAATATATGAATCAGCAATTTCTAGCTCAGTGTTGTCAACTTGTATTTTTGTTTCCTCTACAAAATTATTGAACATGATCTTAGTTTTTTGTAGGTTCATCTTGAGTCCAACTTCTTTACTTCTAGTTGAGAGCTCCTGTACCATGTCTTGGAGTTCTGATGGGTTCGTTGAAAAAATAACAATGTCATCAGCAAACCGCAAATGATTTAAATATTCACCATTTATTTTTATTCCCTTGTTATTCCAATTTATCAGCTGAAAAATCATCTGTAAAGCAGAAGTAAAAAGTTTTGGAGAAATGGTATCTCCCTGCCTCACCCCTTTGCCAAGTTTGATAGTTTTGGTATCTTTATGTAACCGAAATTTTGCACTTGCATTTTTATACACACGTTTCAATATGTCAATGTACACATCCTCAATGTCTGTTGATCTTAAAGAGTTGATGACTGCTGATGTTTTAATAGAGTCAAAGGCCTTCTCATAGTCAATAAATGCAACACACAATGGAAGTTCATATTCATGTGTTCTTTCAATTAATTCTCTTAATACTTGAATATGGTCCACTGTACTGAATCCACTTCGAAATCCAGCTTGTTCTCTTGGTTGAGCTGCATCTAATTTTTTCTGCAGGCGATGTGTTAGAACTTTTGTGAAGATTTTATAAATAGCAGGTAACAAGCTAATTGGTCGGTAATTTTTCAAATCCTCTTTATCACCTTTTTTATGCAAAAGAATTACTGTTGCAGAATCCCATTGGTTTGGTATGTTACCGCTGTTAAGACATTTGGTAAAGAATTTTGCAAGTATGTCTTCTACATATTCTCCAGCTTCTTTTAGGATATCTAATGTAATACCATCATCACCAGGGGCTCTTCCTTTCTTCATATTTTTTATTGCAAATGAAACTTCTTCTTTTAAGATTTTAGGAGCTGTTCCTTCGACTATTTCGGCGTCTTCGTTTAATCCACTGTTACTTTCATATAGTTTTTTGTAGAATTCTTCAACTCTTCTAAGTATTTCTTCCCTATTTCTTGTTACGGTGCCATCCTCTCCTTTTAATGCAATGATGTGTTTCTTCCCAACAGATAAACTTCCTTTAACAACCCTAAGGCTCTTGTTATTTTCAATGGCTTTCCTTACTAGCTCACAGTTGAATTTTCTTATGTCTTCTTTCATGCTTTTGCGCAGAGTTTTACAAAGTTCTATGTACTCAATCCTGGAACTGGTATTTCGATTGTCCACCTTCATATCTCTTCGCCTTTTCATGAGCTGTTTCGTCTTCTCAGATAATTTGCTATTGTGCTTTTTACAGGTTACACCACCAATTTCCCCAGCAGTTTCAACTATTGTCTTAACAATGTTTTCATTTGCTTCTGAGATATCACTTTCATCAATAAGTCCTTCCAGTGCAGAAAAGCGATTTTTTAATTCCAACTTGAATGCCTCGGTATTTACTTTCAGTTTCATTAAATCCACCCTCTTACTTACTTGTTTCCTAATGAGCTTCTGTCTTTCTAATTTAGTATTTAAGTGCACTTTACATCTCACCATTCGATGATCACTTCCAGTATTAAATCTGTTCAGTACACTGCAATCTTCAATAATTGATTTCTTGTTTGCCAGGATATAGTCAATTTCACTAGTTCCCCCATTTGGGTGTTTCCATGTCCATTTTCTTTGCGGTTTCTTCTTAAAAAATGAATTCATGATGCTAAGGTTTTCAGCTTCTGCAAATTCGATGAGTTGATCGCCACGTTCATTCCTTTCCCCATATCCGTATTTACCAACCGATGTCTCTCCTTGTTCCTGTTGTCCAATTCTTGCATTGAAATCCCCCATGATGAGCTTGATATGTTGTTTCCCTTTGGTGTGTAACTCTTTGATTTCTTCATAAAATTCTTCAACCTCTTCGTCGGTATGGCTTGATGTTGGTGCATATACCTGTACTATTTGAAGTTAGTATCGCTGGGATTAGTTGAAAACGAGCCTCTCTTCTCGATCTGATGTACTTCGTTCCAAAGACAATCTTTAATTCTTTTGTTAATTAAGAAGCCAACACCACTTGTTCTTCCGGTTTCCGTTCTCTATAGTAAAACAAATATATATATTTAGTGACAGACAGAGGCAGATCCATAATATATTTTTGGGTGGGCATGCAAAACTAGTGTAGAGGAAAATATATCAGCAAAGTCTGATCCAGGGGCGGGGGGTATCCCTCAAGCCTCCTTTGTTCAGTTCTCATATTGCTTTTACAGTAGTGCAGCCCACAGGCCTACAAGAATAAGCAAAATTGGCCCTTTTGCTGAAAAAAGTTGATGACCCCTGATCTATCGTATTGTATCATGTAGTCGATGTATGCAAAGCAGCAAACTGAATATGTTACTTGAAATATAACTACACTTGATTTAAAAAATAAATTCTTTTGTATTTCAGCCACTCCTCATTGCTGGAGCAGTTCATGCGAGGAGCTGGAGATGAAGGGTGCCCACCACCGCCCCCTGCTCTCGAGGACGCATCTTGCGGCGAGTACAGAAGTAGTCGATCGGTCTTGCCGGACGATACCCCTACATCGGACAGCTATGACGACGGTAGGACAACCCCTACTAGCACCTCTTCTCCCTCGCCGCCACCTCCAGCCCCACCTCCACGCAGCACCAATCTTCAACAACAGCAACATTACTCCACTAACAACTTTCACTGCATGGCTGCTTCCTCCTCCTGCTCTGGTGGTGGACAGGTAGAGAGACACCTCCACCTTTTGCTTTTTCTATCTCTCTTATGCAATACTTCTTCTCTTCTGTCTCATTACTTCCACAATGACTAACATTAACGATTTTCACTGTTCTTGTACGTTTATTTTAAAAAAATCATTTACTAGCAAGAACTTTACATATTGGGATTTTTCTCTCCTTCGAAAAGCATGCTGTTAATGCGATGTGTAGACATAATTAAGGGAATAATCACCAATACCATTTATTTTTCAGAAGCTTAAATTCCCATGTTTGCTTTGGCCGGAAATGTCAAATTTTCAGTAGCCATACCTAAGTACCTTTATCAGGTTGCCACGGTCATTGACAGGGACCCTGCTGTGGCATGTTGTTAACACATTCAGCTGCTATGCAGATCATCCATAGTTTGGGGTTCAATTGTAGGCGAAAGTGGTTTGGATTAACAGCACGATTTTAGTTGTCGGTGCCATAACTCACAATCAAATTACCATGAACCTCCATTCTTGTTGTTGAGTGCCATCCCCAAAAGTAAAGTCTATCTACCATCTCCCTTTTTTTTCCTAATGTAATTGATGATGGTGATAGTTGAACTTACCCTGACATCGGAATCTAGATTTGAACTGAGGATAGAATGTAGTTGAAGTTAACGCATGATGTAGTTTGGAAATTGCAACAAGTGCTGTAAATTTATGAACCCCCCGGGACCTTAAAATTCGTAAAATCAAGAGTTTGTATAAAGGGGAATGGCACAAAAAAAAAAATTTAACTACGAAGACGGAAAACTATGGAAGCTTTATGGCATGTTGGATTATCCAACATGCCACAAAGCTTCCGTTGTTAAAACATTAAGTCTTAGAGCGAATTCTCACTGCAGTAATGAAACACTTTCAAACACAGAAACAAAACACATACACACGGCACTTAAAAATAATGGATACCCTAAACGATTCATTCTCAGAAACTGTAGACCCAATAGTACATCTTTAAACAATACATCTCACACCCGCATATCTATTCCATATATTCACGGCATTTCCGAAACAATCTCTCGCATCCTTAAAGAGGCAAATATCAAAACATTCTATTCCCCTGTCACAACACTTCGCAAACAACTTACAAAAGTTAAAGACCCAGTTCCACCAGAAGATCTCACAGGCGCCATATACCAAATACCATGCAAAGACTGCAACAAACATTACATAGGACAAACAAAAAGAATGATCAAAACAAGAAAAAAAGAACACAAACAAGCACTCGCGAAAGGAGACATAGCCTCACGTCTGGCAGAACACGCTTTACAACACGGACACGAACCCGACTGGGACTCAACAAAAATACTACACCGTCACATCACAAACAAGAATAGTAGACTCTTCTTAGAATCTTGGGAAACTTACAAACTACACGGGAAAGCCATTAATACATCACAACCACTTCCAGAAACTTATAAACAACTCTTACTCTGAAATGTATGAGACATCCCCAACATTAGGTAACCCGCAGTGTGGGTTTCTCATTGGTCCCTATTGGGGTTCTTCCATGATTCTATTGGAGGCCTCCCATTGGGTTTTTCCATTCTGCGGGACTACTCTGATGAAGGGTTTTCCAGAAATTTCAAAGCTTGGGTGATCTTTTTCATTGCTATTTTACCAGTGTTTAAACATTTTGTATGTAATTTTTATGCTTAATGAATGCAAATTCATATAATTCTATACAATCAGCATGTATCTAGGATATATTGTATATAATCATTATGGAATAGTCCCATATGTTTTCTATAGAATACTCCCCAATACAGTTGTGTTATAAAACAACCCATATGTATGTGCAATGTCTGTTATAAAATCCCTATGATGTATACAAAGTGTTATAGACAGGGGTGTAGTCATAAGTTAAGCAGTGCTGGAACGTTCTGTTCTTGGTGGTAATAGTGGCTGAGGAACAGAATGGAGTGGGGAAAACCTTAAAAAATGAGCAGTGTCGGAACGGCATTCCTGCCACACTACGCTACTGGTTATAGAATCCTTATAATGTATGTATATAACGTATGTTATAAAATCCCTATACCCTATGTAATGTGTATTCTAGACTTTGTATAATTAAGATCTAAGGCTACTTAAAAAAAAAACATGTAATACAACATGTAGCAAAGTGGTTTGGTATAAGCCGTCTTATTATGCAAAGAAAAGTGATCAGTCTTTAAAGAAAGAAACACACATGAGGTGGATGGGATGATTTGCTTTAGTTGATGCTTTGTTATGGATCCAGTCATTTTTAATCCTTTTGCGTCTTTTAAATAAAAAAAGATTCATGCACACAGCAGTATTATTACAGTTTTATATAATTGTTATTTATGTAGTTCAATCTACTATGTTATTAATTTTCTTGTTTTGTTTCTTTTAACACATAGCCAACGATGGTAAGCAGCTCTTCGGTGAGTTCTGTGCAAGAAACGTCGGATGGTGATAGCAGCCATACTAGCAGTAGCTTCGCTCCATGTGATATCGGTCTCCTTGAGAGGCTGATTCGCACTCACCCCATTTGGTTTTTACCTGGAATCGGAAGAGCGGGGGCTGTCCACTTACTACAAGGGAAGGATGTTGGGGTAGGTATATTAGTTACACATTCTTTAGTTAAAGAGCTTTATCCTCCACTGAGTTGTATTTGGGAATTTGTAAATGTATCCCTATGATGGTCGTTAAAAGGGTCTTAGCGATGAAACAGCAATAATAGTTTAACTTGTTCTGTATGTTGCATGATCACATATTATCAGCAGTTATTAAATTGTGTGCATTGAATTACAAGAGCCAAATTAAGAAACAATCATCAACGTTTTTTAGGCTTAGTAATATTAACACCGATGTTATGGAATTGTTAAATGGTAAAATGTTTCGAAAGAAAAGAAACATTTTTCTTTTTCACCATCTGACCATGCTGTAACAGCGTTGTTAATATTACTACGCCTGTAAAAGTTGATAAAATTTGTTTCTTAATTTGATCTGCATAGCGTTCAACATGTATAAATAGATCTGTTACTATGGGCCTTTTCGATGAATTTAATATCGATCCCTTCGTAGTTTGATTTTAAAAAAAGTCCCTGTACTGCACCATTCTGCGAAATAACTGGTTTCGGAAAATGCACATTAAATACATTTGTAGGGGATTGTATATTTGTCGTCCATAGCTCAGTTGGTAGAGCTCCTGCCCAGATTGTAGAAGGTTGTGGGATCATGTTTCACTGGACGCAGAAGACATTTCTTTTCTTTGCGAACATTTCACCATCGTATCATGCCATAATGTTGGCGTTAATGTTATCGCACCTAAAAAAATGTTGATAAAAATTGTTTCCTAATTTTATGTGTGTAGTGTTCGACGTATAAATTACGAGGGCCAATCGGAAAAGACAAAGAATAAATTTATTACTTACAAAGTACATTAGAAAGAGTCCATCTGTATATGGTCTTTTCCAAAGTAGCCAACATTATCTGCTATACACTTGACCCAACATGTCTGCTATTACTGGAACACATGCTTGAAACCATTTTTCAACATCATCTTTAAAACCACCTCCTCCTTCAAAACTTCCATTGCTGAATGCAAATGGTGACCTCGAAGCTTTAATTTTAAATGAGGGACTAGTGGAGCTAGGTTTGGGCAATATGGAGGGTGTGGCACATACTATATTCCTTCTCGAGCCAAATACTGGATAATAATGTGGCATAGATAGGGATGTACATCACTGTGATTTAAGTGCCAACCAGATGCATGTGGCATGGGTCATTTTTGTCAGATATATTTGATCACGATCTTCAAAACTGTCATATAATACTGGCCAATAACATTCGTATTCTTAAGCATTACATGCTGGTAAGCCATTTTGTGATAGTCAAAGAAAGAAATAACCATAATTTTCCCACAGACTTTACAACTTTAGCCTTACTAATCCACATACGTACACATACACTTACATATCCTTCCTTTAATTCTTTTCAATCACTGAAATGCTATTCATTTTGGTAAAACCCCTTCTCCATATGCTTGTTGCAACATTTCTTGTGCTTTTACAGCAGATTTCTGTAAACGAACACAAAATTTCAAAGCTGCATATTTCTCATTGCAAACAAACTGTATTTTCCGTAGGCCAAAAAACTCTATATATTTACGTTTCATTCCACCTAAAGGCTTTGCCAGGTTTATTTAAAATGTTTTTCCACAAGAGGACTATATCCAAGCTGTCTGTGCAGTTTTATTTCTTTGCCATATATCATCTGCATTTTTAAAAATAAACTCATTCTCAATCTTTTTTGACCAACTTACGTAACACAGGAAAATTTTGATTCGATTAGTTAGGTTAAAAATGAAAGAGAGTAGAAAATGGGTTGTTGTGAGACTTACTACTCAGGTGCATGCATTAAATGGGAAAGAAAGTGACATGTTATTACAGAAATGCAAGTTTTTGTTATTGAGGTTTAATTACACAAGTCAACAAATTTTAACTTTGTCTTCTTCTGGCATGCAACCTAGCATTTCTTAAAGAATTCAGCCACCTGATCTGGCATTAGAAATGCTCTGTCACGTCAGGTTTTTAAATACACAGTTGAAATTATAGGGTTTACATTAACTCAATGTTAAATATAATGCTTTGTATTTCGAATAAAATTTTCGTACCCTCAACAAAAATAGATGACACTGATAGAATATAGTCACTCCGGAATACCAAGTATTGTTTTTGTTTATGTCTGTCATTAATAGTTTCCGAGATATACGATTTTTAAATTTGGCGGGTTTTATTTTTGGTGATACATTGGCGATGACTCTTGATAGTACAATGCAAATGATGACATTAAAACGGTTATACCCATAGGCGTACACAGAAAGTTCATAAAGGGGCTCTATGTAATTAGTTTGTGTCCCATAGACCTAACGTTAATTTTTTCCCCATGATTACCCCTCCTTACACCATTGGCTATAACGTTACATTTCTGAGATCCATGGATGCAATTAGTGGATAACGACCTAAATTAGTTTTCAAACTGTGGGTCGTGACCAATGGGTCGCGAACTGATTTTTAGTGGCCCATGAAAAGTTTCTGAGCTGCAAAAATTTTGTATTTAATTAAAAAAAATTAGATCACAATAAACTGGATAAAAATAACAAAGTTAAAAGAAAAATCCCTATGCATGTCTTTAATATCAAAATAATAATATCATAAGGCCATCGATGTCTGTGCATAAGCATAAGAAACCTTGCATTTCGTAAAACGTTGAAAGTACCTTGTTTCTTGATCTATCGTAAGAAATTTTGCTTTCTTCAGTTAAATGATTCCATTGTTCCAGCCTGGAACCTAACGTTTCTGCTTATTGTTTTGACAGACTTAAGTCACGCACGAGATCATTTAATACACCTTGTTCGATAATGTGTGGCTGTTTGCAGTCATCCACTATATTTTTGTGGTGTGGAAATTTCATTTTCACGAACAATTTTAGGCGGAGATGCATCTGCGTTTAGGAAGCCACCATCATCTTTAGGAGGCAATGGGATGGGCAAATCTTCAGAGTGAGGGACGGGTTTGATTGCTGAATCAATATCAGCATACTTAATTTGGTGTTTGTTTTTAGTTGAAAATCCTCTTATATTGACAAAAGTAGCAGCAGTCACTGTAATAATTTGTAGGTTCACACCAGATCATTGGAACAGCAAAGGGAAGCGATTTTCTATCCCCTTTATTTCATTTGGTTAAGGTTGAAGTGCATGAAACACACGAAATACGCGGAGCCCAGTCTTTACCTTGATCACCAAGATGACATTTAAAGTAAAGGAAGTAACAATTTTTTAAAAGCTCCGTTATTTTCTTTCTTTGAGGTTTGGGTGCAAATTTACCACACACATAACAAAAATGGTTTATATATCCGCAAAATCTTGAGAAAGTTGCCATAGATGGCTTTAGCTATGCATTTTAGGCACAAAAAACTAATGTTATTACATTAAAAACGAAATATGTTAAAGAAATATATTAATTATATCTGTATAGTGGCTACACCATAAATTGAGTATGCAGGAGTTATAATTCTATGCACAATAGTGGCTTACATTGTGCAAAAATAAATAGACGTATGCCAGTTCGGTTTGGTTTTGGTGTAACACTTGCTGCTATCAAGGTCAGTTGACGTCATGAGCAATATGTTAAATTTTCATGTCAACAGAGGACGTGTTTATTTGTGTGTAATGTCTGGAGACTGTTCAAATATTACGTAAGTGTCATAGGGGAGGGGTGGTTTTTTTTTTCCTTCTTAAAAAAGGGTTCAATTTCACAAGCATTTCTATAAATTATTTTCTACCAACCCCAAATGTAAATTTATGTTTTTTGAAAAGAAAAAATTACAAGCTGTATAACAATATAAGCAGAGTAGCTCTACGATTTTTAGATCCTTTACCGCTAAAAACCAACCGCGAAAGGCGAAAATTCCTGTGAAGGTTGCCTGTGAATAGCCTTGGCGCTTTTGTGCGAAGTTGGTTTTTACACTACATTACTTCATTTGACACTATTTTCTAAAATTATTAATATTTGGCATTACACATGCATATTTTTTATTGAAAGGAGAGCATTTGTATTAAATTTTAATGCTTTCAGCTGATATCTATGATAAACTGTATGAATTTTTAAAATGTTCTATAAAATCACTGTTTTTGGTGTTTTTCCAATTTTTGTTGGCTGATATCTCAAAAACTAGACGTGATACGCAAAAAATAAGCACATATTCGGATTCAGGAAGCCAACTTGAGTCAGAAATGATGCATGGCATACCAGTAGCGAAATGATAGTTGACCAGTGTTGTTATAATATGTTGTCAGTAATACAGTAATTTAAAAATCATGGGAGATGGAGAAGGGCTCAAGTCGTTTTAAGGATGATCATGTGATGCAGCCTTAAAGAAAATGTTTTGATAGCCAATGAAGGATGGGGAGGCTTGAGCCTTAAAAACCCCCCTTTCCTACGTGCTTGCATGCTGCTATCATATTACAACAATTGCGAGCAGGAAAAGATTTCCTGCTCGCTAATTGCAAGACTAGTTGCAAGTGGCAACTGAATTTCTCTAGCCCTGTATATATATATATATATATGTGCTGTTGTCATTTTAATCAGTTTCAATCATGCATGCCTTATATGATTTCATGTTTGTGAGTAGTGTGTAAAATGACTAATATAATGAAAAGTAACATCTTAACACTCGGAGTGCCACTGATTTTTGCCTTATATATCCGCATAGACATGGTGGAATGCAGTGGCACTCAGAGTTGAGTACCAGTCAAAGATGTGAACTCACACGAGAACGATTATTGCAATATTTGATTGATATATTTGTTGTATTGATTTTTTTTTTTTAAACTTTCTTGTAGAATTTTATTGTTCGTCAGTCGAGCAAGCCAAATACTATGGCCTTGTCAGTTCGTTTGCCTGAAAGTAAAGGGCCTTATGTGGAACATTACCTCATCGAAACGGTTGGCGATGCACAATTGAGACTTGAAGGCTCTGACAACAATTTCCATGCCATTCCCATGTTGGTTGCTCATTATTGTCAGTGCTGGTATGTATTATATGAGGTTTTTTTTACGTATTTTATTGTATTTCTAAATAAAAATACCAGGCCTTTCAGCAGGGTTGGCAAGTTTCTGCCAAGGTGCTTAAAACCGCTGGTTATAACCGGTTAAAACTGGTATGGCAGAAACTAGTTTCTGTCACAAAAGTGGCAATAAGTGGCAGAAACCCAGAAAATAAATATTTTGTGCATTAAAAACTTACTAAAATGCCTAAATGGCAGGAGGGAATGTATTTTAAAGTAAAATAGGTTTAGTTACAATGTGTATAGTATTTATTCGAAGGTTACATCATAGCAAATTCACTAGCATTTAAGTTCAGGCTGATCTTTTCGATGAAGCAGTCTATAGCAAAAGATTAGTTTTGCTTCCATTTCCTAATTCAAACAATTTCTTAATTTATTAGGAATAGACCAATAGCTTAAGAAAAATATTCTTCCAAGCCCACCAGTACTGAAGGTAATATCACTGCATAAACAAACAGGTACAAAATCTTCATTTATAGTTTTCTTTAAACTATTCTACCATGTAGAAGCCCAGACTTCTGTCTTAAAGGGTGGGGAACCTGCAGTCTTTGGATGAATCCGAATTTTGCAAACGAAATTCTTTTATTTTTATTAATATGATTTTGTCCATCTTATTTTTTATTTATTTTGTTTTTATTATCTTAAATTAACACACTTAAAATACAAAAGATAAAAGAAGTAAGGATAATTCAAAAATTCAATTTTTTAAGTAAAGGTGCAAAGAAATTAAAATATTTATCCAAAAACACTTTTAATTACATATTACTAAACAATTATATTTGTAGTAAAGAACACCTCAA
Source organism: Dysdera silvatica (assembly GCA_006491805.2). Taxonomy (NCBI): domain Eukaryota; kingdom Metazoa; phylum Arthropoda; class Arachnida; order Araneae; family Dysderidae; genus Dysdera; species Dysdera silvatica. Next base: position 69,693,140 of record QLNU02015270.1, read on the forward strand.
AATACATATATGCGTTAATTAAGATATTAACTGTTTTATAAGTAGTCTGATATCTTCGTATATACCAGATATATATATAAAAAATACACACATACCTTTTTATATGTCCAGTATCTACCAGTTGTACTGATTTTTCTCTCTCTCTTAAGACCGGAGTACATTAGAAAGTGAATATGAACGTTTTTACTGAAAGCATTGAACGAGTATCTACTAAAATAATAAGTACGGTTATCCATTTTGGTTAAATGGAGGTAGAATAATTGGGGTTCTGCCATATAACTAATCAGTGGCATGAGAAAGTGGGGGCTCAAGCCCCACCTCCATAGGATAGCAAAATACAGTGTTCCATTTAACGCCAAATCACATGATCTGTCGAAAAACTGTTTGAGCCCCATGGTTTTGAATTGCTATGTCCCTGTATCTAGTGGAAATTTCTTGAATGCAGCCTTCTTCGATTATAACTAACTTAATGCGGTCTTCCAACATGAAAAAGTTCTCCACCCCTGGTCTATAGTTTACCCAATTCACAAGAGGCTTAAAGCTGAGGGGGTTGGGTCCCCCATCGCAATGAAATTTTGTATATTTAACATAGGAATATATGAGTTGTAGCTCTGTAACCCCTCCCATTAAGCCTATAACCCCCTTATGAACTTTCTGCCTATGCCACTAATTACAGCCCCGTATTAACTTTATTTGATGACGTGAATAGTGAGCGATTCTTATCCTTCACTACATGATTTTTTATGGAGCAGCAATATTGATACAGGTTATGATTATTTTTCTTGAAATCTCATAAAATTTTTGTAATCGTGAACATTGCATTTCCTTTTTATTATTATTATTATTATTGTTTTTGTTTTTTTGATTTAACTCTTATGCTGCTCTCTTCATATTCTTGCTTTAAATTCCTTCCTTTTATCTTTCATTCTCTTTTTTTTTTCTTCCTTGCTTTCCTTTTATTTATTTTTGTTTTTTATGTTCCTTTTCTTTCCTCCTGTTATATTTGGATCAAGGATTGATAGTGTTCATGAATTTCAACGTTCTGTGCTTTATGATTTTGCACATATAATATTCTAGTAGTTGTGCTAATAATTATATACTGTAAAGCAATGGTGTAGCGCAACTTCAAAGTAGGCCATCTCCAATTGTTCAACATGCCCTCCCCCCCACAATTGAAAAAGCATCAATTCATGGATATACAATTATTACCATCATGATGTATGAGTTGTGGCTTTTTTTTTATGCACCGGGTGGATGATGAGCAGTTGGAGGTTACCCACTTTCGAAGTCACACTATGTCGCTACTGTTAAATAATAGTATAATAATTACTAATTATGTAATAGTTAATACCAGTGAAATGACTAAAATTAAAAGTGAGGTGTTTAGAGACCTATAGCAAAAAATATACTGGGCCAAGTTCAACTAAACTTAATACCCTTACTCACTAATTCACATTAACTTATGCAGATGATATCTTATATATATATCTGACAAAGCCCCTGCTGTCCAGAATTGGATATACAGTTGAACCTGTCTAAAGTGAACACCTCTGGGACTTGACTATAATGGTCACCATAGGCAGGTGGTCAGTATACACGACAGACTTTTGTATAGGCATGACAAAGTCCGTACCAGGTCTCTCATAAAAAAATGGTCACTTTATTCAGATGGTCAATTTACTGAAGTGGTCACTTTACCAGGTTCCGCCGTAATTAGTGGAAGCAGAAGTAATAAATAAGTAAATAAAATACATTAAAACCTGCCTAAAGTGACCACCTTTGGGACTGGACTACAATGGTCACCATAGACAGGTGGTCACTATATACGACTCTTATAAAAAGTGGTCACTTTATCAAGGTGGTCACTTTACCAGGTTCTACTGTAGTTAAGTAATACAGTAATCTCTCTCAATAATGGCATTTTATTTAACTATGGCATTTTATTTAACATTTTATTTAACGATGGCATTTTGTGGTTCTCTAAGAACTTCCATGGAATTATGTACGTTCCAGTTAACATCTTTTTCTGTTTAATGATGTTGTCTTGCGGTCGCCTGAATGTCATTAATGGGAGAAATTACTTCAGCTTGTATTGCTTTGCTTTTACATTGAGAGTTGGTCATCTTTCAGTGATGAATTGCCAGTTCAGCTAGCATTGCCACGTCCACTCGCTCAAGCTGTTTCCAGACAGGAACTGTCCTCTCTTGCTCTTCTGGGACAAGGTAAATGAATGCATTGTTTTTAACAGTATTATGTTTTCAGTATAATGGAGTTTAATTATTTTCATAATCTCTAGGAGGATGTAGGGTCTCAACAAAAGATCTTCATTTGCCATGGTTTCCGACAAGTTTTGATCTCTCCTCACTTTTTTCCCTCTTCAATTTTGTCTTCTGAGATTCTCCATGGACTTCTTGTATCTCTTTTTCCCTTTCTGTGGTGGTGGGCGGGATTCCAGTGTAGTGTATATCTAAAAACGTTGTCCAAGATCAGACATATGAGGAAAGGGGGGGCTTTCGGCTCAAGGTCTCCCCTCCATGGTCTATCAAAACACATTATTTTCCCATCACCTGATTGCCTTTAAAGCTACTTGAAAACTCCTCTTCCCATAACTTTTGAATTGCTATGCTACTGTAGTAAGCAGTCCCTAATGTTATTAACCAGAGCTCATTTTCAGACAGCATATTTTTTTTTAACTTTCTTCTAGGGAAGGTAGCCTGACTCTCAACCCCCCCCCCACATCTGATGATCCATAATAAATCAAGGAATGTTTAAAGTGGCTTATGGGTGACCGATATTTGAGAAAAACAGTGTTTTATAAGCTAGCACAATTTAGTCATTGTTTAAGACAGAATTTTAAAATTAGAGTTGAAGACATCATTTTTCACGGGAAATAAATTTTAATACCCACATTTCCAAATTTACACCATTGTTATGGTAAAAAAGGACAACAGGCTTGCTGTGTCCCAAGAACTGACCAATGACAAATGCCATTCTTGACTGCATCCTCTAAGAGTATCAAAGGCAGAGAAGATATCCTCAGATAAGATAGATGAATGAACTGAGAAAATTAAGTTGGGTAATGTAAGATGACTTGCTTAGAATAGACATGTGTGGAAGACCCTCGTTGACACATTCATCCAGATAGTTGTTGAATATATGATGAAATAAGGTTACGGGCAAAGTGTGAAATGCAGGTATTGTATAGAATGCCTAGACTTTTTTTAGGCAAAGTATGAAATGCTTATTTTATTTTAATATTTTACGATTAGTGACATTTCTAATGTCACGTGGCAAGGCACATGACTTCTGACACTCGCCTCAAATGTCATGTAACTTGCGACCCTTATTCATGTAAAACTTATTATTTATTTGTTAAAACTTATTTACTATAATTAACTTATATACTATAACTAACTTATTTACTGTAATTTATTAAAACTTATTTATTTATATGCTATCTTAGAAAACGTCAAAAAATCCTGTAAAATATTTTTTATAGTAGATAAGTTCCGAGTTAACAAACATTTCGTCGGGTCGGTGAATGGGTTGAGGGGGATTTTAAATAAATTCGTTTAAATTTCTGGTTTGATGATTTTTTTATCATTCATTAGTAGTTTGCATATATCTCTTTTTTTTCATTTCGTATTTGAACATGTGTTACTTGCTACAATCAGTCATAAAACACCTAGCTCAATCTTCCGAATTTTCTGTTGACTCATGGTTGAAACAGGATATTCCTATACATTCGTTGTAAGATAAACCTACATGGTAAGTCCTGCTTGCGACAGACACATAACGTAACAACGTACATGCACAATCTCACATCCAGTAGTGCAGTTACGCCGAATGATGCTCAAAAGTTTTGGAAAAGCTGGTTTTTTTGTCTGCCATGGTTGGTACGTATATCTTTCTTGCAAGATGCCATCCCCATTCTTCTGGTTTCATTCCGTATACACCTTTCCATTTCATTATTTGATTGATTGGTTGGTTGGTTGTATTTTATGGCACAAAGGTAGCGAGGGTCATTCTGCACCAAACAAGGTAGGATTGCACATTCCATTTTAAATTGAGAATAAATTAAAACTAAAATGGTAAAAATGTATTGAAAGCAATGTTAAAAATGAAACAATATAATAAACTCAGATGAGATGGGTGAAGCCAATATTAGATAAAAATTTAAAAATTTAAAAATGAGTTCATAATTAAAAGCATCACCTAAAATGTCACAAAGAGTAAAATTATTTTGATTAAAAGAGTTATTGAATGGTGCTGATTAAAATTGGGGCATATAGATAAAACATGCAAAATATTTAATGGTTCACCACATATGATTTCGTTATTTGAAAGTAAACTCTGAAGTAATGGAATTGTGTTGTGTCACGTGTTGGAGGATGTCTTTGAGGTTCTGCAAAAGTTGGCAATGAAGCAATTTTAGTTACAAACAGTCTGTGCCTTAAAAATAGCAATGATCCTGTTAGTCTGCCCATATAAACATGTAGAAATGCTTATTCCCCAGCTGCTATCATATCTTCTTTTGAAGTACCTGGTTTACAAAACAGCACACTTCCTTGCTGAAACTGCTTGTCGGAAAGGGCAAGTGACAAGGCAACTTGCTTTTCAACTCTGTGAATAGTTGATATTGTATCACAGCCAAGGAAAGCGTGAATGAACAAAATTCTGTCACATTGACTCCCGAGCTTCTTAACTTTGTTGATATGTCAGACTTTTGTCCCGGTCTTAAAATATAAAGGAAGTGTGTTCGCTTGGCAGTAATGTAATAGCAATATCAGCACATCTGTATCATTCTCCATAAGACAGATGTCATGAAACTGAGCTTTTGATACCGCACTAGTAACAATCAGGATATCTGCATCACCAGATGCATATGATACTGAATATCTTGCTGAGATGAGTTTCTATCCAATAGAAGAGATAATATGCTCTTCGTTCCTAGAATTTAAAAGGAATACATCCTTTTTCTTTGCAAGTTTCATAGTTCCAGAAAATTCAATAGCTAGGCACTGAAAACCTTTTGTCCTTTGTAGATGAGCGATATCTTCCGTGGAAGGTTCACCGCCATACCCATCAAACACAACTAAAGCTTAACCAAAAACTTGGTGACATCTGTAATGTGATCATTGTAATGTAATCATGTGTTGCCCCGAGTTGCCATGGGATCTGTTGAAGAAGCCAGCCACCACCAATCATGTACATGCTGTGATTTTGAATGCGCTCAATGGACTCTTCTGCCTTAGTGGTTTTCCAGATTGTAGCTGATAACGATGGTTTGTTTGGCTTTCGGAAGACTTGAAAAGACTTGAACAATAAAGGTGGATGTGTGCACAACTCGTAAGACATTATTTCTTCCATGTCTGGATAATCTCTGTTAGCAATGATTGCCAAGCGCTGGAAGAGTAGGGTCTGGCCAATATGGACTTCCTCACCATCAGTTTTCACTTCTACTCAAGATCCTATGATTAGAGCTTTCTGTCTCTTTGAAAAGATGTAGGTGTCTGTTGCTTACCCTGTCACATTCATGAGTATACACCAACCTACCTCCTTGGCTGCATCTACATTCACCTCAATAGACGCTGTCACTCCAGTTATGATGTTACGTAACTTGTGCTCCTCCACGAAAAGCTTCAATGATGTTGGCAAAGAAACGATAGTCTGTGTGTCCGAAGTATTTTTCTGTATGCGTAATTGCGATACTTTAATGTGCTATTCTCTTGTGAATTAAAGAAGTCCAGTAAGTTCTTACATGAACTCATTAATCTGAGCACACATGGGCAGCGACAGCATCCAAATAGATCGTTGACTATCCGTCATACCTGGTCCTCGAATCAAGCCTCTAGTCATCTTCAAACTCTGCATCAGTGCCTGTTCAATTACTAAAGTAACGATAAGTCATGAGCAGGGCATGCCCACAGACGATCACTTTTCCTTATTATGAAAAGTCCATTCTGAAATTTGGTGTGCAAGTCGGTATGCAATGTTTTCAGGTCCAGTGCATTCTGTGTTTTCAGGTCCAGTGCATTCTGTAGATATACACAAACTGATTTGTGCATTGGGAATGTTGCCGCAAAGTATGGTAACATGTTTGCAACTGTTTGCAGGTACAGATACGAATTCCCACTTTCCTCAGCTCAAATGGGTCGTTTCAAAATGGAGACCTGTCCATGTATTGAAATTATAAGGCTGCAGTGTGGCACAATTAAAATTTCTTCTCCTTTTGTTTTTCTAATATTACCTGCAGTTCCCGAAAAGAGTTAGCGTTCTCCACAGCAGTGGTATTGTCAATTAGTAGACCTTTGTTCTCGCCTATTTGCTTGATATCTAAAAAATATGTTTCAATGTGCAATATGTCCTTGGTTGGCATGTCATATGATTCAGCTATGAGCATTATGTTTAGCCCTTGGTTGACAATACTATAAGCATGCATAGCACACAAAACAGCTTTCTCACTCCTAATATGCTTAATGATGTTACTAGCATAGATTTTTTCAAACACTTCAGTTAATCCCGCTTCTTGCACATAGTATCTGATGCAGCCAAGGAGACTCAGCCTGGTGTGAAATCCTTCTAGTAAGACAGTGTCTTTAATAATACTTGACGAATGCTATTATTCCTTATAATTTTTATAATCATAATTTTTATCGTAAGGATTTTAAAGGTAGTGACTAAGCAATATCAATATTTCTTAGTAAGGATTAGTTACGAATTTCGCCACTAGGGGTGTTGCAATCAATAGCATCTGATGAGACATATTTATTTTTTGCTATACTTAACTTCCATAACCGCAGATATCTTCCTTCCATATATCATTAATCCTACATGTAATAAACCCTTCAGACAGAATCGGTAATACACCCTATATACCGTAACCATAAACAGCCTAACTACTGAGCCTCAAAATATGGTTTTCCATGAAGTTATTTTGGTGGATTTTGGATATATTTTTCAGCTCATTCTTATCTGCATTTTGGTATAAAAATCATTTGTGTTGCAATTTTGTCCGGGTTCCTTACTATTTTTGCTTAAAGTGATTGTACTATAATTCACCCTTTAATTATAATTGGTAATAATTTAATTATAATATTGTATGCCAGAATGCATATTTCATGTTATTAAATGTGCAGGAGGCTCAGTTATTATTAAAATATTTATATTATTATTTTTTACTTATTTCCATATAATTATGGGACAATTCCTTATGATTGGATTTCTAAAGGCATCATACTATTTCATTAATACTTGTTATCAACAGTCATTCATGTATGATATTCATCTTATACAATAATTTCTGCCACCCACGTATAGATTATAGCTCAAACTAGAGCTTTATTCGTTTTGGAGAAAAAGAGACGCTTTCCCCATCCTGGATTCGAACCAGGGTCCTTCCACTAGACGCTAGACGAATGAGGACAGGAAACAACGCTCTCTTTCTCCGTATGTAAAGATGTTAAGGTATTATTACCCTCCGCAGGGATAACACAATTGCCAAATATGGTCAACACAAGAAAGCCTCCGGGGCGAGATTTTTGTGAGTTTTCGTGGGGGAAATTTATTATACATATTTAGCTTCTCATAAAGGGTATCTCATTAATATAATGTTTTTCAGTTTATTTCATTAAACTCTTGGGGTTTTTTTTCCAGAAAATTATTTACATATAAATATGGGACACACTGTAATAATAATAAGCACTGGTGGGTCCAAGGGGGCATGAGGTGATCCCCCTCCCCCTGAGCAGGGAGAATATCATGGTAAATGAAAAGTGAAGGACACTTATTACAAATAAATTTGACACCCACGTATTAGTAGCTCAAACTAGAGCTATTTTTGTTTAGGAGAAAAAGAGACGCCGTCCTCATCCCAGATTCGAACCAGGGTCCCCGCGTTGAGCCCGCGGTGTCTTGACCTACTAGACGAATGAGAACAAGAACAAACGCTTTTTTCTCCGTATATTAAGTTGTAAGATATTATTACCCTTCACAGGGATAACACAAAGGACACTTGGATAAAAAGAAGAATCAGAAACAAATTCCTCCAATTGAAAGATTTCTGGATTTGCCCTTGATAATAAGTAATAGTAATACAGTAAAACCTCCCAACAACGATATCCGATATAACGATAAATCCCTCTACAACGATAATTTTTCTCGGTCCGTATAATAGTGTTGTAGAGAGGTTTTACTGTATAATGAACCCTCCCTATGACAATATCTCTCCCCACACCGATGATTTTTCACCGTCCATTTAACATCGTTGTAATGAGTTTTACATAAATAAGCATTAGAAGTCACATGTCTTGTCACGTGATGTCTGAGATGAGCTTCAGAGGTTAAGTGCCTAGCCATGTGATATTAGAAACATAGTTAATTGCAAAATATTAAACTAAAATGGACATTTCATACTTTACCTAAAAATGTCTAGGCATTTTATGCAATGTCTGCATTTCATATTTTGCCAGTAACGTGGATATATACATCACCTACTACATTATATCTCGCTTGTTTTCTTTTCTTTTAGATTTCTGGTTGTCAAGTCTTGTTCAAAGCCCAAACTCCACTTCTCCTCCTGGACCATTATTGTCTGGGTCACCAGCTGCACCAAGTAGTAATAGTCAACATTCCACATTCAAGCCAAACTCGGAATCTCTAAAAAGAAGTGGCCCATCACCACCCAATACTCTTGCTTTGAACTCTCAACAACCTACTCAGGATTCTCAAAATGATCAGCAGTCATCAAGTGTCAACTCACCGCCTCCACCAATTGCTCCGAAACATCAATCTCGTGGTGCTCCTCCCCCACCACCACCAAGGTCTTTTCAAAATTCTCGCTCTCCATCATGTGCCAATATCGCTCCTTCAACTTCTGATCCTGATACATCTTCGCCGGATCTCTCATCTCCCGCCAATAACAACGATTGCAATGGTACAAGTGATGCTGATGGTGGCCTTAGTGAATCTCCAAGGGATGCTCCAGCTTCGAAAATACTGGACAAGAAAGTGCCCCGTGTGACTCATTACAAACAGTCCAACATTGCAGACTTGCCCTCGAAATATTACAAAAGC
>QLNU02015270.1:69702314-69725180 GCA_006491805.2 Dysdera silvatica
CTGCTTTTAGGCCGCTGTGATCCGAGGAAGTCGCTGGGGTACATACACGGCTGACGATGTCAATACGATTCAACTTCCGGCACAGAGTGTACCTGAAATAAACGGACACTCTGCGCAGAGTGTGCTCTGAAATAGATGGACCTAATCCAGCATTAACCTGTGCCAGCAATTTGTCCCTGGTTTGAAAGATATTAGCAGTACACATGCGACTCACATGGCTACGATCCCTATGGGTTATTATCGTCTTGGCTGCCGGCATTGCATCGCCAAGAGCTGTTTGTTCTGGACAAACGCTAATGCTTATGGACAGTATGTAAAGTAGATGTTGTCATACCCAAGAATGCCACAATCTCCTCAATTTTGTGACCGTGTTCCCCGCCAAACACTACAGCCCTCTTTTGCCAGTTGGTGATGTCTGGTTTGCATCCCATTTATAACTTTACGAATGCATGATGCTCACTGATCCCAAGATTTCACAACACATTCAACCTTCCTCTTTGACTACCACCTCCATTCCATTTGAATCCGCTAGGTATATTGCAGACACATGCTCTTACAGTGCAGGCCTACGGCAAATGCTAATTTCGTAATATTTTGTCCAGGGTGTTTATATACAAACACACACATACACACGTAGAGATATATATCCATGTAATTTTAAGACAATTCATATTTGTATCTGCATACAAAGAATTCTCTTTTTTTTTTTACAACTAGGTCCCATCAATTGGTCAGGGATTTTTTCCCTGATGTGAGTGGAAGCCCAATTACTAGTTGAGCTGGATTCGCTTCACATTAAACTTGATTGTGTATAAACCTTATGATTCAGAGATGGCGATAAGCATATCAGTCTCTTGCCAAATTATCTGCTGAGATGTTCAAAAAATACTCAAACCAACAGCTAGTTTCTACACACTTAGCAATGCCATTATGACATAATGGTAGTATTTGCCACTTCTAAACTCGTTGGAGCACTGCCCAGTGACGTTGTCATAAATAATTGTATTCGAATCACATTAAGTGGAGGGTCCTTTCTTGCATGGCTTGTTGTTTAATCAGCAGCATAGGATTAAAGCTACAATTAAGGCTAAATTATATAATTGACACATTGTAATGTCTGTGGGTTCCTGTGTTTCTTACATGACCACTGCCTGTTTTATTTACACATTAATGTTTTAGAGGTCACCAGAAGAATATGTTTGCTTTTGATTAATGTACTGGATTATTCTAGGAATCGCCATCTGGTGGCAAATTTTATGACTCGGAGAGTGCTTCTACTGTCAGTGCATTTAGTGATGTCACTAGTGATGGAGTGGAAGATACCTCAATTTCTGAGTATCCTCGTGCGACGATGGACAGAGAGCGTAATAAGAGTTTTCAAGATCGCTTGGAACCCCTACTAGGTTGGTTTGTATAAATAATTAATTACATGTATAATCAAATGTGAGCACTTGATGTCATATAACGTTAGTCTGCATCACTTGTTAAGTTCTGACTTTCTTTTTCTGCAGCTGCTCCACGAATAACGGCCTTACGTAACAAAAGTACCTTTGGGGACAACATTCGTCAGTACATCTTCAGGTTTGCATAATCATATAGAATTCTATGCCACCATACAAATACATTATGAATAACATCTTTTTTAAGTGTTTTTAATTTAATGTAAAATTATTACTAACATATGTATAATGCACATGCACATTTGGAATGTTTAACACTATCACTACAATTACTGTCCAAGACCTTGTGGTGGTGTAATGATAACTAGAGATGAGACAAGCTCACTCCAGGCCTGGAGGGGGCTATGCGGTGGCGCAGTGTGGTAACACGTTCTCCTAGTGCGCTGTTAATCCGGGTTTGACTCCCAACAGTGCAAAGAACGCTTACTCAGAGATCTCATAAAGATTGCACTGCTCACTGTAGTCCGGGGTTTGGTTCCCTAGGCCTTAAGAGGTTCGGATTCCTCGGAAAACAGTAGGTCCCGGCGCAGCATGACCACTGTAGTCTTTGAGCCATAAAAACAAAAAACAAACAAACAAACCAGGCCTGGGGCCCCGAAACAGGCTCAGGCTCTATATTTCATATTATTTTCAGTCTCGGGCGGGCCCAGGCTCATAATACGGATGCAACTGAAGCTGAAAACTGACTTTTCTATATTGAAGTATTGGGCTCAAATTTCCACAAAGTATTTTGGGTGTGGGCGGGCTCAAGTTGAAAGTCTTCGGGTTCGAGCTTCAAAAATTGAGCCCGAAATCATCACTAATGGTAACACATTCACATAGTGTGTTTTTATCCTGGGTTTGGTTATGTGCCGAAAACAAAATGAATTTTTACTGACTAGCTGCTCATTGTAGTCCGGAGGTTGGTTTCCTAGGCTGTAAGAAGTTCAGATCCTGCAGAAAACTGTAGGTCTTTGTGCCGTAAGACAATTACTCTCATTGTAGTAGTACTATGACTGCTATAGTAACTACTACAGCAAGGATAACCGTTCTCATTACTGTAATAAGGGCAAAACTGTAGATTTGATTCTGTGGTGAGAAAATAGTGCAACATAATTATCTAATTATCTGTATTAATTGGGACTCCTTGGCAGAATTATTATTAGTACCAGGGGCTGAGGCTGACATATACAGGTATGTACTAATTGGACTAAGGCAGCATTGTGTATACTAATTGGGAGCAAAGGCATCATAATTTTGTGTTCAATTCCCGCGAAAGAGTAAAGTAGTGCATAATTTGGAGATCACATTAAGCTGTTGGTCCAAAATGGCAGTGCGTCTGAACATAGGTGTACGCAGAAAGTTCATAAGGGGGGGGTTATAGGCTTAATGGGGGGTTACAGAGCTACAACTCACATATTCCTATGTGCCCTGCGGTGGCGCAGTGTGGTAACGCGTTCGCCTAGTACGCCGTTAATCCGGGTTCGACTCCTAACAGTGTACAAAGAACGCTTACTCAGAGATCTCATAAAAAGATCGCACTGCTCACTGTAGTCCGGGGTTTGGTTCCCTAGGCCATAAGAGGTTCGGATTCCTCGGAAAACAGTAGGTCCCGGCGCAGCATGACCATTGTAGTCTTTGAGCCGTAAAACAAACAAACGAAACATATTCTTATGTTAAATATACAAAATTTCATTGTGATGGGTAAAGCCCTGCGGTGGCGCAGTGTGGTAACGCGTTCTCCTAGTGCGCCGCTAATCCGGGTTCGACTCCCAGCAGTGCAAAGAACGCTTACTCAGAGATCTCATAAAGATCGCACTGCTCACTGTAGTCCGGGGTTTGGTTCCCTAGGCCTTAAGAGGTTCGGATTCCTCGGAAAACAGTAGGTCCCGGCGCAGCAGGTCCACTGTAGTCTTTTGAGCCGTAAAACCAAAGCGAATGTAATGGGTAAATTTCATTGTTACAATCTCCATCAACACCCGCCCCTGCATGCCAGTGTGTATGAAGATCAAACTAAAGACATGCAAACTAAATTTAGATTATGCAAAAATTACAAAATTTGCACAACAAGGTCTGCTTTTGATATCTCCTGTTTCTTCATTTCTAGGTTATCCGAAGAGAGAAATAATACATTTGCTATGTCTATCGAGAATTTTATTCAATGTACCAAAGAAAGTAATGAAACCAATCCTGCAATTGTGATGCGCAATGTAAGTTTCCATTTCTTGAATAATTTCTTTCTCATTCATGTTAGTATTGGCATATATACACTGAAATGCCCAAAAAAAGGCCGAATACAGTGGAGTCTGTTTATAATAATGCTATCAGAATCAGAGGGAAGTATTGTTAAACGCAGTATCATGTAGGCCTATAGTAAGATGCTTGTTACGGGGCGGGATTAGAATTCATTAATGTTTTGATGTATTTTATTAATATATTTAATAATATTAAATATCTAAGCGGACTAATATATTTAATATTATAATAAATAAATTTCTTGATTTAAATTTTACATTGAAAACTTAGGTGTACTAAAATTTATAATTTCCCATATCCTTACTGTAGAGTGGATGAAGATTCAAACCTCTGAAAAACACATGATATACAACTGTAAAACTCTATTTTGGATATATTTGTAATGTCAAAGAACAATTTTTATTAATAAATTTCCATTAATGTACGTAGTGGTTTTCTGACACCTACATTTGAGCTGAAGCTAGAGCAGTGCGTTCTCAAGCTTAGGTCGCTCATGGACCACTCTAAGCATTCCTTTATTTATTGTGGGCCACGGTAGTATTATTCTCTCATATTCCTTCCTAATTTCTCCCCCCATTAAAAAAATATATTGCCTGAAATTAAGGTTAGCAACTAGAGTTAATAATATTAAGCCTTACTTAGCCACCGTCATACTGATTTACCCCCCCTCCTCCCAAGAAAAGACATAACTAAAGTAACCCTCGATTTATTGGCAGGCTTGTATAGGCTATATATATATAAGAGTTCCGGCAGGGGAAATTTATTCATCCCTTGAAATATAACCTGCCCTTAATTTTAACTCCTTGTGTGGTAAATTTTTTTAAGCTTTTTTTTTTTTTTTAAAGCACCAGCTTTTGGCAGAAAATCTCTAAAATATCCGACCATGTTCTTAAAACATGGGTTGGTTGCCAAACCCACCTGAAACAAAATAATTTTTAGACTAATGCTATTTGATAAGGAGAGTGTCAGCTACGATCTTATTTTGTCAAATTTACAATGAAAATGACATCATTAATTTAATTAAATAATAATAAGCAATGTAGACAGCATGGGTGTATTTAGAGGATTCAAACCTTTTATGAAACACCCCTGTATTTAAGTTTCTTCTGTTGTGGCCTTCTTTGATTATTGACTTAATACTGCCTTCCAACATTAAAAAGTTCCCCACGCCTGGGTCATTGTGGCCACCTGTCTACGGTGACTATTGCAGTTCAGTTCTAAAGGTGGTCACTTGAGGCAGGTTTTACTGTACATAATATTCTTTTGCATACAGAGGGTTGAACACTGGTAAAATAGCAAATGAAAAAAAAAATCACCCAAGCTTTCGAACGCGTCAGCAGCAGACCTTCGTCAGGAATAATGTCAGATGTTGTGTTCCTGCTTCTTTTTTCTTCACCTGTACCGTGTATTTCAGTGATTTTCTTTTTTGATTTCAGATTCGGCAGTTTATGAGTGGTATGAAAAACTACTTAGTGAAACATGGAGAGGGCCATTTTGAACAACTTGTGCAAGAAGAGAGGAGCAAGGTATGTAGTGTCAGTTTTAATCCCCGAATAATTTTTTTAGAATAGCATTTTTTTAAATTCATACTGTGATTATTTTTTTTTGTATAATTTTATGTACAATTATACCATTGAATTTTAATTAATTGCTGTATTTACTAAGCAATAATTAAAAAAAATTGTATCTACCTCTTGACGTTGGCTTCACCTTTGAAAAAAACCCAATAAAACTTTATCGTAGCCTGACCCAGAAGAACAAAGTATGAATTATTGTTTATTTATATATTGCTTAATTATGAATTGCTGCTATTATACACCCCATTCTATTAGAGTCATCACATTCCTCAGACAACATAGCGAATAAAATTGCTAAAAAAAAAAGTAAAAGTAGCTAAACATAAGCTGTATGGAAATATTCAAGTGGAGACTTACAATTTCCCTTTAGAATGCAGTTTTCCCCACAACAAATGGTTTAGGAAATTGTCCAGTAACGCCATCTAATGTCTGAAAGAAGAAATAATGTCCATATTAAAAAAAGTTGACAAATTTGCTGGGTGTGGGATTGGTAAAAATCGGATAGTTAATGCTGCTTGAACTCGAGATAATCGGTTAAAGAGAGAATAAAACTCGGTTATCAGCCATTCGGATGCTTTAGAAGTATTTGAAAGGTCTTACATCGGTGTAAATTTTGGGCAATTGTATCTTATTGCTTTCTGGATATTTTTTTATATATTATATCATATATATCATATATTATCTGGATATTTTATTATATCAGCAATACTTCTCAAATTTTGGTTGCATGTGGACTGCATTAAGTATTTTTTAAGACTTATTGCAGACGCCTGGATATGAGTATGGGGAGGGGGGGGTAAGCTTAGGGTACCTTCTTCCAAACAAAAATTGGAAAATGTATTTGTCTGAAATTAAAGTTGCCTTAACTTTGGCTAATAGTATTAGGTCCTACTAATCAATGCCAGTTTTAAGATAAACAGTTTTATTATGTGCATCATAAATAAAGCGTCATTAAATAATATCAGGTTTTTAAATCCCGCAATGTAGTATTCTTAAATTGTTTAGATGTCTCAGGTTCTGTCAGACATCTAAACAATTCACTGTTAGAAATTTTATTGAATTTTGAACTCTTTACGTGCTGCAAATTTTTCAAGTCCCGATATTGAATATGTTGTTTCATTGTTGTTTGTTTTAATGTGAAAATTTTCTTAAGCTGTTGTGGGCTACACTTTGGGAAATGCTGTTTTATAGTCTTGAAAACAGCTTAGAATCAGGCAGTATGTACATTATTAACAAATAATAATGACTTTAACATTTATTTTCAGCTCAAGTCTAACGAGTTCTTGAACATTGATGCCATAATTGAGGCAGCATTACACAAGCTTGTGATTAAGCCACTGAAAGGTTTCATCTATCAGCTGTTTGTCAATGAATATACTAGGTATGTCGTCACGATCATGGATATTGTGACAAATCGAATGTTATAATGTGTCATGGTTTTCTTAATATTTTTAAGTAAGCAGCCTTATTCACATATGTGTAAGTTCATAAATTATGTTAACGGCTAGCTGTCATTCGATGATATTAGCAGAAGTTTAGAGTAATTGAGGTATCAGGGGTGGACTAAAATGTAAGTACAAGAGTGTTGCCAATTCGTAATGTTGCTGGTTGCAGGGGGAACTGCGCCGTATGGCAGCTAAAAAATTTGTTGAATGAAAAGCAAGCAAAAAATGACAATTATCTTTCGGAAAAAGAAAGTGAAAGGTGGGGAAATTAAAAAAAAATTATATATATAGGAGGTTCTAGTTAAACTTCAGGGCGGGGACAGTGTCTCTTTTTTTCCTATTCCTAAAAAAGCTGTAGCTTGAGTTGCTTAAACGTGGGTGTCGAAAATTATTAAGTATAATAAATTCCCCCCCACAAAAAACTCGCCCCGGTGGTTTTTTGTGTTGATTATTATTTGGAAATTGTGTTATCCCTGCAAAGGGTTAATAATATCTTACGATGGGCAGAAACTTTGCATTTTTGTCAAATTTTAGAATCTGCTCTACAATGAGTTACTGTAGCTGCTCTGTGTCCTGCATACTAAAGTTTTTCAGTGTGGCTTGCATACTACTTATTACTGTGATTTGCATACTGAAGTTTGAATGGCAGTAAACATGACCGTTTGGAAATTACTCATACCGTCACTCCCATCCCACAACCACTTTAATAGTTTTGATTTCCGTGATTTCTGATATTGCTAACTAACATCACTTTTTAAAATATAGCAAAGACATAGTCTCACTATTTCTTATTTGATGTAGGAATGGCTCCCTTAGGCTGTTATCAGACAATATAAAATTCGCCAGAACAAAATCACCCGAAGAACTCGGCATTAGGGTAAGTTTTATAAAAAATTCTGTTTTTGCATATTATCTTTCATATGTTGGTGGAATTTTTTTTCAAAGTATTTATCAATTTGCTTTTACCCTTATACAGCCAGAGTTCAAACCTCCCGAAGGAGCTTCATTTGAAGTGGTTCAACATTTTTTGTCTCGTCTTCAACAAGCATACTCACCATTGCGTAAATTAGAAAATCTTCTTGCAGCTATTTCAACAATTTACAATAGTGTAAGTTTTTTTTTTAAAAAAACGATAATTATAGGCTTTTTTTTTTGAAAAGGAAAAATTGATACTTGATGTGCCCAACGATTAAAGAGCATTTTTAAAATTTCATTTATTGTTTATATACGGCTTTTTTAATGGAAGTCTGCATTATTCACAAGCTTTTATTTTCATGCGAGAATCGTTCGTTTGATAAATTGTTATAACAATAGCTTCTTTAAGTTGTTTGTGCTTTTATCATTTTTAATTGGTGGTGTTAATGTCATCTTCCTTGCATTTTTTTCTGTGTGTGTGTATTGTGATATTTTTATGGAAATAAAGTATCCTCCTTCCCATAATGTGGATAATATAATTACATGAAATGCAAATTGTGCCAACACCACCAACTAAGTAAGAATGGCCATTTTTATCGAAATCATTGACAGAAGAAAATCGATTGAAAAAAAGTAAGTTTGAAAAAGTGTGTAAAGGCACTTCTATAAATGCATCTTTATCCTTTTTTTTTTTTTATATTTTATTATTTTTATCCTATTAATTTATATCTTCTGACATTTATAAGAATTATCTGTATGCGGTCAGAACTAATAAATCGAGATGGGGTTGTTTGAATTAAAGTTTTTTTTTTATTATTTTGCATGTATCGGAAGATAAAACACATTCTTCTTACTTCCCCATTATCAGTTGGCGCCAAACCAAAGAATATCCCCTGCCAAAAGACCTAACTATGTGGAATCTCTAATTTAGAATTTGTTTTAAATGAAGAAATGACTATATATATATATATACACAAAGTTAGAGTTTTAACAATACTATTTTAACATTATATATATGAAAACTTCTATAAAGTTACTCTTCATAGAAGCGTGAAATAAACACTTTGTGCAGATACTTTTTTTTTTTATTCCTTATGAACTTGTTCAGATTAGCGAGATTTTTCTGTATGTGATAATGGAATATTGAAGACTGTGGCGTAATCCCATGATTTTACGAACTGTTCGTATATATAACATATGTGTGACGAGATATGAAGTACTTTATGTGTATGCAATGAAGGGAAAAGTATGATATTAATATGGCTTACCGTTTTTGTATTGCAGGTTCGGCAAGATGGCACGCACAGCAAAGAACATGCATCTCTAGCCCCTGATGGTAAGGAAAATGTGAACTTTAAATATATTATTCGGTATGTTAAACTGGAATTATATCTTGAACATCCACCTTCAAAGCGTTTTACTATGTTGTGTCCCTATCATCATCCGAACTTCCAAAGTTTTGGTCAAAGTGGTATTTGAAATACCATCTTCCCCACTATGTGATTTTGTGAGTGAGGGCAGATTATATTAGAAATGTTTTAGGCTGAGTATTTTGGGTTGAAAATTAACTTCCAGGTTGTATTCCAAATTGATCCAAACACTGTATCCTAGGTTCCTTGTAACCCGGAACTTGTCCCCTAGGTCCTTTGTGAACCAAAATTTGAGCCCAGTGCTTTTTATGATTCATAGGTTGTACCGTAGGCATAGAGTTATATGGGCTCGTGGGGCCCAAGCCCCTCCCCCCAATAATCTGAAATAAATTGCGATTTTACATATACTGTAATGTATAAACGTACATAAAATGTGCTTCCTCCGCCAATAATTTTGAAAACTCCATGCTGATGGCTTGTACCTTAGTTTCGTTATGATCCAAAAGCTCTACCATTGGTTCCTTGTAATCCAGAATTTTTACCCTAGGTTCCTTATATAATCCGGAATTTGTACCCTAGGTTTCTTGTAGTCCGGAATTTATATCACTGGTTCCTTTTAATACATAATTTATATCCTAGGTTCTTTATAATCCCATATTTACGCTCTGGGGATCCTTGTAACCCAGAATTTGTATCCCTGGTTCCTTGTAATCCATAATTTATACCCTAAGTTCCTTGTAATCCAAAATTTGTGTCATAGGTTCCTTGCAATCCAAATTTACACCCTAGGCTCTTTGCGATCCAGAATTTGTACCATAGATTCTTTTTAAGAATCGAGCCTATAGATCGGTTTGCCGGTCAATCGTGGCCGATTTATTCATGTTTTCATAAATCAGCATCGGCAGTCGATTAAAAAACTAAAAAGTCATTGGTCAATCGGCCGACTGTATTAGTCATCATCCCTTATATATATAAAAGGGGTCCCACCAATGGCGGTTCTAGGCTAGGGATGGAGGGGGGGGGCCATGACCTTCCCCAAATATAACTGAATTTTATTGCCCTACCTATGTACGCAGGCTCCGCTAGCGGCGCCCATGCGCATAGACAGGAATTTGTGCTCCCCAAATTTTTTTTTTGGCTATAACCGCCACTGGGCCTCACAAAAGTGACCCAAATCAAGCTCCGCATCCAGTTAAGGCCGGCCCTAATGGGAGCTTTTGTTAAGGTTATATGTTTAACTCGATTTTCTTGAACGTATTTCCATAGTTGTTGCCATTTATTAATTAAAGTATGTTGCCTTATAGATTTCCTCCCCATTTTCATCTATGTACTTGTGCAATGTGGCCTGCTTGCTGCGGAAATTGAGGCGGATTACATGTGGGGACTACTTCATCCCAGTTTAATGTATGGTGAAGCAGGATACTACTTGACAACTCTAAGCAGTGCCGTGCACGTGCTTAAGAGCCTGCAGGCTTGCAGCCCCGAGTCCCCACAACATTTGCAGCAGTCTTTTCAGCAAACGAATGCCTTCGAGAATGGAACGAAAGCGGAACTTGGCAGCCCTAAGTCCCTAGGATGTAAACCAGTAAGTACTTCTTAAATCCTGAAATGATATTTCAAATATAGGCATTCATTTTCTTCTTAAAGCTGTGCATCGAAGTTGTGCAGTAAATAATATATTACACACATATTTTTGATTTTGAAAATGACTGTATATAGGCATTTTCTATAAAGTACGTAAAGTCCTTATATATTGCTGAGGAACCTTTTGCCATCTTTTAATCTCCTATCAAATCACGATGAGTATTTTCGACTGAGTATTTACATTTCGAACTCGCAGGACGAGATTTGATGCTCAGTTGAGAATCACTTTATACCTTAGCTTCTGTCTTACATAGCCGGTTGTTGTTCAGCTATGAGGTGTGAAATCATACTAACAAAACACTTCTTACCTTTTAAGGCCCTTCATATGGTGACTTCATGCTTCAATTTAAATCTGCATTTACGTCATCCTTCATGCCAACTGAATAGAATTCCCACGCATCTTGAAAACATCGAATTATTAGAGAAAAAGAGACATGTGGTCAAACCTTGAAAATCTGGGGAGAACCATCGTAACTTTTTTTCTGAATAACTAAATTTCACAAAAAGCTGTTTTCCCTTAAACTGAAGTGCAATTCAAGGTTATGCTTGTGATTAGTCAGGGTGTCTTGTCGGAAAAATTGGGGAAATTTTTTTCTCTAAGATGAGTGGGAACCAGACTTGGGAACGATTACAATCAGTTTATGTGATTTCGATTATGATTACAGTCAACTACGATTATGAACACACATAAAAAAATGAGTACGATTACTTGCAAGCAATCAGAAATAATCAGTTTGATTATGATTATAACCATGGCAATTATGATTCTAATCATAGTTATTATGATTACGATTACCTAGGAATTTTAAAAAATGATTGTGATTACCTAGGAATTTCAAAAAATGATTACGACTACCTAAGAATTTCAAAAAACGATTATGATTAAATGAAATTTAAAAGTGTGATTATGATTATATTGCAGATTACAGCTACTTCAAAACATTCAATTACAATTACAGATGTGAGTACGCGAAAATGTAATCGATTGCAATCGATTATAATCACTTGATTACAATTACTTTGAGTGTAGTGGGAACCCTGACTGACTGTGTAAACAGTGTCTTGTATTGAGTTGGTACCTGAAGACAAGGTAAATATGGCGGATTTCTGTTCGAACTTATACACGAAGCAAGAAAAAAAAGTAATGTAGAAGATGTCTTAAATTGATATGAGGCCTCACCGTTTAAATATGATACAAGACCTCAGTGCTAGCAAGAAGTGCATTATGAAAAGAGGCTTAGAGTGAAGCAAGAATTATCATATGAAGCGTCCTTTATATGTTACTGCTACGCCACGATATTGATTGCCCAATTCTTGCAGTGCACTTTTGTGGCTACGAAATGAGGATTGAAAAACCATAGCAGTCATTGTCCAACAATGTTCCTTCTTGGATCAACATTGGCAGTGATGTTGCTTTCACTGTGTCTATCCATCTAATAAATAGCACTCTAGACATTACTTAACCAATGGTGTGTATTGAACTTACGAACAGTTGTGAAGACCATATGTTTATCTACATCAGTGGTTTCCAACTCGATTTAAGCCATGGACCACTTCAATTTTACCCACAGACCACTTAAAAAAAATTCCCATGAGTTCAGGGGTGGAGGGTGACAGCCCCTCCCCTCAAATGAAAATTTAACATCGAAAAGATACAAGGTAAAGGTCCAATGAGGTATCATTTTCAAAACTGGATTTCAAACTTGGTATCATCATCAAAACTCAAGTCATTAATCACCCCCCCATGACCTCTAAATCCATCCCTGCATGAGTTGGCTGCAAGACCTTAATGAAAAAGGGAGCTGGGTTTTTTTGGGGGGGAAGGGGAGATGTATAGAAGTAAACAAAGCAGTGTTGCCAACAGTGAAGCCAAACAAAGCAGTGCTGTCAAAGTGAAATCCCTAGTGGCATCAATGGTAAGTCCCTACTTTTCACCAGAACGTCCTTATATGCAAGAACGTAGCAGCTTTTTTATCAAGAGTTGGAGAGGCGGGCAAAGTACTAAAAATATACCATAACTTTCATTTTTATATTTAATTTTAATATTTAATAATTTTTACGAGAATTTTTTTCAATAATTTTTTTTAAATAATGACCCGTCTCGTGGACCACCAGTTTGGAACCGCTGATCTACACGAAGCAGTTTTTTGAATGCATTTGTATATGTGGAGATAATAGTATTTGAACTGAAGTCGTTTAACGTTGCCCCCCCTTAAAAAAAATCACTGTGCAAATAGAGTTTGAGCAATTGAATATGATTTTTCACTTTAATTAATTTTAACTATAAGTTCTTCTGTTGGGCAGATTTATGTATTATGTATATGTTCTGTCTTTTAGTCTTCACCGGAACCACGGCTCCCGTGTATTGCAGATTTGCAAGGATTTATGAAAATCATGATCCCTGATGAGCTTACTGGAAGTATTATATTCAAAACGCTACCCGTGAGGCCCAACATGACAACCAAAGACGTTGGTATGTATTTGGTCAAAGAAAAGTAATCTCTTCCATAGACGACTTTTTTGAAACCCATCATAATATTATGCTGTTCAATGTATGAAATAGTGTTCCTTAACCATGTTTCCTTAACTTGTTCCAAGTATTCTGCGAATTAATGAAAGAAAGGATTATCCATAATAAAAAAATTTGGAATTATTTCTTCATATAATGAGAATCGTTCCATGTGTTGATGCCTGAGCGAGTATCTTGTGGCATTTTTTAAAATACAGTACTCCTAATATTCTAGCTTTCATCTGTGCAAGGAATGGCCGAATTAACAAGAATCTACTACTATATATGCATTGGATCTATTTAGCAAACCTTGTAATTCCACTTTCAGTTAATTTTTGCATTTTTTAGCAAATTAATGAACTATTTGAAGTATTTCATTATTTGTTACTATGCAGTTTTGGCAGTCTTAATTAATTCAAGATGTAATTACTACATTTATGTAATGGATGCAGGATGTAAATAACTACTTAACGACTATACCTTTTTAAGTAATCTGTGGAGAAGTTAATCATCACAGTTATATTTAATTTTCTGCTTTTTTTTTATGGTTTATGTTTGAGCCTTTTTTCCATAATATTCAGAGAAAAGAAAATTTGGCTTACGTTCAGTATGTACTCGAACCCAAAACCTCCGGGTTGACGGCCCAGTTCTTTAACCACTGGGTACAGTTATAAAATACATGGAGTTGCATGTAATTATGATAATTACAGATAGTAATTTCTCATATCCACACATGATGCTTACATGCCTATTTTTATTGTTAATTACTACTAGCTAAAACGTTATTGCGAGATTACATAAAGAATTGAATGTTATATTAATAAACACATCTTTTTAAAAATTATAAATCATTTTTCTTTCAGTTAAAATGATTGCTCACAAATTCAATGTCACTAATCCGCAAGATTTTTGTCTCTTCAAACTTGTAAAGGGAGAAGGTAAAAAAATTTTGTACGATAAATTATTTAAAAAATATATATATTATTTTTTAGTGGATATATCATGCTATTTTTTTTTTTCTTGTTTTTGTTGAGGATTTATCGAGCTATTTGTTTCTTTTGTAGAGAATGTATCATACTGTTATTTCCTTTTGTATAGAATATATTGTGCTATTTGTTTCTTTTGTAGAGCGTATACTTTGCTATTTGTTCCTCACTTTAAATGGAGGACGTATCTTGCTATTTGTTTCCTTTGTAGGGGATTATGCTATTTTTTTCTTTTGTAGAGGATTATGCTATTTTTTTCTTTTGTAGAGGATTATGCTATTTTTTTTTCTTTTGTAGAGGATTATGCTATTTCTTTTTCTTTTGTAGAGGATTATGCTGGTTTTTTTTTCTTTTGTAGAGGATTATGCTATTTTTTTTCTTTTGTAGAGGATTATGCTATTTTTTTTTTCTTTTGTAGAGGATATACCTTGCTGTTTCTTTCTCACTTTTGTGAGGGATATATTAGGCTGTGGTTTTGTCTGTATGTATGTTTATGTGTTGATTTATAAAGTGGTACAATGAAATCTCTCTATAATGATACCCTACCCTCAGTCTCTCGAAGTATTATATTCAACCTTGGCTGTAACGATCTTTTCTCGGTTTATCGAGTATCGTTTTAAATAAATTTCCCTGTTATTTTCATCGTTGCCATGGATTCATATCTGACAGGGTTGTATTAACGGTTGCTATAGAGACTTGTGCAAAGTTGCATGAAAGTACAGTAAATCTGCCGAGTTGAACACCTTTATATCTTGGACATTTCCCAAAGCAGGATGCATTTCGGTGGAACCATACAAATTCTCATCTTTTGATATATGGAATACTGTCCAACTTCGACGCATTTTTTACGTTAGAAGTTGGACCCATTTTATGTGCAAAATGGGAGAAGTTCTTTCGAAATAGGTTTTATGCATTTGCAGAAAGTCATCCTTTTTTTTTTTGTATAAATGAGTAAAGGAAAGAATGAACTTTCCCCTGTATTAACTCAATAACGATTATTGCATTTGCAGGCAATTAAGTATATACAGAGGCAGTAAGCATTTTGTGCATATTCTACCCACTAGCGTATACAAGGGGGAAGGGATTGATGGAACTTGTAACACCCTATTGTGCTGCAATTTTGTGTATTTATATATGTTATAGCTCTGAAACCCCCTCATTATGAACCTGTAACCCTCCCCCCCCCCGTATGAACTTCCTGTATTTGCTTATGGTTGTATTATTTTTGACCTTCGTTCTCTATTCCCAGTTATAGTTGCCATTGTTAAGTACATAATGTAAATTTTACTATTATTATTTTGTAATTAAAACTATCCGAATACATATTATTTTCTACATGATATAAAAAGAGTTCTTTTACATGCTTTAGTAAAAAAAATCATATTGAATATGTTGGACATATTTAGAGGGAACCGTGGTGGAATTTACCTTGCATAGGTGGATCTGTAATTAGTCGAAAGGATTTGTTTCCTTAGACAAAAAACAGGTTTCCATTCCCCCGCATGCCCTGTGGTGGCGTAGTGTGGTAACACGTTCGCCTAGTGCGCTGTTAATCCGGGTTTGACTCCCAACAGTGCAAAGAACGCTTAGTCAGAGATCTCATAAAGATTGCACTGCTCACTGTAGTCTGGGTTTGGTTCCCTAGGCCATAAGAGGTTTGGATTCCTCGGAAAACAGTAGGTCCCGGCACAGCATGACCATTGTAATCTTTGAGCCGTGAAACCACAAACAAACAATGCATTCCCTGCAGAACCGTAAGACCTGGATCAGAATAACCCTAATGTCTTGGCACCCTAAACCGTAAATGATAATGATCAGTTTATTTTTATATACAGCCTTGGCCACTCCAGTGGTAGAGCGTTGGCCTAGGGGGCATCGAGCCCAGGTATGACATCCAACCGTGCCAAAAAAAGAACGTTTACAAACTAACTTCTCGCCATCATCCGGGGTTTGGTTCCCTAGACCTGAAGAGGTTCGGATTCTTCAGAAAACTGCAGCTCATCATGACCCTTGCTGTCTGTATGTCATAAAAATTTTACATGAACAAAATTATATACAACTTCGTGCTTTCTTTGCTTGCGTTTTTTTTTTAATATATATGTATATAACCGGCAGAAATACTCATGTTTATGAAAATTGCAACACCAGGAAAGAATGGCCAGATCGGAATGAAATTTATACCACATAGGTGTTCCAAAGACATGATTAACTTTACAGACAAATGCAAGTACATTAGAGGCAGAAAATTAGTATTTAGTGAAGCTGCCCATGACTGTACTAAGAGCCTCTCAACATCTGGATATAGAATGAAGTAGAGTTTAGATGTGTTCTTGAAGTATTTCCTACCAGGTTTCTTTGATCCGAATGCACAGTTCATTGGAAGTGACTGCTGGAGAACAGTAATTCCCCAGTCAACGAGTGACCACATTTCACACATGTGTAATTGGTGACATGTCTGGTGAACGGGCAGGCTAAGAAAGAAGCAGTATCTCATGTGAAGAAGGCTTGGGCAACGTGTTCTTGGATATTGTCATGTTGGAATGCATTGCCAGGAGTGTGTTGAAGGAAGAGTGCCACTTGGGCTTTTAAAATCTCCATGATGTACCAGTTGCTGTTGAGAGTACCCTCAATTTATAGCAGCTGAGGTCGCGTATAATAAGCTAAAGAGCACCTCATGTCACCACACTGGCCGTTTGTACAGTATGGCACTCTAAAATGCATGCCAAAAGATGGCGCTCATTACAACACTGTCTAACGTTTAAGTGGAGAGCATTTTAGTCCAGATTGTAGCGGGACTCATCCAAAAACACGATCTGGTGCCAATCTGTATACCATTGTTTATACTCATCTGCTCATTGGAACTGGAAACATCGATGGTTCAGAGTCAAAAATATTCTTCTCAAAGGAATGCATGCATGCACCTAGTTCACTACACAGCAGATGCCTTCGAACCATAGAAGCAGATAATGCCAGACCTGTAGCCAGTGACGGCCCATGGCGAAATTTAAGTGGAACTGCTTGAAGCCAATTCACCAAAACCCAAAGTTACTGTCAATTTCTTTCTTATTTACTGAACGGGGCAAAAACCAGTTTTTTGGCAGGTATAGACCGTAAGTTAATGTGTTTTGGTGAATTAGCTACACGCAGTTCCACTTAAATTTCACCATGGGCCGCCACTGCCTGTAGCACTCCACCAGTGCTATGCTAACGTTCGAGAACAAGCTGTACGGTTTGTTACTGCCATGTGGATGAGATGTCTATCATCCCGTGTTTTAATCACATTTCCTGTTCCACTGCCAGATTTTCAACTCATTAAATGTTGTTTGAGTCACTGCTTCCACACTCACGTTGTTGTTGTAGTGGTATTATGCCCCATTCAAGCAGCAATATCCTGGTTCAAAAACCCTCCTTTCCGCAAAATGATGATGCATCCCTGTTCGAACTCTATTGTTTGTTTGTATGCCACTCTCCGACATTGACGACACATAGTGGCTCCAATAGAACAACTTTTAGCTTGTAGACAGTGATACAATGCTTGTGTAGCTCTTCCACAGCCCTCTATTTATACTTCTCATGCCACTGTTCAGAGGGCCCTGCTGCTTCCAGGCATGCGCACTCGCACTGAATTTTTGATCATTTGCATGTCATACCCTGCTTTGTATTCCGCATAAGTTTCAGTCAAATTGGACAATTTCTTCCTGGTGTTGCACTTTTCATAAAACGTGAGTGTATATTATCTCGAATTTAAATATTGTTACTTTTTCTTCTTCTTAGAAACTTTGCTCGGCGACCATGAGTGTCCACAATCCATTAAGGCTGAACTGCTGGCCACGGGAACAGACTGTGTCTTTGCGTATAAACGTTGTGATGCCAAATTCATTTGGCCTATGATGGAAAATTCATAATGAATGTAACAAGAAAATTTTTTGGGCGTTATTTGATGTGATTTCGTGTTTCTCGGTGCATTTTCTTAACTTCTGACTCTCTCTCTTAACTTTCTGAACCTTTTGCCTTATCTTGTCCTTCTCCCCTTTACCAGCCTTGCAGGCATGTCAGTTTCTTTGTTTCTTTCAAATACCTGAACCAACTCCTTTTATATCCTCTTTAATGTTTTGAATTCTAAATGTAAGGGTTGTGTCTCCTCTTAATATGCAATTCATCAACGAATACTAACCTTAATTGTGTATTGTGTATGTATGTGGATACTGAGGAGCACTGCATGCCTCAGTTGTGCCACTGGAAACTGTTGCTGCTGCACAAAATTATGGTGTTTAAAACCATGACTAATTATGGCATTGAAAGATGTTTGCCACAAATAACATTGAAAACTATTGTTTGCCATAATTATGACAATGGAAACTTATTATTTGCCATAATTATGATGGGAAACCATTGCTTGCCACGACTATAGTATTGGAAACCACTATCACAAGTATGGCATTGGCAACCACTGTGCTATAATTATGACATTGAGAACCATTGCTCTCTGTAATTAGGGCACTGAAAATTATTGCTTGCCACGATTGTGGTATCGGAAGCCACCATAATTTTGGTATTGAGAATCATTTCTCATCTTAATTATGGCATTGGAGTCGTGTGACGATTGTAACATTGGGAACCATGACTCTCTGTAATTAAGTGTGTGTGTGAAACACTTTCTTGCCATATATTATGGTATTAAGAATCATTACTCACCATAATCATGGCATTGAGGTCACTGTATCATAATTGTGACATTGGAAGTCACTATAGTTTTGATACCTCGGTAACTATTATACCATGATTATGACATGCAATGACTCGCTGCAATTAGAACGTTGTTCACCATAATTATTTCATCAGAGTCTACTATATATCTACTATGACTATGGCATCTTGAACTACTGTGCACCACAGTCAGTATTCAGAAAGAATTTGACTGTGTACACATGGCATTAGAGAAATTTTTGACTAGTTTATTTATAGTGTACACCATAATTATTAGTGGAGCACAACAGTTACCCAGTTTGACACAATTATTCTGACCACTAGTCCTTTTTTTTATTCTTTCTGTTTTGTCTGTTTACGGAATAAAAAAAGCAGAAATATTGAGAGCTTCCTACGTTGCCTTGCATTTGTACTTAAGAAGCGAAAAAAATGGAAATTTGTACTCGTGTATTACTTTGTTACATTAATTTGAATATAAATTATATTTTTACTATATTCCCATTTGCTGCAATGGCCAAGTTGACACCAGTTAGGGACATTCGGTTCCAGTGTGCTGTACTCCTAACGCGGTTTGTTCCATCGTCTTCAAAGGCATCTTTCCATATTGAGTAGTTAGACTCCGTATTTCCCTATGAGCAGCTCATCATTTGAAGACAAATTCTCGTAGAATCAGTTCTTAAAATAATCTTCCGTTTTTTGTTAGTAGCTGTACCCCATAGTCGACGTTGTTTAGATCGTTTGTCGTTATTGCGCCTGCGCAACGTTTTGTGCACTATGTAAAATTTATGTGAACTTTTTTTTTTTTACATAATTTTTGCACATTTTATCATGAATAAAGCATCCTTTACGAAGCACTACATTTGATACTGGCTGTTAAAAGTAGAGCCGCTGCGCTATTTTGCGTTTTTAAATAACCCATGAGAACGTATTTATGCATATGACTTTACTAGATTGTGGAAACTCAAATTAGAACGAAATCAGAATCCACAAAAAGCAAAACGTGTCATTATTTTGGGGGGGATCTAGCTATTTTTAGTCGGATACAGCTATATTTACTTTTTTTTTAACCTGTTGTCTGGATATGAAGGTTGGCAGTTGTCAATATTTTTCTATTAATTGGCTATAATTTGAAGATTAGTTTTGTTAATGGTGATAGTCAAGTTTAATTTCAAGAATTTTATAATTTTCCGTCACTGTTTAGTAGTTTTTTGACCACATAAACGGTCGAACTTAACAAAGCTGGGTCATGCGGGTATACGTGTCGTCCATTTTGTTACAAGCATTCACAAAGATATCAATTTGTCCTGATTTTTCAGTATGATTGTATGTGTATGTATACACATATATATAAGCACAATAAACATCTTTTAGAAGAGCTGCATTTTTGATTAATTCAGTCTGCAATCTATTTTATAGATTATTTTTAACAAACTGGCTATTTTACCCATTGATCTGGCATTCGTTGTAGTTTTGCACTTATTTAATTAACCTACATGATTATATAAGAAAAATCTTTTTCAGCTATTTTTGAAAGTTACACTGAGCTAATTTTAGGCTGTTTATTTTACCGGTGTTGGCAATTGGGTCAGTATTTATTTCTATCAGTTTTTCATCTTTTCATGGCTCCTTTTCCACAAACAATCTACTTTGGTTTCTTGGAACTTTGAATTATAATAATATGATTAAAATTATTAATATATTAATAACTTTTAGGGATATTTTAATTGTTTAGATTTTAATAATTGCAATTTGCCACTGGCTCTTAATACAAGTTTCTATGTAGCATCGTATTCTGCCAGCTGCGTTGCTGTGGGCTCAAGATTTCATAAAAAAAAAACTTTAAAAAATTGTATTTTGTGAATAAATTTTGCACATTTTGAAATTTTATAAGTTGTGTGAGTTTGGAAATTATTCTTGTATGTATACAATTTTTTTTCCTTAAATTTTTAATGGAAATTGTAAAGCGTATTTAGTGTAAGAATATATAGCATGTGAGCTTTGTTAAACCAATTTGTGTACATTTTATTTCTTTAAATTTTTTGTTAAATTATTTGAATTGAATAAAATTTTGTTCATAAATAAAAGGCTGACATTTATTCCTGTAAGCTGATCGGTTATTCTGTATTCCTATATACGGAGAAAGAGAGCATTGTTCCTCTCCTCCTCCGCGTAATTGTCAAGACACTCCGGGCTAAACGGAGGGACCCTGGTTCGAATCCAGGATGGGGAAAGCGTCTCTTTTTCTCCAAAACAAATAAGCTCTAGTTTGAGCTACATATACGTGGATGCTGAAAATTTTGTGTGTGTTATTCTGTAATCTTACCGATGTTCACTAGATCGGTTATTTTGTAACCTTATCGTAGCAGAGACAGGGTCCGCGTGCTCTCCTGAAGAACCAGGAAAACCTATAATTATTAGGAAATTTGAAATCGTCCCTAAAGGTCAAGGTAAAATTCAATTTTTTGCTCAAAAGCCTAGAAAACTCGGAGGAGGGGTGGGGAGAGACTACATTAATTTCCGTTTTGAGTAGCAAATTCTCCCACGAAGGTGAAACCGTAACCAAAATTCATTTGAAAGGTGCTTGTGATTGATTAGGGATTTTGTCGGGAAAATTGGGGAAAAACCTGGAGAAATTAGGGAATTTTATTCTCTAGTGTGAGAGGTGGCGGTTTCGTCTGTCGTGGTGTTTCCAGGTTCGACCCCAATTGTACAACAGAATGTGTGCCGTTTTTCATGTCCATTATAATATGTATCAAAAAAACATACGAATATTCCACTTTTATTATCGACGTTTATTGGAATTAAAGACAGTGGACAAAGGGTAGTTGCCAGCTTTCCATTGAATGTTTGTAACAACATTGTAGAGTGAGGTTTTAATATTCAGAGTATATCAGCGCGTTTCGGACAGACATCGCGATCTTTCTTCAGAAATACACTCGAGTGAATGCCAAATGAACGGTGTTGCCAGTTTCTGCTACTCTTTGTTGTCTGGAAGCAGCTCTAGTAGACTGGGATTAATGGCGGTTTTCCTTCTAACACATGAATAATGTTTTGGACAGTCAAGAAACTCATTTCATCTCATACTATTTCTTCGCCACCGGCTCTGTGGGGCGTAAGTACTGAAACAAAATTTAGAATTTCATTCATTGTTGAACTTGCTTGTAAAATCAAAAATAAACTCATGTTTGTAAAAATTGCAACACCATGAAGGAATCACTTGATTGAGCTGAAACTTTCAGGAAATGCAAATTAGGGTATGCTATTCAAATGATTAGAATTTCAGAGTCATCACGCATGCGTGGGCTGAGCAGCGCCCTCTGAACTGCTGATGGATCCGTATAAATAGAGGGCTGTAGCGGGGCGTGTATGGTTATCTGCTAGTGGTAAACGTTACATGAGACGTCACTATGCCTCTACGAAGAAAGAGGGCGACATTTCAGCAAGTTACGGAGTTTGAACGGGGACGAATGATCGGCCTTCGTGAAGGAGGGTTTTCTTATCGTGCAATAGCAGCTCGTATGGGGCGTAACAGCAGCACAGTGATGCGAGTGTGGAAGCAGTGGGTTCAAGAGAACCAGACAACTCGGAAATCCGGGAGTGGACGCCGAAAGGTGACGTCAGCACGGGATGATAGACACCTGGTCCGCATGGCGGTGACGGACCGTTTTGCTTCATCTGGACAGTTGGCAGAACGTTGGTGCACTGCTACAGGTGTATCATTGTGTGCTTCATCAATTCGTCGGCGTCTACTGCACCGTGGACTGCGTGCAAGAGTTCCTTTATACAGGATCCTCCTGACGCAAAACCATCGGCGCCTGCGGCTACAATGGGCTCATGGACATAGAGACTGGCGTGCTGATTGGCAACAAGTGGTGTTTTCTGATGAATCCCGCTTTAATTTGGGGTACAGTGATGGCCGCATCCGTGTTAGACGCTATACCGGTGAACGCCACCTTCCGGAGTGCGTTATCCAACGTCATAATGGACGAACCCCCAGCGTTATGGTCTGGGGTACTAT